>CM065921.1:2251532-2349032 GCA_033439105.1 Magallana nippona
GTTTTAGCATTGAAAAATCTTCTACATTAGATATTTCCAGGATGAAATTTATGAAAATTAAAGTGTCAGTTAATTGATATGACCAACGCGTCATAACGTTACAAAACTGTTTTATGGTTTATCTTGTTAGATTATGTTTATTTTTAAAATATAGAACCCGATTCTAGGAACTGGTTGCAAGTTATTTGTGAAGGGAACGTGTAAGTGAAAATGTTACAGTTAAAATCTTGTCTTATTTGATATTTACTGATATGTAAATAATTTGTTTTCTTTCAGCTTTCTTATTTGGAAAATTGTTTTGAAATCATATAAGGTAGGTATTACTATCCTGTGCATTCCTCTAGTTCCACACTGAACTTCTATTCCTTAAAGTGGATGTTACTATCCTATGTCCACCTCTTCTTCAACACTGAACTTATATTCCTTAAGGTAGATGTTACTATCCTATGTCATCCTCTAGTTCCACACTTAACTTCTATTCCGTAAGGTTGGTGATACTATCCTATGTACATTTCTAGTTTAATACTCACCGTAAATTCTATTCCCATTACGGTAAGTGTTGAACTAACGGTGGACAAAGGATAATAACATCCAACTTTCAAGCGACATTAAGGTAAACGAAAACGCTCAAATACATTCTATTCAAATACTCTTAAATACTTCCGGAGGAACAAAAATTTGCCAATCATTTTCCTTCAATTGTTTTTATTCAAATTAAGAAAGTTTGATTTGAGATTTCTTGTTCAGACCGACTTCTGACAGAAGCCATTGTCTGACGGAAAGCTAATCATTATGTTTCCATTAATGAACCAAACGACGGAAATAACTGCACTTTCTTTCAGAATTTAAACGTGTTGCCACATCATTTATCCATATTGGAACATTCCCGATTTTTAATTAATGAAAATTATATTATTTGTAAGGACTATCGTAAAAGTTACGAAAGTTGCTAAAACATAGTTATATCTAGGAATATGACTATAACCTTTATTCTGTTCTTCCATCAACGAGCTAATTATTGTTAAAAGTTTTTAAATTTTTTCTTCAAAAATTGTCGATGCCTGTTGAACTTATTTCTTTTTTTTAGCCAACTTACAAGATCAATGAGCCGTTCGGCAGCGAATTCCCAATGATGACCATTTATTGTTTTATGTCCGGATAGGGCCGATGCATGCGAAACCTGCTCGTGCACTGAGGAACGGAAAAAAACACAGAACACGTCTGTACAATTTGGCGTAGTCTCTGTCTCCCTTTATCTTTATATCTTGTCTTTGCTCTTTCTCTAACATTCTCTTACAACGTCTTTTAAAGTATTAAGAAATCAGTTTATTTTTCTTGTTATAAAGACAACAAAGCTTTGATTAAGTACAGCATTCTGGCAGTGTAATGTAAAAATCCGTTTATATTTGTATTCAGTTATTTTGCGGTTGATTAAACTTTGTGTTTTTATGGATAATACTATCTGTTAAAAGATAAAAAAAAAAAAGTGTGTTTACTGTGGATTTTTTCTTACGTGATAATAAGATGACATTTACCAAAAAGGAAACTGTTACTTCCATTTTTATGAAAAGAGGAAATGAGTAAAATGTAGAATAGGAGTAAAACCTATTGCAAGGTAAGAAATACTTGAATTGATAAATGATTTCCATCCGCATTGTTAGTTACTTTATTGTATTTTGCTAAGATCATGCTCAGCACATTTTTAGAGACAATTTGAATTTTTAATGAAGGTCAATCAAATTTTATGAAATATAGACTGCTGAATAGTGAACATGCTGACAGACCTATGACTATTATAGACATTGCTATCATAAGTTAACATTAAAGAAATAAACTATGTCTGTCATATACCTATTGTAGCAATAATTAGATAGATGTTTGTTGGTATATATATATATATATATATATATATATATATATATATATATATATATATATATATATATATATATATATTGTCTTATGTCTACAGAAACATATGTTAATAAGAGAAACATAATTTAAGTCTTTTAGTGAATCAGATCTATAAAAAACTATAAAAGTGTTATACCAAGCACTTATACCTACACAAATGTGTTTTTCCTTCATACAATGACGCCAAGATGTATCATTTACAAAAAGTAGTTCATCAGGCACTGTCTATAATGTTCGGACAAAATTCAACAATAATTTCTCATGTGATGGGTGCTATCTGGAGTGGGGTGTTGTTAAAAGGTGAGAAATTTTAATTATCTCTGGTGCGTATTAGTAATGGATGATTTAAAGATAACCAATATATAGACTGGGCACAAATTCAACACAATTCGGATAATAACTGCTAATGAACACAAAAACTGCTTCTATAACATTTACAATTGAGAAGGCTCAAGCTCTCGTTGGTGATGGTTCTAGCAGCGTTAATTGTGTCATGAGCTAACTAAAACTTGTGTCATCAATTATCCCTAAAGGTGGGAAGAAAAATAAGTTGTGGTTGCCCCTGGACTAAATCCTGTCTTAAAATCTCTTCTCCAATTATTACCTGTAAAATAGAAGAGAGAGATAATTTATGGTAGTTAATGCGTTATTTATTGCCTGATTTATTACAAAACATAAATTTGTATGTAACAACGCAGCCAGTTAACTCGTTTACTTGCCCTTTACATAGAATTGTACATTGTTGAAGCAATGCGAAATACCAATCAACGAATCTCCTTCCATTATAAAGGAATGTTTATTCTACATTTATCTGACTCGTGAATTAGACCATGCTATGGTTTTGTTTTTGACAAATCATTGAACAGCACAGCCCACATGTTTCGTCGCCAATGAACACCTTTAGAATCGTTTCAAAATTAGAAAGTCAATGTTAATTAAATCTGATTCTTGGTGTAGGTAAGATTTTGTTCTACATTGCATGGGGCAGTAAATATCTTAAATATAACTTGATCAAACGAGTAAAAGACGAAGCAATATTGATGTTAAAATATCATTCAGTCTAAGGAAAATATTACATCAGCTATATCATACGATCTATTTTAATGAATAATTCAGAAAAAAAATATCAGACAAAAATCAAATTTGAATTTGCACTCCAAATTGTGTAGTAGTATGGAATCTGGCTTTCATCTTCAAGACGACTGAGGACAATTGTATGAAGTGCATCACAATTAACTGCAGAAAACCCCAAATAACTAAATCTTTAAACATTGTTAAGGAATGTACATCATTTACATAATTTGAACTTATTTTATTGTAATATAATTACAATGGGATTGGGTAGGTTCTATAACTTATACGTATCCCTCTCCCTACAATAATTGACAAAACAAATTTTCACATGCAAATATAATATCACACTTGTATATATAAACATAAACATTCAAAATAATTTACATACAATAAGGTAAGGATTGTATTAGTACCTTTTGATACATATGTATTTATGCAATCAAAATCTTTTGGAGTAAAAATGTGAACTAGGGAAAGCAAGTATTCATTTACAGTATTACTAATTTTTTCATCTCTCCAAAGCAAAATATGTGTGTTAACAACATTTACATCGCCTTTGCTTAAAACACTATTGAATAACTTGTCTCTGGCTTCAGCAATAATTTCTATATCAGAACCTGTGTATATAGACGTATGTCTACAAAAATGAATTCTGATATGAGTTTTGCGTCAATGGTTATTGTTTTAGTGTAATGATACATTTTTTTGTTTCCAATATTATATATGAATGTTATTAGCTTTCATTATATTCCATAACACTCATGATTTCTTAGATAAAAATTGGGTTTTTTTATTTCTCTCGTTACTCTTAATCTACACCTTAACTTAAGTGATTTTCTTAAGCGAATGAAACATGTTTTAAAATGAACGAAAATAGCATTCATATCAAGGAAAACATTTTTTTTTTAAAGTAGCACATATAAGTTAATGGAAAGTTTGATAGATGATCACAGGAGCAATCATTATTAAAATTCCTTGAATATCGTGATCATCGTGTTTTCATGAACGTCTTTGGTAGCTATAGATATGTATGTCGATAGACAGAACACTCTAGTACATAAATGCAATTCTAATGGTTACAAACAATCTAAACGTGACGAACTTGTTTCCTTCATTGAAATATTTTCACCCTTTTAAGACTTTCGACATCGAAATAAGTAGACCGGCTTTGAATCATGCACATGATATAATATTATGGACATTTAAAACCAAAAATAGAAGCGATTACGAATCTAGAACGTGCGAGTTGGGACCGTTGTCAAACACTGACTCAATTCAAAATGGGTCACAAGAGCATATCAACAAACATATTATATAGAATGAAAGGCTGAATGTATGTGTGTAGGTGGCGATCAGGGAGAGGAGTATTATTACGTCATAATAACTGTGTTACCCAATCATCAGCGTTGGGTATAAGTCATTAAACTGATGAATGAGATTTTTTGTATTCCCTTGCCACTTTGTGAAATTTCAAGAAATAGTTTATGTTGTTTCACAATTCAAATATCATTTTGAATTTTAATTCTGAACCATTTTTAAGCTTTAACCCCCCCCCCCCCCCCCCCCCCCCATATATTAAGCCATACTTTCTATCGACAAAAAATTCTAATTATACATTTATTGAATAAAATATTTGGTTTTATCCATTAAGTTGAATATTCTAAAGTTAAACCAACCAATATTTAACTTACAATGAAAAAAGACAATAACAAACTGTCAACCATCTCAAAAATCCATAAAACGAAATACAAATTCAACGCAGAGCAACACAGACCTCTAAAAAGATAGAGGTGGGATCAGGTGCCTAGGAGGAGTAAGCATCCCCTACCGACCGATCGCACCTATTCGTTGTAAAGATCATAAAAAACGGAAGAAACCGTAATCAGTCTGGTGTATAAATGATGGTCTAACAAGTATGAAACAAATCTTTTTTTTCTTTTTTCCAAATCTTTTTTCCGACTTTCATATCAGCCAACTTCTGGTATTTAGCAGGAAGGTAAGGACTGATGTGGATTTTTAAGTAAATTGATGAAAACGTCCTATATTGAGTATTTTATTGATATATTGTTCAGAATAAGAGTGGTATTAAAATTCAAAAGTTTTAGTACTGTATATAGTTGCGTTTTATAAACCTACATTATTGATAAATTTCATGTTGACATGATATCAATAAAGCCGTTGAATTTACGAATAATTTCAACAAAGGTAGTAAAAAAAATAATAAATCGGTGTCTATGGTATATGACTCAACAAAAAACATTCTGCACGAAGCAAAAAAGTAAAGTTGTGTCATTTTGGTTTGACAAAAAATAAAGAAAGCAAACTCTGAGAAAGGCAAACCTAAACTATTGTAGAAGAGGTCATGAATCATTGGAGTAAAGCGCCGATATCTCATCTAATTTAAACAAAACTGCGTCAGAGTTAATTATAATTTCTTATCTAACATGTATATTCTGTTTCTTACATGAATTTCAATTACTTTTACGTACGAATCATTTCCAGTGTGGGTGATCAATCATCTCTGTCCAATCTTTATCAGATCTTGGATGTTGTATCGCATGTATTTGTTTGATGGCAATGTAAGTACTAATTAGAATAAGAGAGAACTAATAACTGGGACATAATATGACCAAGCAGAAACTTGAAAGCTCGGAAAGAAAGCGTAGATAACATCAGGGCATTAAAAATAGTTTCTAAATATTAATTAACACTGCTGGATAACTATGTCAGTTAAAAGCGGCGTTTTGTGACACGTCTAAAGTGTAGTATAAAAAACTAGAATTCTCGTAGTAGAAATAATTTTCCTACAATTTTGTTTTGCAATAATTTTTCTGAGTTCCCTTTCAGGATTAAAAAAAACTTTGCAGAATAAAATTCCAATTGAACATTTAAATTGTTAGAGTAATTAATATTTCCCCAAGGAAAGCTATCTTAAATACTTTTATTCTATAGGAAATAAAATTCCCACAAAAGTCCTTGGAATTAATCGAAACACTTAATCTCTCTTAAGAATTATCAATTTTCAATTGGATGTTAATTGTTCAAGCTCAGTGTCACACCTAGCAGGTGTGACTCACTGAAACAAAACTTGAACCTCGAATTCGCTTTCAACGAGTGCATGGCGCCAGCATACTTTTCTGGCAAAGAGTTTCAAAGCAAAAATGACTACATTTGTCATTGTTGATTTTACTGCCATCCAGTAATTCAAAATTGGATCTTTGCAGGAAACAAATTATGTATATCCTTTTTAATGATTCTAGATTTTGGTCTTCTATTGTCGTCGTAAAAATAGATTTTTTTTAAAAATAAAATTATGAAATACTTTTTCATTATTAGAATTCATGAGTTCTTAATTGATTAATAAAATTTCGTAAACCGGAATGTATTACATAAATTCGTCTCGTTTGGAAAAAAAATAGTTAAGGACTTTATGTAACGCAAGAGACACAGGTAAAAAATAATACAGGGTCACGTGTCGTAGATTAAGATGTTTATTTGTACGCTGCTTACGTATATTTTTATATGGATTTATGACTAGTGATTTATCGCGACCTTACAAGGAACCAATGTTTGTTGTGAATTTTACTCAAAACTAGCTATTCAAAATTACCTTCTTTTTGCTTGTTCCTTATATCTCTTAAATTAAAACATTATTTTCTGTGTCGCTGAGATTGCTACAGATGTTTCGTGTTGTTGATCTTGCATCATCATTTATATCAGCTTAATGAATCTGCATGAACTTGCTAGCTGTTATCATGATTCTTATAGTTCATTCTGGTAGTTGCAAAGATTGGTGCATTAAGTGTATTTTGTAATTCATAACAATCATTTTACTCTATGCAAGTTGTTATTTCTTGTCATAGAAGTAATGATTCTTCTTCTTATTGGTTGTTTCTGATATCATTTTAATTTAATTTTTGTAACTGCTAGTTATAAATTGATAGTAGGCTAAGTGGTCAACAGATTACCCATCAGATATGCCTAACCTTAAGTGGTCAACAGATTAACCATCAAGCCTAACCTTAAGTGGTCAACAGATTAACCATCAAGCCTAACCTTAAGTGGTCAACAGATTAACCATCAAGCCTAACCTTAAGTGGTCAACAGATTAACCATCAAGCCTAACCTTAAGTGGTCAACAGATTACCCATCATGCCTAACCTTAAGTGGTCAACACATTAACCATCATGCCTAACCTTAAGTGGTCAACAGATTAACCATCATGCCTAACCTTAAGTGGTCAACACATTACCCATCATGCCTAACCTTAAGTGGTCAACAGATTACCCATCATGCCTAACTTTATGATATTTGCGGTCCTAAACTATTACTAAGTAAAGAAAAT
The DNA here is from genome assembly GCA_033439105.1 of Magallana nippona. Classification (NCBI taxonomy): domain Eukaryota; kingdom Metazoa; phylum Mollusca; class Bivalvia; order Ostreida; family Ostreidae; genus Magallana; species Magallana nippona. The sequence goes on from CM065921.1 coordinate 2,258,866, forward strand.
CCCCACATATTTTAGCTTTATATTTTGAACACTTTTCTATATCTTTTTAAAGAACTCTTTGTCTAATAAAGCAATGACTGTTCACCCCTTTTAAAATTTATAATTTCACCTATGTTGCTGAACTTAATCTACACGATTTGTTATAATAAGAAAACATTTTATTTCAGGAAGCTTTTTGTTTAATTTGCTATGTATTCTTTAATCATTAAAATTTATTTACTTCACGTTGCCATTAACGATTTTTTTCTAAATCCAATATCATCTTAAAAGTGGTAGACTTTATAGATGTTGCTCATTGTCATATTTCTTGTTATTGTTGTTATAAAGAGTATTCATTTTCCTTTATGTTGTTTGTTACTGAGTTTGCTCTTAACCTTACTCCAGAGTTCATCAAATAATTGGTATAGATTCCCCTTGTTTCAATACAGCGGGAATTTATTTAACTTTTAATATTTTGTACACTGTGTTTAATCTTGATAACAAAGTAAACGATACGCTTGTTATTTGACAAATATTCCCTTCCTTTTATTCATACCTTGTTTATCTTGACCCGTAATGAATGGGTTTTCAATTGCCGGTAGTTTCCCTTCACATCGTTCAGACGGGCTAATGAAAAGATAGTCTTATTGTTGTACAGAAAGCCACTGTCAATCAACGGGGAACATTATTATGCATGCAACAGTGCACAATACGAATACATAGCCCCGTGACGTTATGCATATTCCCTGTAGTGTGTAGATCTGTAGTGCACAATGGGCAAACGATGTTGAAATACATTATGTCAAATTATACAACAAATACCAAAATGAATATGATTGTTTGAAGAGTAATGAAGAAAAAAAACAAGGAATTGAATTTAGATGGATACAAAAATCTACGTCATGTGAAGCTTCTGCTTAAAATGCAGAGTTGCAAGTCACGTTCTAAATTTATTCCAATACAAGAACATTTGGCTTAAAATGTTCATGTGAATGGGACTTCAATTCTTGAAATATTATGTAGAGTAACCAATCAAATCCAAAACATTCAAGAGACATTTGCACAATGGATAATAAAGTTGTTCACTGAGTGAGTCACCTGTAAGAGTAAAGTGTGAACGTTCAATACAATCTAAGAGACTTAATGAAAAGCTTTTTTGGTCTGATTACAATTGTTGCGCATGGGATAGTAATGGTTGGAATATTTTACCTTTACAAATAATATACATTTAATATTATACTAGTTATTTAAGAGGGCTAGATGGCAGTGGCCATTTTTAGTCTATGTTGAAGAAAAGCTCCATTTAAAAATAAAGGAAATTTTTTTTACTAAATAATAAACTGTACTTTAAAAAAACATTTAAAATAATAAGGTAGATATGATGGCTAATTTGTTGACTACCTAGCCTCCTTAAAGATTAATATATTATGTACACATTTTACGATTTTAAGTACAAGATTAATTACAACATTCAATATGTTTAGAAATTCTTGCTACATCATTATGTTTATCATTTAGTCCTTGTTTAAAAACTGTGTCACGTGTGTGGGAGGAATAGTTTGGTAAATATTGAAAAATAATTGTGACTAATAATTTGACAATTGAATTCACATTAATGTTATTCTATGTTGAGAATGTACGTTAACAAGCAATATGAATAGAAATATGGCAAACAAAAGAAATACATATTTAGCAATCAAATGTTATTTGCTCTTCAGCAATATTTCTTTTAAGGAACAAAACACTATCTATTCATTTTGAACTACACACAGTGTTGCAATTTTTCTTTATTTCCTTAAGAGGACTAGATGGTCGTGACCACATTCACACTATATAATTCTCTTTTAGATGAAGAGATGGAGGGCTCTGTATAAAGAAATAGGAACGTTTCACCTCAGATTTATTTGACTTTCTTCCTAACTAAATTCTTTTCTAATTTTTACTAATCTTATTACCAATTATGTAAAATTTAAAATTTTAAGCCAGTTCTGATGGACAATTTGTTATCCATCCATCCTCCTTAATACACTTCCAGGGGAAAATAATCAATTAATAGTTTTAAATCTATAGGGGAAATCCCTTCACAGAGTTAAAGTCTTAAATATTAAGGTAAAATTATAGGGATCTGGAATTGTTCATAGAGGACGTAAACAAAGCAAATTACAATCAACGGGGAAGAACACATCTGTATTAAAGTTTCTTAAAACATCTGTTATCTATTATAAAAATTAAAGGTCGTATCGCATAAAGCTGTGTATAAGAAAACTCAGTTAATTATATCAAATGGATACTTAAAATGCTTAATCATTGAATTCTATTTTATTGAAGTATGAATCATTGCAATTCGATCCACAATATTGTAAGTCCTCGGTTTACCACAGCAAATGATTTAAGGTAAATGCACCAAGATAGGTTGTCGTCCAGCTTTTGTCAATTATTACCTTGTTGAAACATCAAGTACTTTACTACGCCCAACAAGTCTTTTCTTTTCTATGAATTAGTGGGAGTGATTGGTAGTTATCACCAACAGCGATAAACTGCAGGTCACAGTTATATTTTATAACACTGTTATTCAATAAATATAATATTTTTTCATTATTTCTTTGCAAAGTAACTTACCAGACAAGTCTAGGACACAATTGCTTGCCATTCTTCTATTCAAAAGCGTTTACAGAGTGTTAATTTCAATAACTCTTTTGGTTATATGCAACAACAGCAGTTGCCTCCTAGTAAACCTGTCAGATTATCACGCGTTGAGGCCCTGCTCAAATTATGCGTGGGATGCAGATATTTGTAATAATCATTCAATGTGACAATTGATAGCGAACATAGGTGTTTTGCCACTCCTTCACGTGTATGTAACTGTCCAGGTATGATGGAAATGGTAAAACAAATTTACACAAAGGAGCTTAAAATATTGATTCTAAAACCAAGACAAAAATCTACATGAATGTTTTACTTTTATACTCTTAACTTTCAAAAGATGAATCTTTTCCGAGTTGACTGAATGCTATTGTGTCTCAAGAGGAACTGAATGGTATATGCCTGCTTCACAGTCACTTTTCGAGATCATTTAGATTCTATTTAGCTGATTGACAGGCGAATACCTTCTTGCGTCTTTCATTAAATGTGTCTAATGTATTCAAAGTTTAACGCTTTCTATCTTTTACTTGGATTATTTTCTATAAAAGCAAAGATCGCCAACAACAAGGTCTCTGTGTTCATATTTCAATGGGATTCTCTAATTATATGAAACAGTGGCTTTTTAGCTGATAAATGAAGACGGAAAGAATGGTGAAATTACACAGCCTTGTTTTATAGAGTTTAAAAAACTTATAAGACGATGCAGATATAACTTAAACGTCTGCAAAAACAGTAACATAAAATTCTCAACAAGCTTGCAAAGAACTAAATACTAGTAACGACCATCTTTAGAAATATTATGACGATATACAAGATCCCAAACATACTTGTCTTTTGTTTTATACTATATAAACATAAATTTATAAAAATCAATTTTAAAAAATATGCTCTGTGTTTAGCGCAAGACAAAAATACAGACTGTAATATGAATTGAAGTCTATTAAACAACAAAAAATTTTAAACAGTTAAATCTGCACTATCAATAAGATATTGCCTTGAACTCACAAAACAAACAATAATCAATCAATCAAGATAAAAGGTTTACCCTAAACTAAAGATCTACTACTAAAATTAATATATCAAAAGAGATTAGACTATATTTATATATTAATAATGTTTAAAACTTTCACAGTAGTCCTTTAATTTGATATACTTTTTCACGATTGAAGATCAGTAGTGTTCCAATGCAAATGAATGGTATGCTTACGCACCTTTTAAGTGAACTTCGTAACTTCTTTTTAAAAAAGAAAAAAAGTACATACATGTACATTTCCGTCATTTGGTTCGTCAACAGGAAACACAATAATTAGCTTTCCGACAGGCAATGGCTCTTGTCACCATTCGTTCTGAAAAAAAATCTCAAGTCGAACTATTTTACGAGTAATTTGAATTGAAGACATTGAAGAAAAAGAAGATGCTCATTTTATTTCTCCGGAAGTATTAAGAAGTTGGTGAATGGTTGGTACTTCCGTTTACCTTTGTTATTTTTGAGTAGAACAATAGGAGTAGAATGTATGTGCTGATTGTATTCTTTATATTATAATTCTACATATTTATCATTCTTTATTTTGTCTTTTGATTGCTAATGGGATAAACATATATATATATATATATATATATATATATATATATATATATATATATATATATATATCCATGGAATATCTCTTTAACAAAATTTGACTTATTGGGAGACTTTTTGAGTAAATGTTCCGAAATATGCTTATTTAGTCTTTTAAGACCAGCTGTCTGTAAAAATCACAAATATTCAAAATAAGGTGGTCACAGTATGTCTCAAACTCATTTGAAATTGAAACTAAAAAGTATGACATATTTTTTTCTCAGCAACCTCTTTTACCTTGGTAACATGAATGAAAATTTGTGACCATTATGGCTGATTTTTGCAGAGTTATTTTGGGAAAACAAAGTTTACACCATTTTTTAAAACCCTGCATCAAACTTAACCCTCACTACTAATATTATTTGAATCTACTATAACAAAACTTTGGATCGACGTTTTTTTTTTTTATATTTTGCATGAATATTTTGAAACATTGTAATACTAAGTAAAATTTTACAAAAATACTAAAACAGTATGTTTATTGACTTTCAAAAACGTTCTTCATATTAAGTAAAATCATGAAAATGTGAGGTTTTTAAACATTGCATTATGCAAAGGAATTTTCAACTGGCATAGCTTTCACTGATCCAAATTCAAATAGCACGAATGTGCTCGGTGTATTTTGTGTTCTTTTATTCTCACTAACCAGGAGAGCTTGTTCCACGTGCTTCCATTTAAAAAGTCTACTTTAGCGATCACAACCCAGAAAAGCTATTTCTTTGCGGTAATCACTCAGAGGACCTTGCTTGTTAACATGTTTTATTGTAATAGACTAAAAGGACGTGGTATTTGTGATAATCACTTAAAGGATATTGCTCCGAGTATTTCTCAGAAGAGATTGCTCTCCGACTTACGTATACCCTGCCATTACAGTTAAGCCGAATAACTAGAGAAGACACCACTTTAAGCCGTTTGACATATTTGAAGGCACGACTTCGCGATCAGTGATATATTAGAGGGTAGAGTTTTATCATCAATTGAATTATATGTATTGAGCGTAGTTAATTTGCTTCAGATGATATAAGTATGTCATGTGATTGGTTGTTTTATGATCAATGAGATTATGTGTACATCTTGTTTCCTCGTTTCGTTGATGTAGAGTTGCATTAATTAATTATCAAGCGTTATCAACTACATACGACAAAGTTCAACAACCATTTGTTTATAGCATCTGTTATCGGATCGTGGGATGATACTTGTAGGATGGTACAGCTGTTCAATAAGAAAGCCAAGAGGAACAAATGTATAATATTGCAAAAAATGTATTTGTCGTTGCAAATGAGGTATTGTTCATGTGCGAATCTGATTTTTCCAGGTGGTTAAAATTTAAAGAGACATGGTGACGCACAAACCCATGATTTAGCAAAATCGAATTTTTACAGGATGTTCCCATTTTTTATTTATCATATGAAAAGGTGAACTTTTGAAAAATTACTGTTGTCAAAAATAAATAAATCAAATTAAATTGAGAAAAATAGAATTAAGCGTTGGGCCAACACAAAAATATTGAGTTTCCCTTCCGTTTCATAGCCACGCAAGCGCTATGTAAATACTGCAGCGTGGCATATATCATGAGCCAGTGGCCTCTCATTGAAGCCTGATGTCTTCAAGAACTATATATTTATTAAGATACACTCTCCATGAATGCACATTTCTTACCACAGACATAGAATAACGTCTAACATTCCAATTCTTTTTTCAGTGTGTCAACCCACTGTAACTATTATACGACAGCAATAGCAATCAGGTGGCACTTAAATCAATGTCCGAAACAACTCGGTTTGTTGTGCATTTTCCGGGTGGGTTTTAATGACTTGTAAACTGATAGATGATGACTTATGATGCGTGAAACCTTCCGTATGATGAAAATTAGTATATTTCTTCTGATTTACGTTGTCGTAATTGAAAAGTAAAACATGTATTTTGAGTCGCCGTGTCACTAATAAGTTTGAATTTTCCGTCCCAATTGACCCGCGCCTGTCGTTACTGCGATATTTATTCCATGCACATATTAATAAATGAATCATATGCTATCTAACATATACTAATAATTTTTGAAAACATTAAATCACATCTGAAATACATAAAATTCTTCCAAGGAATATCAAAGTAATACTGATTGTCTGACATGCAGTTCATGGGCCTACAACAACATTATTTTATGGCTAAAAAATGGAATTTTTCTTAAATTGAGTGTCTGATATACCAATATGGAGAGTTGTTGTATAAAAAATGGAATCTTTCTTAAATTGAGTGTCTGATATACCAATATGGAGAGTTGTTGTATATATGTCTTCCTTGTTTTGTTACAAGGCTTATCAAGGCTGTTCCTATTCAGCCGTCATAAACAATGTACGTACATAGATGTGACTGGTAACGAAACAATGAGGGTTTTCTCTGCGATTCATATTTATACATGTAGAAAACTGAAGACATTGATTTCTTTATAACCAGGATGTGTCAGTGACGACCTCTTTTACTGCTTGACCTTGAACCTTGACCTAATTTAGACTACATTGTGTGTCTATTACATACATACATACATACATACATACACACACATATATATTGACATTGTAAACACAATGAAAGGTTCAAAGTAACAAGCAATTTGCTGGTAAATTTACAACAATACGCTTCCTTTATCTTTGGAATCTTTTGAAGAGACATATATTGGGACCATCTGGGAGAGGGCTGTATAAGATTGAGAGCTTGAATGTGCTCAATCCGTTCGACATATGTCAATAGAATATGTTCAATTCAATAGACTTTCGGTATTTATTTATCCCTAGGGACTATTTCTGCACCACATGTACTATATATGATGTAACGATATGTTGTTCTTAACATGTGTCCTGTAAACCTTGAAGTTTCTGTTTCGATTATGATCGAGGACAAGAATCACTATTCCAGCAGGAAGAATAGCAAACCTTACAGAATAGATACTCGATACTCAGCTGTTGTCCGTTAATTTGATCCTGTACGTTGCCTATGGTGGAAAGTGGGGGCCACCAACCTTACTATAAAACAGTTTTACTTGTTTATCCTATGAATAATAGAAGTTTGAAGTCATTAACTCATTAACTTCAAAAATATCTCTGTATAGTTTCTGTTTCTGTTTCTTTGTTTGTTTTCGAGGATTTCCTGTATATGAATCAATTTGTCTAAAGAGTGAAGAAACAGCAATATGAGTGCCAAGCAGTTATCACAGATATGATACTAGTATAAAGTTTTGTCCATTGTGTAGCTAATCTGTTTGGACGCACATGGGTTTTATGACCTCTGTTCTTTGATGTAGAGGAAAGGTTTTTTAGAATGGCCAAACATGAGGAAACGTGCTTGGAACTCGGTTCTTTTTGGAGAAATTGCCATACATGAGTACTTGATCGACGATCATTACAATACCCATGACCGAGCTGTTAACGGCAAACCACACATTGTAAGGTCCCGACACTTGACTCTCTAGAATCTGTTGTTCCATCAGAATTTTAATGCCTATCCTCTTTTAATTCCATTTGTTATCCAGGCACGTTGCATCCGATGGGGTAAGGGGGGGGGGGGGGGGATAGGAGGGGGCTATATCTTAAAAAAAAAACAAAAAAAACCTTGCCAAGCAAACAAAAACCAAAAACCAAAAATGGAAAGAGTTAAACGCTAGCTAAATGTATTTAAGATTTCTATCGACAAAAGTGTCTACATCTTATTTTCATTAATATTTTTTTTTCAAAATTTACATTTCAATGATCATATTCTAAAACCATCGGTGTAGGAAACATTTAGCTATAAATGATACCGGTACTACATGAAGATTGTGGACATGGTTGGTCATCCTTATCAATCAATTTTGAAATACCATGCTTTATGAAAAAAATAAATTCTTTTCCTAGAAAAACTAAATCATACAAGCTGGTCTGTTGCCATAGCACGCCGGTTTTTAATTTTATTGTACATTCTCCTTTTTGACCAGCTGCAACAACAGACTTACCAACAGTCCTTAAAAGCTATTTATGTTTGAATATTGAAAAACTCTTCTCCTTTTTTTTATTTTGAAGAATTACTTGGTTACCAAGGTACACTACTAAAATGGTCATTTGTCCAAGAATTTGTTCTATATTTGAAAACTCTTATCTTTTTGTGTAAAATTATATTATTTTAGATGGCTGTTATTTCCGCCAATAGCAATCTTTCCTGAAATTTATAAGCTTAAAACTGTCATTTATTGATCTTTTGTCTGTGTTATCTGTGGTACCTGTAACAATGGCATCTTCATTTACAAAAGTATATTAAATCCTGAACTGTATTGAAAGAGAATCGGTGACTGCGTGCGAAGTCATCGAATTTTTCAAAGAATTGGTCTTTTCTGCTATCCTTTTTCTGAATCATTGTTGTTCATACCGTATCTTCATTGTTTTGTCTTTGTAGAGTATTTCCTTTTTGTAGTCTAAAATAAGTGACCTCAATATCTGTATGGTATTATACTTAATATTACAGACCCTGAAAATGTAAAACGTTCTCTGAACGAACGGGGAAAAAAATAAAAAAAAATAAACAAATATAAAATGAAGATATCTTATTAACTTATTCTGTTTACGAAAAGGTAGGGACATGTCATCAAAGTTAAAATAAATACCATAGCATTGGGCAATGGTTTCTGTAGAACATTATGCAAAAAACTAAACCGAGCTCATGGAATAGCATGCTTTTCCATTTTGCTGTTATGTATATGACGCATTTTAATTTTTTTTCATTGTCTTTTTTTTTTTTAATATTTTCCTCAAATTCCCTTTGCTGTCATTATAAATCAATATGCTCAGTGAGAGTCATTTAAGTCATTCAGCGCCCCGTAAACGAATAGTGATTCAACAAATACAATTCAATTTTATCCAGCATTCTATCAAACTTACTCTAATATTTTTCTTATTTAATTTAGAATTAGAAAATAAATATATGAATGCATGAAATAAGAGCTTGTTATATATATTAGAACTGGGAACTTATTATTGAACGAAAAAAAAAATCGAAATTCTTATGAACAAAATAATATACTTACCTGTGTTTTGGGATTTTTTTATCGTAAGCGGTGGATTTTTAATTGCGTTACCATCAACTTGTACGTATATTTGTAATTTAATTTGTTTATTTCATGCTATACATTTATATTTCTTTTTGTTTCAAGTTATAGACATTTTAGTAATTATATGATTTTATTCAATTCAATTTCTTTCACCCAAACCGTCAACGTGACGGTACATGAGGTACATATACAAATATTTACAAATGTAGATATAGTGCCATAGGTACATGTACAGTACAAGTTAGAGAAAAATAAACAAAAAAAAGTACAAATGTTCAAGGAAGACAGAATGATTCAAAAATTTCATGTATAAATAAACATAATTTTTTTTAAAGTTTTTTTTTTAGTTTTAAAGTAGACACATTCAAATTCACAAAATTTAAAGGTGTTTGGTCTTTCACAAAATCTAGGTTCCAAGTATTTTTGTCTGATGCATGAAAGAGCATTACATTCTAATATAAATGCATTTCATCGGCTATTTGATTATTATTACATAAAGTACAGCATCTTTCATTCAGAGGAATGCCTAACCACCTACCAGTTTCCACAGGAAGTCGGTGATTTGACGTTCGAAATTTAACAAGTATTTTTCGAAGTTTTGATGGTTAAATACTCAAGTACTTTTTCATATCCAAAAGTTAATTTAAAAGTTTTATATATATGACCTTTGGAAGAATTTGCAATATCAGCCGACCGTTTCTGCACAGACTGGTCTTTGAGTCTTTACTTGACAGCATTTGTAATCCAATTAACATTTACAATACATTGTTCATTCCAAATGTTCGAAAACCCACAGTTATCAAAAAAAGAATGTATACAATCAATCCATGGGTTCTTAAAAATTTCATTATTATATTGAGTCAACATGTATTTGTACAGTATATGAACAATTTTATTTTCTGGGCCGGAGAACAATTTTGCCCAGTATGATACCATCCTAGTATAGATATTAACAGATAACGGGAACCTTCCGGTTTCTCCATAAACCATGTATGATGGAGTACAACTTTTTAAATTTAAAAACAAATCTTTCATTTTTGCACACTGTTTTACGTGTGATATTAAAATGTCGGGCTAATATTTTTGTGATCGGCCATGCTGTTTTGAAATGAAAATATATTAGTACAAATTAAAGCGCAATTTATGCACAAATTGTGAAATTTGCAGGATGCCTCTTATCAAATCAAATTGATCGGCCGAAGCCCATCACAAAAATTTCATGAAGTGTCCTTGACAAGACTAGATCGAGAGTATATGTTTGACTTATTTCAGGAAGTCAAATTAAAACTACGACAGATTGTCAACAAAAAAGATATGTCACGTGACTGAGATAAAGTATATTGTTCAGCGTCTCTTATACTTAATGATTTATATACACAATGGCATATTTCAGACATCGTTTGATCTGTGTCTGGAATCCGGATAATGATTTGGTAACGGCTCGGCATCACTTCCGGCAACGTTAAATTCATGTCTGCTAAAAACATTTTGATGTGTGGTTTCCGGTAACTTACTTATCAGTGACAGTAGTTTCTGCTAACATTGATTTTACATCTGAATTTGTTTTGGGCATTTTTATCGGAGAGCGGGTGGAATCGTTACTTTGCCTCATCACAATAATAGTTTCTGTTTATAAGCATGCATATCAATTTGAGAATCCTTTACACACATCGTCATTTGTGGGGACGCACTGGGGATTAAAAATTCTACTTTGTATCTGGATTATGATAACTTGATCTAGTATGTAATCTGAACCTATATTTAGTAATAATGACTTCTCGCAAGCATTGCACTCACTAGCATTTTGTACTGTCGAAATGTTCAATTACAGTCTGCCGAGTGAGTACCAAACAGGAAACAGTAATATGAATTATACCTCAACTCCTTAATATATTATATTGTTCTTAAACGTATGCTTCAATAGTCTCATTGCACGTACAAAATTATTACCGGTGTAATATTATGTTACATTACAAATATTAAAATTGTCCGAAGGAAGTGCTACCTTTAACTGACGCGAGACGTCGCTGCCATCCATTACATCTGTCGACATTCCGTGCCACGCCCTGAACTAAGTGAGCACGGTCCAATGACGTTCTAATTACCCTCCTTTGATTGTCCCTGTCTTGTCAACTTATCAGGCTTATGAACCTCATTAGTCTCGACTCAAGGTTATTGGATCGTGTGGATTTAATTTAAAGACAAAATAGTGGTTTATTCATTTCACTTTCATAAAAATAAATAAACTATTGTAAACAAATCGAGCACCTGTTGGCTCAGAATGTTTATTTTGAACTGTCCAAAATAATAAACAAGATTTTTTCCAATCAAAGGTGATATATTCGTTATCAAAATTGAATAGGTTTATGATTTTCAACATCAAATACATTCATTAAGCTATAAATTTACAATTTGTCTCGATTTATGTGTATTTGATCTCTCACTGACTCAGTATATGTATTTGATCACTCAGTATATCTTTACAATACAGTAAGCCAATTTCACTGTTGACATATAAATAAATGAAGCATGCACTCCTCCAATTCACAAAAATAACCAAAACTATTTCTGAAAGAACAAATCCTTATATGAATATTATACATACATAAAATAAATTAGTGTTATGAATCTAATACCTTGCATATAACTTTGAAATTGTGACTAGGTATTTCATATATTAAATTTACCAAGTGAATCAACATTTTATCTTTTAATTGAACCGGTCAAAATTATTAAGAAACAGTTCAATATTTTTTTCTCTTGTGAATGGAACTATATATAAATATAAAAGAATAGAGAGGTGGAATATGAATCGTATTGAAGTCAAAGAAATCAAAGTGATGACAACTCATAGGAAATAACTAGTACATGCATCAGAAATCAACCTCCACTCCAGAAAACCCCCTATTCCTTAAGAAATGTGTAATGAGGGCAGAAACCGCTGACTTCACAGCTCGTATTACGAAATCGTACGAGTTTTCTGAATGAAATTATGCCAGTGGGCGTATGATCAATCCAGCTGTAGAATGACACCATTCCTTTGAAGGCCGTGTGTATTCAATGTTACCGTGAGTGGCGGGTTGCGCAATACCCCAATGCACTTCGTCTGCACCGATAAAGATATCAAAAGGAGCTAAATTCCGCGGGGGAATACCCGTGCGCCGGGCGTGGTAAATTGAGGTTCATTTGTATACCGAGGAGGTACACGAAGATCTTGGTGCCATTATACAACCTTGTTCTTTTTTGGAAGTGGACTCATTTTAAGATAGTAAGGAAACATGCTGCCAATTAAGATTTTACTACAGTGCTAATTCGAAAGATTTCCGTAAAAAATACAAAAATGAAATTTTAAAGTTTTGCAAAAATTTTATGAATGTAAATTAGGTTTTAAAAAGTTTTTTTTTATAAATGATGAATCGACAGCCATAAATAATATAATCCAGGTGGAAAAGTTCAAATGAGGGATTAATGTATTTCCATCCTCTCTGAATCCTGCATATAATAAATCAATGGCATGATAGTGTAGCCTGTAAGCAACGTACCTGTAGGTTAAGTACTCAAGTTACACATGTATAAAAAGTAAGGAAAAAAAACAGGCCGCAATTGTAAGTTAATAAATATGTACATGTAATATACTTTTGTTGAAAATTTACTTTGAACAAAACACATTTTCATAATGTAATACAGGATAAATATCAACATTGTATTCGTAAAAGGGGGGAAAACTTTAAGGAAAAAGTTCAATTCATTTCAGTCAGAAGCACAATATGTTGAAAATTGCTGTTATCAACTCATTATGGACAAGTGTGTGGAAGGAGGGGGGGGGGGGGGGGATTAACAAATAGTCATTCTGATTGGTACATTTATGCAAGCAATTTCTAATTTATTTTTTTTTGGGGGGGGGGGGCAAAAAAGACCTACACTCGGCGATATAAATCTAATCGGTAGCGAAGGGGACATGGTTGTCCTTTTTCATCATACATGTATGCATTTGACTTTTACCATGTTGTGGAGTCCGTTCCTATTTCACATTACATTTTATAAATAGATTTGCTACGTCTCCATGTCCGGGTTCGGGGGGAGGGGGGGGGTCCTATCATTAATGCATGCATGCAATGCGAGCTAGTGCACGCCGCCACGAGATAGTAAGGGTGAATAATGAGTCTCTTCTGCGTCCTAATTTTTGTAAAAGCTAAGAAGGAAGTAAGTAATTCATTGTTTTCCCTTACTATACAGTACTAGTATATTACGATCCGGGTCATAAACTGTGTGTAGTTTTTACTCTTGTTAGTACACTAGTACTGCGCTCTATTTACATCCTGGTTGAAATACATGGATGAGATCACTTCTTTTCACTTTTTTTCGTTTTGTTTACATTTTGATTTACTAATAACTATTGCATTGGGCATTAATAAGGAAGCAAGCTTTAAATATATTAATGAAAAAATTACCCTGAGTGGTCAAGAAGCAAGGGTCAAATTTTATACTAAAATTTGGCACAGAAAAAGAAAAGTACAGAATATTCTCTAACCGCGAATATTTCACCTTACCTGTAGACCACAGGTGAGGGTGAATAGGTAGGTATTTTAAAAGTACACCTGTCATTCAGACTAAGACTTTTAAGTACATACTTGCTAAAACACACGAGGGCTCGCTGAGATTTACTTATCAGAAATAAAATATAAAGATAAATCGATACAGTAGATAACATAAGGAATAGATTGGTTGCTGTCCATAGCTAGTCAATTCCCGACATTCAAATCAATTTCACTCGTACATTGCAGTATATATGTATTTATAGCACGGAACGGCAGAAAACAATCCCGGAATTCATGTAGAAGGACGTTAGATCAAATCAGCGAGATCAGATTTTTCGGTGCATTTTTGAAATGTTATTTATATCTCATTGGAGAATTTCAAATTTCCTTAACATCAAAAAAAGATACCAAAGATTTTCGCATTTTAAAAAAAATCATGAAAATGTACAGACAAATATATGGTAAAAAAAAATTTTCAAAAGAAAATGAATTTGGTGTCACCAATTAATGGAAATTAAACTATTGATACAGTTAATTTTTAATAGTTGTATTACTCTTTTAGCATTGAACATATCAGATTATCCTGGAGATAGCAACTGTCATTTTTTCTAAATGGCAGTGTTAAATATTAGTATCTTTTAACTCTATGTAAATCTACGGGATATTTCAAGATGACGGACCGAAGAGCTATAGAGTTCCATGAAAACAAAATACAATTTATAACGCATAAAAACGTGCGATAGTTTGAGCACCGTAAATTGTAACGTTTCTGTAGCTCAGCGGTACGGCATGTCAAACTAAATCGTCATGTAGAGCTTGAGATCCACAGCTATATTAACTGCTGTTGCAGTTACCATTTAATCCCCCCCCCCCAAAAAAAAAAAAATAAAGATAAAAACCATAAAACCCCATTTCCGTGGGCAGCAAATTTCACAATATTTTGGACATAATAACAGAGCATTTAGTTTGTTGTCTCCCGCGACTGTAAAAGTACAGAATAAAATGTTATAAAATTTTATACATTTTCACACTGTGGCCATACTGGCCCTACCCAAGGGCACTAAGGGCACTATAGCTATAGATAAAGCTGTCATTTAATCCAGTGTTGGCTAAAGTGACAGATATTATCAAATTCTAAGTATGAAGCTACAAAAGCAGATATTTTTTTTTAATGATAGATATCGTGTAATTTCATGTATCAACAAGGATATTTACATACGTGTAATAAAAGATAACAGAAAGCAGATTCAAAACTCTACCGGTTTCATTGTAATCTTCAGGAGTTTTTATCATTTATTACTTGTGTAGATTAATATTTTACTCATTTTGGATTATATATATGTATATACATGTATATTTCAATCATCAAATGTTTATTCAAAGATAAATATCACGAATTCAATGAAAGCACAGAGTAGATATAATTTTTTTTTCAATGTTAATGAAGACATCATTTAGTCTAATGTTAATGACAGAAACAGATGTCATTTAATTAGAGATAATTCTCCTTTTATCGAATGTTATCAAAAGTCGCGACTTAAATATTGATCATTAACTATACAGAGACAAATATCGTCAAGACGAATATTATTATCAACAGTTAAAACAAATCATTTTATCTAATAATTATTGACTGCACAGACAAATATCGCCTAGCCTAATTATAACTGCGGAGACAAATATCACTTTTGTACATGTAGTAGACTAGACTTGTAGATCTGGAAACTCTTTCCATGTATTTCGTACATTGTTTGTTCTAATCGTGATCATATTATTATTGTCCTTTAATGTAAATGCCACCTGAGGGTCCTTGATTGGTAAATAAACATAAACATATATAGCCGTTTATCCTCATAAATTACGAATGTAAACAGGTCATATCTACTAATTTTTTTTTCGAATTGTTTGGAAATACCAGTATATGAGACCACTCTACAATCACGAAAAGTCTCTGACATTATATTTGGATCACAAAGTACATGTACGTGCATATTGGCCACACATCTATTGGTGTTTTACTTCCGGTGGAGCAACCGTCTTAATGGGAATACTACGAACCCAAAGTAACAAAATAGAACTAAATCATTTTATATGATAATTCGTTCAGCAGATTCGATAATGTCCATGGAATATTTGATAACAATGAAGCCCAAAATCTAATAATAATTCATAAATCTCAGCATATTTCATAAAGAGGACCCTGTAATTTACACGTGAAACTAATGAGACGATGAATTCATATGCAGTTCATAGTATTCATCGATGCATGGTGGTTTTAGAATAATTTCAATTTTATGCCGTGCCTTGATCGAATGTTTCTTCCTTTGAATTTCCGTTGAAAAACTGGCAATCAAATCTGATGACCGACATTCATGTGTAGAACCAATCATTGTGGTGCTATTTGACATACGTCTTCAGCAATCAAAACCTCGTAGATCGAATAAACAAATACGCCAAAATGACCACTGTCTTTTATCTACCAACCATATTTTTATTTGCATAAATGGAATTCGTTTAGAACGGTTTGAATTTATTTTTATGTATATTTCTTTTTAATTTTTTTTATGGGCGGGGGGTGTTTAGACAAAGTGTTGAATTTTATAAGGACATTATCTTAAAATTCGAATCAGAAAAGAAAGAAAACGGGGGGAGGGGGGGACGTTTTAAAAGAGTACTTTTTTGGGCGATTTGAAACAAACCTTTTTTATTTCTCCGTTCATGGGCGTTATGGACGTAATGCAAAACCTTTGAAAAGAAAAATATCTCATTTTGTAGTTTCTAATTTAATTTCTTTTTTCAAATTGCAGTTCACAGGCGGCAAAACAAATGGATGAGTGTATTATAATTAGGAGGATGTAGATTTGTCATCCGAACCGATTAGGGTTCCATTGCGCCAATAAGCTAACTTGACATTTCATAACTTTACTTTTTTTGGATCAATTTACAGAATAAATTGGTTTCATTTGGACAAAGGCAAATAGAAAAAGGTTGTCTGGATATTGTTTTCTCTTAAATATGCTTTTAATTGTCATCATAGATGAATTATTTCTGAATGCACAAATCATACAAAACTGAAAATAAATGCACGGATCATCTGTTGCTAAAATTGTCCTAAAAGCTTTTGGTTTCGCCGTCAGTTGTTAAAACTGCCCTACAAGTTTTGGGTTTCGTTTCCCGATACCACACGGAAGCCAGGCCGTGGTTGGAACACAGCTGATCACGTGACTATGTTTACTGGAAGCCATGTTCCGTATTGCATGCAATGAAAAGCTGGGTGACAACATTTAATTTTGATCTGTTCCGTGAGCCAAATAGGTTTCGGCAATTTTTGATTAATAAAATGCTGATGAGAAACAACTTGGTTACGAAGAAATACTAATAGTTGAGCAGTACTTATCTCTCGTCTGCCTGTTATCTACACGTCTGCCTGGCCGTTCTTCTATCGAATGGTTAATTATTGTCCCTGAATTGGTTCATTGATATGCATTTCGTTTATTATCAAAATTCATTTATTATCAGCACTATGAACTGTCATGATCATTTGTTATGCATGATTTATGAAACGTGTTTAAAAAGTTCACTTTTAATGAGTTTACTAACGTGTATTTTGATTTAATTATACCTTCATTTCCAATCGGAGCCCCGCATTGAGGCATGTACATGGCTACAAATAAAGACAAGCAAATCATATAAATGCACGTACTATATTGAAATTCTGAATGAATAGAAGTGCATATGCACTTATAAAAAATATGATAATCAAAATAAATAGAACTGCAACCAAACACAATATGCCAGTCTAAGGGACTAGGAGTGGCTGGTTGAATTCTCCAGTCTTATCAAGCTATTACATGTACCATGTTCGTCAAGTAATTGTTTTTGTATACGTTCAACAATCCAAAGTCAATTTCATTTATCGGAGAAATATACGACGCATAATCGTTTTAAAATATCTTGCTAAACCAGAATATCTGCCAATCATAAAAATGTTTATTAAGTTTTCAAACAACTGTTTATAGAAAATATTTTAAACTGAAAGTATTTGAGCGGTGTATTTTTATAAACAGTAAGAGTTTTTAATAGACTAGTACAGTGCATACATTTCCCCGAAACCAAACTAAGCTTATAGAGTCAGTGCACTGTGTAATCTCAACAACGAAATCCTCAAATCCGAAAGTGACAAGGAAGAGGGACTACGATGAACAAGGGCTGATACTAATTGACCCGTGCGAGGACATTTTCAAGAAGTACCTGATTACAGCGAATCTTTCCATTGGAGGCATTTACTGCTAGTCAGATAGCTTTGAACTGAGGGACCTCAATAGTTTAATTCACCTTTAAACCACATTTGATAAAATAGAACCGCACAAGTCCAAAGTTTTCTATCTCAACCTAAGTCTTACCGTATTTTTGGAAAGTGCGAAGCAATCATTTCTAATCAAACGACTCCAGTATAAACAAACTTGATTATTACATCACACAGCTAAATCAATAGCTCCTCTCTTCCGTGTTGTAGAAAAAGCGGGAATTTATGGCGGGAAATCGATCGCTGGTCATCTGCATCTCTCTCGCTGGTGATGGCAGACACAGCTCGTTCGCTGGAAATCCAGGAAGTAAGAACTCTGTGACAAAAGAGCGCCGATAGCGACATCAATTATGTTTGGAAAACAAGACACTTTCTCGACAAATTATCGTGGATAGTTTTAGATCTGCGATGCTTTTAACACGACGAAGCTCTTTTTTTCCTCCTGCATGAAATTATCATTGAAAAACAAAATCTAAAATTTTTATCTAATAGCAGAAACTTTGAAATCAACTTAAAAGTTCTTTGTTTATTCAATATTTCTAATTTTAGTTATTTTGTCTTGAATGAATTTTACATGAAATTTAGGTATCTATACCCTATTCGTTCTTAGTTGTACAAAAATATGTTTTTTTTTCTTTCTTACCAATAATATTTGTCCCAAACGACTCTTTTCAAGTTAGAAATAAGAACATAAAATCCACTTATTTTATGAAATACATGTATCTCTTACAATTATATTTATCAAATATTTGTATAACCAGTTCTGGAAATATTTCATGTATCTGATGTTATTTCAGATTTGATATAGATGATTTTATATAAGATACCATGAAAAACAAAATCAATTATTTTTATTCAAAGATCGCGTTTTTAAAGTGATTATTCAGCAAGGTGCTAGTGTCATGTTGTAAATTTTGAATTTACTGGGTGGGTGTAAATACAAAATTTACAAGTTGTCATGTTGTAAATTTTGTATTTACACCCACCCAGTAAATTCAAAATTTACAACATGACACTAGCATGTTTCTTTCTGTCACTGTTGATTTCATTCACAAATTTGAGCGGATCTACAAACACTTAACCACGGACCAGTGATTTATTATGATTTCTTAAAAGCAGCATTTCTGGACTAATTTGCATATTATAAATGTTTGTATATCGGTACATGGAAACCCAGGAGGACTCTGGAATATTCTACGTCAGAACAAACACGTGGGGTGTGGAATCACGGTCATATATATATACTTTGTACCTTATAGAAGTTGAATTGCCGACCTATCGCTCCTATGTTGATACATTGGAGGACTATTTGTTTAATTATGCATTTTACCACAAGAGCTTGAGAGCTTTGTATTATGCTGTCCTCGCGCTTGTAAGAGCTGCCTAGTATATTGCAGCGTATTGACATTCTATATCTGTGACCCAGTTTTCCTCGCTTCTCATTGGCCTGAAGCACAACGAATGAATGTAGTAAAGCGAGTCCCCGCCTACCACGATATATAAATATACGTTTAAGCCGATCAGATAGTTTACATTGTAGTAAAAAGACGAGAGAGAGCGAAATGGCTATATCATTAATTGAAGCAATCCGCAGTGGGGATGTTACACTCGCCAAAAAATTATTAGCACAGAGAAAGTTTACATGTTTGAACTCACAGACGGCTAGAAATGACGGGACAGCCCTATACTGGGCATGTTGCCTGGGATATCTTGAGCTGGCCCGGTCCCTCCTCGAACAAGGGGCCAACCCCAACACCCTCACCGCCTGGAGGGGCTCTCCCCTGCATGCAGCCTGTGACAATGACCAGTTTGATGTTGCACAGTGAGTTCTTCTTCTATGCTTCCTTCAATTTTTATTATTTTTAATCAAAATATAGCAAGAATTTTTTTTCTGATTTATTAACTTTAATATTGAAAATATTATTTGCATTCATTGTTTGTTACATTATTATCGAATTTTTCATTTCTTTAATAATAGCAAAATTTTCTAAGATGTCTGCACATTTTTTAAATGTTAAAAAGTGGAAACAGAAAATGTAAATAGACCAATGCAAAATGTAAATGAATTTAAGACTTTCGTTAACATTGGCTGTACTCGTTTTACAGATTGTTGATGAAGTTTGGAGCCAATGTGAACCAGCAGACCAAAAGTGGGGACACGCCGTGCCACCTAGCGGCGTACCGCGGCTACTCCCTGATTGTCCAGCTATTGGTGGAGGGGGGTGCCTCCCTCAGGGTGGTCAACAACAAATGTAGGACACCCCTTGAGGACGCCCAGAGCAGGGGCCATACCGAGATCGTCAGATATATCTCAGCTGTCAATAAAATCCGTAAGTATTCTCGCAACTTGTCTAAAATTTCTCAATATAATATTCCAATTTTTTTTTTAATCATGTATATATTTTTTGGAAATCTTTTAATTATTTAATCAATTTAATATTTTATGTACTCATTCATTCAATTATTCATTTTTATTTTGAGAAAACTAATTTTTCTTATTTCTTTATTCCACAGGCTCTGAATCTTACAGAAGAACAGACTGGGAATCCCAGATCACTTCATCTATGCAGAAGATGCATATGTTCCCGAGTGACAATGGCTACTACTGGGCAGAAAGTCCCGACCACTTCTCAGTTCAATCCGAAAACAATTTATCGATTTTGTCCCACAAGGAATCTCCATCAAAGTTGACCTTCCGGAATCTTTAACCGTTCCTGATTTGCTTTCTAAGAGAACATTGGAACGGATTTGTGCCTGGCACAGGTAAAAAGCCTCGCATTCCTCGGATCGGTATTGGATATTATTATTTAATTGTGGAAAACGAGAACGTGAACTTGGCTGTGATTGGTTGATTTTTCCAATTCATTTCCTGGTCGGAGAGAGATCTATCGCGACAGAACATAATATACATATATGTGTATATAAAGGCCATTGATTATTTTACCAGATCTCGGATCGAGACGTCGCTGCGCAACAAGAGTTCTCAGTGTTACACTGGGTATATATTGACTGTTAAAGTTGTTGTTACTTAATGGTGCTACCTTTTATTCTCATTCACGAAAAGTCCCTGATATTGTCTGTTATTTATATTGTATATGAAGCCATCGTCTTTCAGTGTGTACATTCTAGGTCGTCAGAATTCCGTTTTTATGTAGAGCTGTCGTGTGCATCTAGCGCACGCACCAAGTTGTTGTTATTTTTTCTATATTGTTATCCGTGATAAAATCTTTTGAAAGAATATTTTTCTTCCCTTTTCTCTTTATAGACAATTCAGTGAATTAGCATCTTACTTATATTTGGAGAACATTAATTGTACTTACACGTTCTAATGAGGAGAAATGCGGTATGATATTAAAGACGTACCAAACTTTACTTGGATGTCAAAAATCAAATTAAAAGCAAAAACAAAAGCAAAAAACAACACTAAGATATATTTTAACTTATGACTGTCAAGAGATAAATCATGTTTTCATGAACATACCAAACTTTACTTGGATGTCAAATACATGTACGGTATTCTTTTAAAAACACATGAAATCACACATGTATACAAAAAAAAAAACACACAAAAAACCAGTTAACTTATTTTCATTTCATAACCGGCTAATATGGTCTTTGCTAATTTCATTTTTATTTCACCTGTGTCATAGGTTTGACAAAAAGGTCTATTAACACAGGCTAATGACCGAATATGTCTAATATCACCTTAATTCAGTGAAATAATGAACATTAATTATTACCGGTTACCTCATTACATATAACAAAGGAAGTGATGAATAAACTCCAGAAGACAGTGATACATCTAGTAGTCAGATAACATTATGTACATTTTGACCTATTTTTTTTTTTACGTGTTGACAGTAAACAGGTTACATACGTCATATGTATCAGGCCCTATCAAAATAATCTGTGAACACTCCGTCAACCTGTTTACGAACAGAGAGCAAATAGAATCCCCCTCAATTCTTCACCGGCATATTTTATGAATATTTGTTTTCTTTATCACAAAAAGAACGTAAAACTGATATCTCCGATTTGTGGTGATCATAGTTTTAGAAGTATTTTATTCAAAAATATACATATAAGTGTATAAGTAATTATCGATTGAACAGCAGGAAAAAATAGCCTATATTAGTTCTCTCCATTAGAGATCAAGCTGATTAATCTGCATGGTGGGGGGTTTTATTGAAATAAAAGATAAATATTTATGTGTGAATGTCACCGAGTGCTAGGAGAGCAGTTCAACTGATGTTTTCCGATTCTTGATATTTCAATCGGAATGAAGCCCATACTGGTCTCTATCACGCGTTAGTCATCACATTATATATACCTATGTTTACATGTACAACCAGTTTGACATTTTTCCATATCATTGGATGCAAAATGAGCCCCATAAAATTGAAGAAGGCCTTGCTTCCATCAGACCAGTCTTCGAAACATATGTAACAGTCATCAGTAATGATTAAGGACAAACGATAATACAAAAAATATGTTAGCAATACCGGACCCCACCCTCCAACCATCAAGCCTGCCCACCCTGAGGACGACCCTGTATGTATATATTGGAAGGATGTCTTTGATCTAGAAATACAGCTATGTCAATATATATTATATGTGGAAAAGTAAAATAACCTTTGTGATTCAACAGGAATTTAAAAGACCGTGTGTTTTACAAATCATTAGTGTATTATTGAATTTACGTATATTAATGTACTTTATTTTATTAATATAGCGAAATAATTCATATCATTATAATTATACAGTCAATATTACTGCCTGTAGTATGAGGTAGTCTGTCCTCCATGAGTTTCAAGGTATATAACTTTATAACATGTTGATATTTTTGTACCTCTGGCCCAATCTATATGTACATTGTAATTCTATATCGGTCCTCATGCATGTATCATATGTTTAAAATTGTTTCGAGCGAATAAATTAACTGAATTGAATTAATATATGATAACTTATGTCATTAAAGACTTTATCCTCAAATAAGGGAAGTAAAATATAAGTAAATGACTAGGCGTTCATCTGGTGCATTGGTCCCATTTGAATGTTTTTTTATGCTATCCATTAAATTGATTATCCAGAAATAATCTAATTTGCTCTCGCGAATCAAATTGCAAACTAGAGAATTTGTCATTCAAGTAATACTGTATAATACCAGACAAAAGTTTGATAATGTTATTTTTTCAATTAAACCCGGCATCCTTCGATGCATGTTACGGTAGTTTTACGAATAATGCCGCACAGTAAATATTTTGCATATAGCTTTAGACTTTTTGCAAGTTTATTCATTACATATCAATCAAGAGCGAATCCAGAAATTTCCCAAAGGGTGTCTAAGGTATAATTTTTTTATGGAGGGGGGAGGGAGTCTGTAACGACTCTGCGGATCCACGGATGTCAATTCAGTTTCTATGTTGACATGGGGATTTCTCGCGTGGTCCTAACAGACCCACCTCTCAGACACACATACACCCATCAACGACTCGCGTAAAATTCTTTATCCACCACCGATCACTACATGGATTTAACACTAAATCCTGGATCCGCCACTGGTCACCGACCGGTGTCAACACTGAGTGAAATGAAGGGTTGTCGCTGCAGACGCTAGGTACAGAATTCAGTTAATTAGATTTAAAAAGTAAGTCATTTGACATATTGATTAAGCGAAATTCTTAATATGCGTGATGCGGGGATTAGATAAGTTTCAGATTATTTACATATACGAGATTAAGTATCATATTGATATAGTAATAATATATATATGAATATGTCATTGTGTGTAATTTCTATTCTTCTAACTTCTTTACCACTTACTCAAGACGTATAGATGTTGGTTTAAAGAGTAACGAATTGAATCAGAACAGATTGAGGATAATTAATACCAAGTGTGTATTTCTTAGGAGGAACTTTGTCAAAACACCCATATAAAACTTCCTACACTACCAAGTAATTACGCTGAAATGTTGTTGACTAAAATGATAATATGATTGCGTAATCAAAACAAAAATGTAGTACTTTGTTTGTTTTCTTTCAGTCTTCATCTATTATAATACTTACAAACATGTGCGCGTAATATAGTGTTAAACTGATGTTCGTACAATTGGATTTATGAATTAAATCATGGACTCAACATCAAAACTTAGATTAGCTTTCTTTCGTACCCTTAATAAGGAACCCCAATTTCCAAAACTTTAGCTAGTGCGGGTATGGTCGCACTGAATGCCCTGACGACCCCCACCCCCATTACACCACGCATTGACTCACTACTACAGAGCCTCTCATTCAATCATAGAATTCCAACTTTCGCTTTCAATATCAGTGTTATTTATTTTGTCACACGATATTGCATGAAGTGTGTGGTTAAGTAAGGTACCTCGAGGGTGGGTGGGTCAAGGAGTGCCCGTACGTAGTCACAGACTACCTTAATAGACGACCATTTTGAAGTCATCAGTCAAGTGGCCTCCTTATCAATGACGGTTTTGAGCTTCATTCTATGATTTACGTGTACATAGGTATATCTGTTTATGGCAAATCTTAAAAGTAAAGTTCAGGATCATAAAATCACAACTGCCACAACAAAAACAATATATTGGGTGGCCTTGATACACAATTTATCACAATTTATCGAGGAACCCAATATTGTTAAACCAATATATCGGCAACAAGATAATAACCATAATACTAAGAAAACCCTTACCCCCACAAAAATCAAAACAAACATACAAAACCGTGAACACCAAAGCACAGCATTCACCATTACAGTTATATTCAGGTTAAAAGGTATATCTAATGCATGTACTATCTTTGAACAATAATTGTTCAATATCATGATTTACAAGAAAAAGTTGCAGAATATACAAAACACATTATCTTATGGTATGCTAAATTCAGTTTCTGATCTATAATATTTAGTATTGACGTCATTGGCACTTTTTATGGTAGCGCAAATGAGTATATAAACACAGACTCTTGTTTAGATGTTAACTATAAAAAGAAATCTTGGATACCACACGAAGTATTCACGTTCATTCTGCGACATATGATGTAAAGCTATTAACTGTGCGGTCGACAGACAAGTTATAAGTCCGATAATTCCAGACGTGTTCGATGGGTGTTTCTTCAGAGGAAGGAGACGTACGGTTACAGCAAGAACAAGATCTAGAATTTGCTGAAAGTCAGCTGTCTCAGGTTACTGTTTCCGCTTCTTTTTGACGATATTTAGCAAACACACAAACTTGTCAAAGAAGTACAATTGAAATCGATATAAGGGTCCCATTTTTCCCCATCTCTATTTACCCATATTAATTGCCAAGAAGGAAAACATAATTTTCACGAAGATTTTTATATAGATACACGAAATAAGGAAAAATGGTGTCTTTTCTCAAATCGGAAGTGTCTCGGAACACCTCGCACAATTTTTTAACGTTATCATTCGGGAACTTTCATGTACACCCTACATGTAGTTTGCAATTCAAATTCCCGAAGGCAAAGCCGAATTCTTAGGCGCTTTGGGGAAGTTTTCATCATATTAAATGGGCACTGTTTGAACCATATTATTTGTTTATCTTGAGATAGATTAAAGAAAGTATCAGTACCCGAAGACACGCGTGGAGGTCGGGTACAAATACCCCATCGTCTCGACAGAGCAAAGAGCTCTCTCCAGATTGGAGAAGGTCGTACATATTGCACCATCATGCGAATTTTTAGTTTTGTTTGTTTGTTTTTTTTTAAATTTTTGTTTATGTTGAAATTATGTATGTAGTCGTTGTGTGGGTCTGTCAATGTTTCCTCTGCGTCACTTTTTTACGTCACTTCCTGTCGCGGTATAATTTTCGAATTTTACCACCGTTAAACAACACATCAGATACTGTTCAAAGAAACTTATTTGTTTCAGAGGATATACTCAAAGTTTCCTGTTGTCCGAGCTTGTGTACGTGAATTTATTTTTGATTATCAATTTGAGACCACATAGACCATTACACAAAAGAGCTCTCTCTCTCTCTCTCTCTCTCTCTCTCTCTCTCTCTCTCTCTCTCTCTATGGATATAGCAATGTTACGAATTTTAAAAAAACCTGCAAGTTATCCATATTGAGACTTTGTAAAATCTCAAATGATAGAGTGTGGAGATTTTTTTGCATGTTTGTTGGGTCACCGGTGGCCGATCCGCTTCAGTGGCATGTGAACCAAGTGCAATAACTCGAAAATCTCAACAGCATTAAATATCTTCTCTTGACAAAATTTTCCTTTAGGGCAACAAATAATTAACATTAATGAACTTGATCTAAACAAAGAAGTAAACATATTACTTTTTCAAATGAAAAAAAACCCGAATACGTCATGACTCCAGTTATTTTTATCTAATATTTTATTCAGAAAAACCAAAGTCTTCAGATATGGTTTCTATCATCCATGTAATCAACATTTTGATTTCTTGATAAATTATTCAGATATTTTGTAAATATCTTAACCCTGTGCAGAGAAAGCTGACGAAATGCACTGTTAGTTAAATAATACGGGAATTCAATTATTTGATTGTCTTAATGTATAACGGTGTGCAGTGATATGTTGACATCCCAAAAATAAACAAATATGTATTCCTTTAAAACATAATTGTTTGTATTCTGAGTCTCAATGATGTAAGGACACTGAACGATAACAGTTATCTCTGATACATTCGGCTTCCACATTATAACTGCTGGGTTTGTATTCTGAGGCCCAATGATCTAAGGACACTGAACGATAACAGTTATTAATTTCTTCTACATTCGACGTCCAAAATATAACTGTTGGGGTTTTTTTTTTTATCTTTGACGTCCAATGGTCTGGGATATAAAAAAAAATATAACTGTTATTTTGAGTGGGTTTTTTTTTTACATTTACTGATGACATCTAAAAAGTAACAGTTATTTACGTTATATTTGACGTTAAATGATTTGAGGACATCATGAATGCAACTGTTATTTTTTTATTGTTTTTGACACTTAATGTTCTGAGGACATCCAATATGTAATTGTTATTTTGACACGACGATCAGGGAATATTTAAAGTGGGCCCATACTCATTTAAAAAAAATCAAATAGGCAGAAAAGGATGTTATTATGAAAGATAGTATGATGCATAAAAAGTAAGTCTAACAGATAAAAAACAAATAAGAAAGTTTTTGAAAAAAACATGATTCCAGAAAAATTAATTTTATAAAGAACAAAAACCTCAGGCGGATTTGAACTCGGGATATGTTAACCACTACGCTTTGGTGATATTCAATCAAATTCTTCGATAAAAACGTTTCACAAAACAATTCAATCGCCGTCTTGTGACGTTGTGTCATAAAAAAGTATAAGCCTTGATGTAGTGAGGTACCTTAATCGTGTACAAAAGTCCTTACATCATTTTTTTTTCATTCTTTATCCCTAAGCTATATAATATATCAACATCAACAAAAACATACATTGAGAGATTTGGAGCCGGTAAATAGAGTCGAGCTTCCATTGGTTATTTTTGTGTCCAATCGCCGCCATATATCCAATGGAGGGTTCATAAATACACCCGGTACATATGTTGTGATCTTTTTGTGGTTGTTCTACTCAAATATAATGACATCATTCGAACAAGAAATCTGAGATTTAATCGCATTAAACATTCCGGATCAAACTCAAAAGGAAATAACAAGGTTCGGTATCCTGCCTAGCTCATCTTATTTCTGTTAATCAAACTTAGTAGCAGCCTGTCTCACATCAAACAAATCGAACAAATCGAAGAATTTAATTCTTTCAATCTTGATTCTCATTCAGAAGTTTATTTTTCTTTTGTGATATACTATGATATGCAACTAAATTAAAAAAAAAAAAAACTAAAAACCTTTTTTGTTCTAACATAGGAATCATTTTCACCTTGTTTGTACTTCTTCTGATCTATGAGGTTTCAGCAACAATTCGGTTTGGGTTAGAGATTATAATTATCGAAACTAGTTGATACAGCATATATGAAAACGTAAGGAACAATAATTCTTTTTAAGAGTCAACGTTAAAAAGTTCATTGAGTATCGCAAGAAAACCAATTGTTGCTCACTTCCTTACCGGTGAAAACTGAATAAGTGGATAAAGACATCAACTGCAAAATAAAACTATGGATAAATGAGCACTCGTATTACGTTTCCAATTATTATTTAACATAACGATTGATATGAATCTATTTCGCGCACTTTCGCCTTGTTTTATATGCATAATAAATGAAGTTGCACTGATTTCCAAAGAAATATAAATAAAATTTCCATTATGCCCATTTGGTTGATTCGTTAAATATAATAACGGCTGCAATAACTGCAATTAACAATAGCCAACCAATAAAGAATGCATTCATTGCTTAAATTGATTCACACAGAACTATTTATAACAGTACATTGACATTTTTTATTGTAAATGTACAAGCAAAGCTATAAAAACATTCACATAACAAATACACATCAATATTTTATTTCATTGTACAAATTTGCGGACAAATATGAACACATTCCTGATTCTAGTTTAATTGCATTTTTTAATTTATAAATAATAACTTCGTACATGTGTTGTCATCAATTTTCTCTCCTACAAACTAACACGGGAACAGGAGAGTGATGCATGACGTAATCACTGACACTGCCTAGGAATGTTCTGCGCAACTTGCTCTGTCCTCTACTTCCGGTGATGATCAGGGAGGCGTTCACTTCCTTTGCAATGTTTAGTATCCCCTCGCCTGGTTTCTGAGCATGCGTGCTCTTCACTGTGCCCTCTAGCTACAATAAGTATACACCAAATATCAATTTTACTGATAGTAATTACATTTAGAACAATTTAAACAGAAGCTTGGACTGTGGGTAGCTGTGTCCAACAGCAATGTGACGTAGGCCTGTCTATTTCATTGTTGGCCACGCAGCCATGGCTCTTTGAAATCAACGAGATTTGTCTGGCTTTTAAGCAAAGACTTTGCAATCTTTGCAATATATAGTTCAATTGAAACCAGCATCATTTTTAACTTGTTTGAACGCAAGAAAAAGATAGTTACATCCTACCGAAAGTCTTGTTAAAATGGTTTTATATCTTGCTTGTTACATCACACAACAGGTCACGTGATATTATGGTTCTTATTATACAGGTTTTATTATCCATTCACTATTATTATAACAGGTCACGTGATATTATAGTTCTTATTATACAGGTTTTATTATCCATTCACTATTATTATAATTATGTCTATGGTCGACATTTTTTCCGAAAATATAAAACAACAAAACAAAATTATGAAAAAAAAACCTCAATAATCTTAAACAAAAAAAAACAACCTTCAATAATCTTAACAAAAAAACCCTCAATAATCTTAACAATAAAAAAAAAACCCTCAATAATCTTAACAATAAAACTCTCAATAATCTTAACAGTATTTTGATAAACATCCTGAAATTCAAACTATCGAGCATGGTACAAAACCCATTAACTTTAACCACGTGGATTCTAGCTTCCTGGTTTAAGGAGGTTATACAGCAAACTACTTACCCATCAGAACACACATTTACATTTGATAATTTTAGGCCATAAACTATTTACTAATCAAGAAAAAATCCAAATATTGTAAAAATTAAAACTAAAAAAAAAGTCTACATCTTTACACAAGACTGTTCGTCTAAAAAAAATTGTTATTTAGAAGGTCTATCAATCTGTAAGATTTATTTCTTAACGTGTTTCTTAGATATATTCATAGTGCGACCATACACGAGTAGGTACGAGGGCTGTTCGGAAATTATTGAGACATTTACTCTTATTCTCTTGGGGGGAAAGATAAACCCTTGAAATTTCACCAAAACGTAAAACAGGATATAGTTTATCAATGTGAAAAGTTTCTTGTCCATGGCATGATTAAATCATTCCTTGTAAGCTGGCGAACGTGCCTTCGTCCAGTGACCCGGAGCAACCGCAAACTTATCACAACGTCATTTTAACACTTCTCATTACTCCTATGTTTTAAACACTTTACAAACGAACGGAAATTATGATAATTCTTCATTTCTCATCTTTTGTTTTCATTTCAAGATGTCAACATTTGCATGTTCTCTCCATTCTTGATTTTTGTGGGAAAAAAAATCGAATTATTTCTACCCGAAAGTCAAATTACTGTGAAATCTCTTCTACAGTCATTCTGTACATTTAGAACTGTTTACATCAGTAAGTGTGTAAAAAGTACTTGATATTTAGTTCCTTTGTCTTAATTCTAGTTTAACAATCAGTGAAAAAAGACGATAAACTGAAGCTCTTTATCCCTTGCCATCGTATAGTTTTTGTTAAAGCAATTGGGTGGCCTGAAAAAGTCTTCTTCCGAGATTTCCACCAATTTGATGTACATTTGTATATTCGCTGCGCCGTATTGACGTCAAAATTCAATATACCGTCGTTGTCAGATTTCTATCGCTTGGTTAATATATTTGTACCATATCCGTATTTCAACTCGAACAAAAGTGAAACTTGATCAAAAGTTAGTCACAATAAATAGCAAAATGAACAGTAAAATATAATTTGTTTTCTTTTATCATAAATTGTAAGTCTAGGGACACTAAGGAAGTAGATGTTTGAATTTTTAAATCTCCAAGTTTATGCCTGCGCCGGGTACCCCGACCACCGACTTATCTACCGTCGTAAACCAGAATATTAAATATTGTTTGATACATGTATATTACTTTGTGTAATTATTTGTTGGGGTTTCTTCAATGTTTATGCCAATTTTCATCACAATTCGTCACTTAGAAACCTAAGGGAAATATTCGTGTTGTCTCAATAATTTCCGAACAACTCTCGCACAAGAATGACAAGTGACAAATACTCAATGATATACGGTTTTTATACGAATAGCGACGGGTTATTATTATGCTAGGATACTGTAACCGAATATCTTCATGTAACTGACACTGCTAGTGTATTGGAATTTCATACGAGACTGGAAAATAGACAAGTGAGAAGTAAACAGTTTCAAAATACTGATAATCACGTTCTCTGTAAAGAATATAAAGAATCGATTAAATTGTTAGAGCTCCATTTCAACAGACTGTTGCCAATAAAAGTGATATATAATGTAGTATAATGGAGTACGAAAATGGTTGTGACAGCCACAATCTGTTACTCAAATAAAGAAACGAATTGGTCGATATTCTCTATCAAATAAAAGACAGTGTTAGATTTCTGCAGAATTGAAAGAGTCTATTGAGTAGAAATTGTGTTCTTTTGTGTAACTGTTGTTTTGCCGAAGAATGTTTGATTTTTTGTGTCATTTTTCTTCGGTTATATCTTGTTGTTGATGTTGTTGTTGATGTTGTTGTTGATGATATTGTTTATTTGATTGTTGTTGTTGATGATGTTGGTGTTATTGTTGTTGTTGTTGTTGTTAAAGTCTGTCCCAAGATATTCATGCAGCACGTTTGGCCGATATTTAATAAAAATACACATACCTGTGAAAGAAGTGCAATTGAAATCGATGAAAGGGAAAATTTCCAAGATATCTTCATTAACACATAATCATTTTTCACTCATAAAAGTTCACAGGAACGAAAACAGATTTCTTACGGAGATTTATAATGGGGAATGTTTACATCTTTTCTCCATTCGGAAATACTCGAAATACCTCGCGCAATTTTTCAACGTTATCATCCGGGTCTACTTCAATACAAAATCCCCGTAGACATCACATTTTTTAGCCATGTATTGAAACATGATCAGCAGGGGGTGTTTCAACGGAGAAATCTTGGAAATTTTTCATACTTTTTAATGAACATCGTTTGAACCCTGAGGTATTCATAAATATCGAGTAATTAATCAAAATGTGAATCCAGGATATCTTGGGACAGAGTATAATGGTGTTGATGTTGTTAATGTTGTCATTGTTGATGTTGTTGTTATTGTCGTTGTTGATGTTATTGTTTTTGTCGATGTTATTGTTGTTGTTTATTTGGTTGTTGTTGATGTTGTTAATGTTGTTGATTGTTGATTTTGATGATGTTGTCATTGTTGATGTTGTTAATGTTGTCATTGGTGATGTTGTTGTTGTTGATGATGTTGTTGATGTTGTTAATGTTGTCATTGTTGATGTTGTTGTTGTTGTTGTTGATGATGTTGTTAACGATGTTGTTGTTGTTGTTGTTGGAATTATTTGGATTTGATTTACGCCAGTTGAGAATTTATTTCACTACTGAGACCCAGTACCCAAGAAAATAGATGTTTAGAATTATGCAATAACAACACATCTATCCAAAAAAAGCATGAATATTTTAGAATCTGCTATTCAAGCCCAGATAAAGGTGG
Organism: Magallana nippona; assembly: GCA_033439105.1. Taxonomy (NCBI): domain Eukaryota; kingdom Metazoa; phylum Mollusca; class Bivalvia; order Ostreida; family Ostreidae; genus Magallana; species Magallana nippona. The sequence continues at coordinate 2,291,358 of CM065921.1, forward strand.
TGGGTTGATGAATCATTAAATAGTTAATTCATATATATTTGTATGTTAAAATGATAGTATGTTGTATAATTTAATATACTTAGTTCTTAGTTTTGAATTAGTATATGCAAATTTTATTTATTTATAACAATGTGTAGAGTGGAAAAGGGGTCGTATGAATTTCTGAGAGAGAGAGAGAGAGAGAGAGAGAGAGAGAGAGAGAGAGAGAGAGAGAGAGAGAGAGAGAGAGAGAGAGAGAGAGAGAGAGAACGAGAGAGAAAGAGAGAGAGAGAGAGAGAGTACAGCTAAAATTTTGTTCTGTGCAGTTTGCTAAAATGATGCGCATTGTAAATGCCATTTCAAATGTCTTATTGTAAAATCATCAACAGAATTGAAGAAAAGATAAATTTTAAGATTATTTAGTAATGTTGCAACTTGTTAAATCACTTATTTCTAACAGAAAGTTGTTCAAATAATATAGGTGATTGAGTTTGGCTGTCCATTGATCACAAGCATCGTATTCACTCAAGCTGCTTTGTAACCACAAATACAAATTTATTATCTAGGCGTGTATATTTTTTTAATGTTATAATAAATAACGGAAATATTGATACATATATATCATTTTAAGATAAGATTATGAACATGCCCATAGCATCAATTAGTCAACTTAATACAGAGGATGTTATTGTAAGATAAGACTTATAGGCGCGTCCAGTTTTCTTTAGATATCAGGTCTTAGTTTAATTTTTCAAATAGAACAGCGTGTCGAAAAGATGAAATTGAGTGGTTAATATTCACCGCTGTCTTGGGGACGAGATCAAAAGTTAAATATATGACGAGAAACTTAAGTCACATAGTTTTCATCAAGACCACCCCATTTTTCAAAACTACATATGGTGAATGTTGATCCAGATAGGTTATCAAATACTTAGTATGAAAATATGTGGCCTATATATTTATATAATATGAAGCATTTTTATTGCTTATAATGTAAACGAAATGTCGTGTAAAATATGCTCGTTTTCATGTAATTATCGAAGTCTGAAAACATAACTTTTAGGACTGATACCCCCCTCCCCCAAATATCCCCCGAACTATGTAAATTCAACATGTCATCCGATATCGTTCTTTTGTTCTTACTTCTTATCAGAGAAATCTTGTATCAATTTAACAACTTTACTGGGTCTTGATGGTAAAATAATCAAAATAATACTCTAAAAATAATATTTTTTACAGATGGGGAGAGGGATTTTGTTTTTGTTTCATTGTCGTCAAAGACGTATAATATTATTTCCTGAATTAAGTCTTTATTTTTTACTTGGTTTTTTATATGTCATAGTGTTAAAGAATCATTATCAATTTTTTCTTAATGTTCATTAATTACATGAGGTGTATAATAGCGTACAATTTCTTAATCTTAATTTATTTAATTTTCATCTATTAATCTATTTTCATTTCTTATACTAACATTTCTATTTATCTACAAGAGAGATAAGTTATTTTGATTTTTTGCCATCACTTTCTCCTTACTTTCACATGTTTAAAGTTTTCTTTGTCTCTTTAATGGTGCACCTAATGGTCATCTCTTGTATTTCAATTTCTCCTTACCTTCATAGACCTGAGATATTTGGCGAACTCTATCAGTTCCCCCTGTATACGTTTGACCTCTTTCTGTACAAGATCTTTAAACACTTCCGGGTCCATGGAAAAAGGTGCTTCAAATATACAAAATTCGTAAAAATGTGTGAACAAAAAAATAAAATAAATTTTTTATTTCAAACAAAATTTACCAAGTTACTAGCATATGCCCATTATATTCATAAGATTAGAAATACTGGAAGGGGAAAAGCTCACCATGGCAATTTAATTTCAAATTTAGAACACAAAATATCAAATCGATGGCAGGTAAAAGGTGGCAGTTAGCTTAGGAGAAAGAGCATCTTCGCAAGCAAAATATTTTTTGGTGCGTCTACATCGCTCTCCAAATACTTTGAAGCATTTGGGTTGATATGATCAAAAACGTTTGTCCTGCAAAGACAAGCTCATTACATACTAGTATAAGATATGCAAAGTATCATTTTAGAATTTTCAGTAGGCTAATTAAAAAACATTACGTTGACCAACGTATTTTTCCGTTCCTTTCATCCTAAATAGACTAGCTTTTAACTTGATGAGTTTTAAATGCAAATCCCGGAAATTTGTTTTTATTCATAAATCGTTTTTTAGGGTTGCAGGAACATGATCCTTGGATTGCTACAAAGGTTAAAACCACACGACGAGACATCAAACGACACGTGATATGTAGACATGACAACAGCACCACGTGACACTGGATACCGTACCTGTGGCTAGCTTTATACCTGATTGTACTTTACCTTGCTGAATGACGTCACTGACCTCTACACTGTATACCAGAAACACGTGATCACCAGGCATGTGCAATTTTTCGGCGTAAACTACAATATAAATATATTATATGAAAGTAAGAAGTTCTGGCTTATAGCCATTTGTGTGTGTGTGTGTATATATATATATATATATATATATATATATATATATATATATATATATATATATATATATATATATACATGCACTGAAAGATTCATTTCTGACGTCCTTGCGTCAATCTGCCGTCAGATGAGCAGACAAAATAATAACGCACATTTAAAGCTAACTTTAATTTGTTTGTTTATATGACGGCAGTCATTCCTGCATCATTTAATGCTTAAATTTTAATTCGTTTTGAGATAATCATTTTATTTTCTTGCAGTTTGAAAATTGTTGCAAATAGCGGAAGTTGTAAAATATTAACAGCAAGATAAGGTTGTTCTTAAACCTATAAGAACCGTTATTGCAGACAGACTATTGGGAAAATATAATGCAGTTTTAAGAAAATATTGATTGCAAAGTACTAGTATATTGACGAAGAATTTGACAACGTCATTGACAGGATATATGAATGGGTATAATATTGTAACTACATGTATGTATTCAACAAATCAAGCAACTCTTCAAAAGAAAATGCTTTACGATTGATCCAAATTCATATGTTGTGATTGGGTCGTGGCACAGGCATTTAGCAAACAAGGAATTAATAAAAACTATTAAAGAATGTTAACATTTGATGTTCGTATGACGAAAATTAACTTAAAATTCAACTGAATTCCATGCCATATCTACACAGCTGATGGTTTCAACGAAGGAGGAAATTGTTTCCATTCAGATTTTCAAAAATATTTGCCAAAAAAAATTTAAAGTCATAACGTTAATTTAATTCTGAATGATCCGCTTCAATTTGGGGGCTATTTGCAACTTTTAGTCATTTTAATATAACTTTTATGAAAGAGAGCCAAGGGCTGAAAAATTTTGGCGGGCCTCCATCCATTAATTGAAAATGCAGAAACATCATTAATTGGAAATACTGAAACATTTACAAGAACCTGTAGGTGGTTTACGCTGAGACATTAACAAGAACCTGTAGGTGGTTTACATGTTCGTTGTGTTGCTGGGTAAAAGCGTTGAAACAGACTTCGTCTGTCTGTATGTCAGAGTCGCGAGTTTATCTCCAGAATCTCAACAACCGGTCTTATATTTATACACATGCCAGAGACCTTCCAGAGTGGAGAGTTCTCTCCGTTTAGTGCCTACTTCATCACGAAGTAATGGGAAACCTTGATACATAAACACGCGCCGCTTTCAGAGTTCTTCTATCATAAAATCGGCCTCCCATTCTCCTGTTATGCAAGCTTGCCAGTTATCTTGTTTGAAATCATCTTAGGTTCAACGTGCTATTTGTTTAAACAATACATCAAGAATCTCTTGTTTTTCCATTGTTTCACAATTTGAAATTTTCAAAAATCCAAATAAATTGCCTCACGTGATTAATTGAAATGACTCAGACGAATTTCAAGTACATGTGTATTTTCATGTGTGTATTGTTTTATAAAATCATGTCTTATTTCACAAAATTTTAATTAAGTGCCTTTCGCGCTAAAATTCTTGTAAGTGCTCTTATCGTGATTTTTTAAAAACGCACAAAAAGAACGCCAAAAACGTGAAAATAATGTTACCGCTAAATCACGCTACTTGATTATGTGTTGATGTTTCTTCAAAGCTAATACCGGTTTGTCAAACACATAATTTGGGTTTCTTCCCATACAAACAAGATACCTCTCTTGGGTGTGCATATTATATACATGTATCTTGGTGATCAGCTCTCGTTGCGTGTTTGCTGCACGTGATGTTACGTGTTCAGCAGATTCAGACCTACTGGTCTTGTGGTTTATGTACAGGTATAAATATACGATAATTACAACATGGTGTAACAATGTTATTGTAAGAGGTACGGCTGCACTTGGTGTTAATAGATGCCCGTTTTGATGACCCAACAGAGGTGATATATGCCGAGTAATAACTTGTGTCAGTGGGGAGAATTTCTTGCTATTCTATCCTTATCGTATTCACTTGCTATACTTTGAAAAAAAAAACCCATTAAATATGATGAAAAAATATTGTGTTGAAAGTTTGGTTTTTTTGATAAACCGGAAAGACTTTTTTTGGAGAACAATCAAAACGCGATTTTAAAAAAGGGGGTACATTGTATTGTATCAAACAAATCTGCGACTGTTTATTTTTTGGGGGTTTTTTTCCCTTTTTATTTTCAGCGTTTCCCAGCGATAATCAAAGAACCGATCTTGGGAGTCTCCCGATTCCCGATCTGTGACTGTTTCAGTTGGTTTTGACGTTTTCTATTTCATTTTGTTTGCGCTATGTCAGACTCTCTAATCGGTTTAACCGTTATTCTTGGGCATCAATTTATTTGTTGATTTAGTAAAAAATCACTGTTTTAAGAAAAGTTTGTGGCCAATGAGGATATTAATACAATGTGTAATTAGACTTTGCACTTCAATGAACATTTAATTTCGTCGATTAACTCAACAACGAAATTCAGGAAAATGGTTTTCAAGGAACATTGATGAAATCACAATATCTCAAACTTTCCAATTGAATGTATTCTGTCATTATGATAGCTTATGAAAGTTTTACTATTCCAGACCCTTCTATCACTCTGCTTTATCTGAATCTCTCTCCCCCCCCCCCCCCCCCCCCCCCACCACCACCCCATCAGTTGTACTATGTTATACTCACCCATCAGTTGTAATATTCTCAGCTTATAGCTGCAGAACTGTAGCTCAACGGGGAAAATTCAGGTTGACATGCAATTGAGCTATGTATACAGTTCCGTAAATACTTGAAAAGCTTTGCGATTTGCGCTAGTTTTGGACATCCAAATAAATTCAGTGGAAACTCCCTTAAATTGCAAGTTTTAGGCATTTGTGTGTAACGTCTGTCAATCTGATTATTTTCCGTATATGACACGCCGTCCAACAGATCGCAAAATCAATGCCAGAAATAACTTTTATAAATTGTTTTGTCGAAACAAAACATGTTAGATAATCTTCCGTCGCTTTTAATTTTCTTTTTGTTTCCTGATACTTGAAATGTTAATTAAGCGAACATCCCTGAAAGCCGCTGATTCTTGGGTTAGCAGTTAGGTTTGTTTTACTGTTCGCGATTACATGTCTGTATTATCTCAAGAGAGACACGAGCGGGTTTTTCCTCCGTCAGATAAAATCTCTTTAAAGTCATCTTCATTTTGGAATATGCAGATTGACTTATAGATAAGACGCAAAATAGGCTTTTTACAATCTTGAGCGTGGAAGATTTGGCGAATTTGCAGATAACAATTCTTTTTGTTTCAGGCATTTCTGGTAGATTCAGTTCGTAACATTTTAGTACGAGTTAAATAGAAAGAGAAAGTTTAGGTTGGGGGAGGGGGTAGCGTTTGTTCAATAAACGGTCATATGCAATAGTCGTTGGGCATGATTGCTATGTGGCTTAGGCCTCTACATTCAATGAATCCGCTACGAAAATGGGTTCTCTCTAGAATTGCGACAATGCTGACTGTAATTGATTGAATACATAAAATGTATTCAAATTATATTTTCAAAAACAAAATGTACCTACAACGAAATAAAATGAAATATTTCAGTCTTAATTAACGGAAAGGTTCATTAGCTTTGTAAACTTTGAATCAAACCCTTCAAAAATATCGACAGTGTTGAAACGCGTATCAACTCGGGTCGCGGCTCAATTATAAGTAGAGTTTGTATTCCTAAGAGGAAAAGAAAATTGTTAGTTTTTAATTACATGTACTAAATAGCGGTAACATTTGTATAAGAATAATTAAGACATTTTCATTATAGATACAAGTAACAACTGACACGTGATCAGCAATTCATATATATTGGTCAAACAATGAATAACCTCACAAAAACTCAGCTCCTTTAATTGTGTCACTGCTTTGTTTTCCTTCTTTGTTCCGCAAATGCAGAGAAATGCAAGAAGCACTTTTAACTCTAGTGTACACCCCGATGTCCCCGCGATGTCTCGGTTTTCTGGTCTCAGCGTCCCCGTAATGTCTACAGCCATCTTATTGCCGTCTTACGCTGGCTTAAAATTGATTGGGGATTACTGCGCTGCGCTGTGTTAGGTTCAATATTTATTATTCATATATAAAAGATCATGCCTTCGCATATTCCTCTGAGCCTACCCTATATAGAGATCTGCTGCTATCCCCCGAGAACATTGCGTATTAACAGTGAAATGCTTTTACATAATTGTAATGATAGTCCCATCAAAGAGCGGGTATAGAAATTCCGAAATGAATTAGATATGTCATTTATCAAGTAGCTCATAAAACTTGTTTTTATATTATTCCCAAGGAAGAAGGATAATAAATGAGACCAATGCATGATTGAATAATTGGCTAAAAACTATTTCTTTTTATCACAAATTGAATAGATAAACTTAAATCTTTATGTATATATATGAAATAAATATGATACGCTCGTGAGTATTTAATATATTTTAGAAATAGAATTTGATTTGCAGTTCAATGATTGGCTCGATCTAAAAGTACGCGCGAACCCGTCGCAGAATATGAGTACGTTGTCACGTTGTGGTATACTGGGTGTAAAATAATTAGGATAAAAGATTTCATATCTGATAAATGTGTTTTATCACCATGTTCATTCGAAGCTTGCAGTGACACTTTATATGTGTATATATACCATATGTGGTATTCTATGTGTACCCAATCCCGTGGATTCGCGTTTCGTTTATGGTAATAAGATGTGTATTTGATTAATGGAGAATTGATCCGTTACAAACATCATTAGATGTGGATGTGTTATAATGTATCGATATTTCATCACGATTATAGCTCATAATCCACAATTAAATTCAGTCATTCACAGCCGCAGCAAATCGATACGGTGAGAGGTTACGATGAAGTATCATCGTCACGTGGGGGTACACTAACAAGTAATAAGTATGACTTTTATACAGAGATGACGGCTAGTCTTGAGATTCCGTAAATAATTTTCCCAGCAGAATTGTCAACCAACATGGTTATCAACAGTCTCCTTGTCATCGATTTTCTAACACTGCCCTGCTTTCAAACATGGAAACAAAGAGAAGGGGGAAAGTGCGCAACATAGAAACTATCATTATTTGGTTTACTTATTGAGAACATCAAAATCCAAGCAGATCTATTTCATTATGTAGCTGGGGAGAAGTCTTTTTGGCTTGCGTGCTGCTAAATGGCCTTTTAATTTGTATCATTCACACACTATTGGTCGGACGGGGAGTTCCGTGAGTTTAGATTCCTCGGGGTTATTGTTCTGTGGTGGGTTTTATAAGGGGTTTATTGAGTGGCTTCCTGATTTTATATTGCGGTTGTTTAAATAGTAAATACCATTAGCTAATGCAATTAAAAAGTTATGAGAGAGAATACATTTCGATTTTTTTCTAGTACCCTCGTTTATATCGCATTTAAAAAAATCGCTTTAAATATGACTACAAAAAATTCAAATATATCGGTAAATGTTGCATTCTTTAACGTGTGTGTCTACAACAATTTTATAATACCTAATATCCATAGTAACGCAAGTAGTGTATGCAATATATATATGCATGGATTCTATTAATAAAGTCTTTCAAAAAGTACTCACATTTGACGGCATTTTTCGCGTGCTCGCTCCCGTCGTACGCTATGACGACGTTTTTGGACAGCCTGGACTCCGGGGTCTCTGCCATGTTTCCCGTACTCTCCGTAATACAAGCTGTAATCACATTCACTAAGAGTCCGTCCGGTCCTGGGAGCACTATGTTCGGGGCGTACTAATGACAGCCTTGAACCACTAGCCGTGTACGCGCGTAGTAAGGCGGAGTGGAACTGCCATTTCTGGTAGATTCCGGAGATCAATAGTGACGTATCAACAAGTCGGTTCCTCCCGGGTACCCTCTCTGTGTCCCGGTCCCCGCTGTACCCCCATCGATCTCCGGCGAGTAACATGACACGGAATAAAACCTGATCTAATGTGATTACGGTCCGTAGAACTGTAACACCAATAATTCCATCACTGGATGATCAAAATATGCAAACAAAAGTGTGGCGTAATTGCTCTCTCTCTCTCTCTCTCTCTCTCTCTCTCTCTCTATTTGAACTGTAATTTTTTAAAAAAAACTTTTAAGAGGGAACATGAACCATGTACAAATAAATTCATTTGATCAACAGTTTAAATACTAGTTATGTCGAGCACTGTCATTAAAAAATATTGTAATATCAATATCAAGTAAAGGACATCGAATTTCTGGCATCCGTGCGCGGAAATCATGATCATAAATCACGCATTGTACTTTTTTGTAGAAGGGTGGTATTAATTCTGTAAATGTGTGCTCGTGATTTTTTTTTACATTATATTATAAGTACACGTACTTCTTCATCAATTGAATAAACTCTTTCTTTGCTAAAATATATATATTTTTTAAAAAAAAATCATTTGTTTTAAACGAAGGAATGCTGACTAGCTGGCTTTCTCTAGCTTTTACAGGTGTATACCTATATCTGGAGTTATATGTGAGGGTAAATATACATCAGGGAACACGTGTGGATGTATGTAGATAATGACCATATGCACTTACGAAACTGAGAGACATACACCCAGTCTCATTAAGAGCAAGCTTAAGGGCGGATAATTAGGTCTGTCAAGTCCCCGCATTCAGAATATATATCATATATCAAAAGAACGCCAAAGTCTTATTCTTTGAGAGTTTATCTGTGTTTTACATATACATATAAGGTATATAACTATTTATGCCTGCATTTTCGACGTCAACGGTCTGTAATATATGTCTCATTATTTCAAAATATTCCTACATGTATTTTATAAGGTATTATAAATAAAAGATGTATAAATAAATGAATGTTTAACTAAAAAGAAATTGCCTAGATATTAAAAAACCCACACAAAATCCTTCCAAATCCAAAAGCACGTTTTCCCTTAAACGGCCGCTACCAAAACACATGCTAATGAAGATGTGACATTTGACAATATCAATCAAATGAAATCTTTTTTTTTTAATTAAAAGATTATTGGTCGCGACTCCATTTTAATAAATCAATAATAAAAATAATTGAAATTTTCTTTCTCTTTAGAAAAAAGTGCTCTTATTGCGTCTACAAAACGAGAGAAAATATAATTATCATCATAGAATTATAAATTATGAATTAAATTTACAAAATTTATAGTTGTACATATTTGATACATTTGAAAAGTTAATCATCAATCTCCTCGAAGTGGGAAATGGGAGGGGGATCTTAGGTCTTAAACGCCCCCATTCTTTAATTTTTAATTTACGGTAAGACCACGTGTGCCATTAGAAAGGTTCAGTCTGACACCAACTTTTTTTTTTTTTTTTTTCTCCTTGTTGTGACCTTTGAGGGTTGTCTAGACACCTTCTGGTAGATAATTATATCCTGATATCAATGTCGGAGTATATTAACAGAAATCATGCACGCATGTATGTTTAATACCAGTAAAGGGAATTATACAGAAAATACTAGTAAATTTTCGTGTTGCTGGACGATCTCCTGAAAACAGCAAAGTTTGCTTGCTAATGGACAACTATACTTATTTATGTGCAAGAAAGGGGAAACAGATAATACGATATTTTAAAAAAAATGTCTACCAGATCATTTTTAAATTGTTAAGTTGTTAATATATTAGAACGAAAAATAATACACTAAATGCTTATTTGTTCATTCCAATGAAGACAGTAAGCATGAGCTTTCATACAGGGGTTATTCAGAAAATTGAAAAATATATTCATCCCGCGAGGCGGATTTGAACCACCGACCTAAGGATATCAACGCTCTATACCGCTACAGTCCTCCGCTCTACCAACTGAGCTAAGGTTACCACTCAATCGCATTAACTGCGCTTCCAAGAAATAACCAATGGAAAAGCTCGGAAAAACCAAAAATTTTATGAATGAAATACTCCGTTTCCCCAAAAAAATTGTTTTTTGAAACAGACTATAACAGTGTATACTGTTGAAATAACAAAAAAAAACCTAGAAATTGTATGTTTTAAATGTTTGAATTTGAATAAATTTAATTCAAGAATTATTTTTCATAAAAGGAATGTCTTCAAACATTCTTTATGGACTTCATACATTTCACTGTAAAAAAAAATGTAACCTGAAACAAACTATAGAAGAAAATATTTAAATTAAAAGAAACAGACTATAATGGTGAAACATGCAAGAATCATCATATGAAACAAATTATAATTGAAAACATCGAAATTTTGGAGGCCAAAAGAGAAACTTTTATTTCAGGTATTTAATAGTTATAATGTTTAAATAATTCATTGGGTTTTATTATCTTTGACATGAGAGGGAAATATTGAAAATAAAAGAAACAGACTATAATTGGTAACCTACTATAATGGTAAAACATGCAAGAATCAAACTATAACTGAAGACATCAAAATTTGGGAAGCCAAAAGGGAGATTTTTATTCACGGTAGTTAGTAGTAATAAAAATCATACCTATATATAAAGGTAGACTAAGTATAAAATAATTTACGAGCATGTTTCAATATTTCAATGTGACAAATGGAAGGTTTTTTATGGGATATCCTAAAAATCTCAATAAAATAGGTCTGAATTTTCTTTTTAACGCAACATCCTTAAATTAACGCGCCACATTGCTCCTAAATTTCAACACTTACAAACGAACGGAAAACATGATTTGTTCTTCATTTTTCAGATTTGTTTTCATTTTTGGAAGCCAGGGTTTTCATATTTTTTCTCTTCTTGATTTTTTGTGAACATAAATCAATCTATTTCAACCCGATATTCAAATTACCGTGAAACATCTCTTACAGTCACTCTGTTCATATTTTAGATCTGTTGACATCAGTTAGTGTTTAAAAACTATTTGATATTAAGTCCTTTTATCATCATTCTAGTTAAACGATCAGTAAAGGAAACCCACTTAACTGAAGCCGTTGTCACCTTTCCATCGTAATGTTTTTGTTCTAGAAATTGCTTGGCCTAAAAAGGTCTTATTCCGAGATTCCCGCAAATAAGATGTATATTTGCTGCACCGTCTTGACGTCTAAATTCAATATATCGTCGTAGTCGGATTTCTATTGCTTGGTAAATACATGTATATTTGTGCTATCTCTATATTTTTCAAATCGAACCCCATTAAAGTTTGCACAAAAGCAAGAAACAATATATAGCACAAAGGAAAAATATAATTTGATTTTTTTTATCATGAACCGTAGGTATAACTACACTTATTAAGTAGATGTTTAACTTTTTTGTTAAAATCGAGTTTATGCTTGTGTCTGGTACATCGAGCACCGATTTTTTTATTTACCATCGTAAACAAAATGTTAAGTATTTTGATATTACTTTGTTGGGGTTTCTTCAGTTGTGATATGTCAATGTTCACTAACATTCGTCACTTCGAAAGGGGAATATTTGTGTAATCTCAATAATATCCGAACAACACTCGTAAGCCAAATGATGATACATGTATAATATACAATTGACAAAATCTTTTCCTCTGCTTTTAAAGGGCTTGGAACCTTCTGTTTGACAAAACACTTTAGCATTATAGCAAAAATGTTAATTCAAACAGGCAGCATTAAAAAATTTTGTGTTGCTGGCAAACAATGACTGACTGTGTCATAAGTTCCATATACCTGGAAAAAAAAGAGAAGATATAGATAAACATATGAATTGTTGATTTCTTAATTGCTTTATATATATTTAAAAATTGCTCACAAATAGACATTTTCCATTGTAAGAAGACACTATATTATGTTAATGCAAATTGTTGTCAATACAAACTTAACAGATAAATCTTGATCTAGTACAATTTAAGAGACCAATAAAAATTTTAATATGGTAAAATATGTCTATTAATAACAAATTTGATATATTTAAATTATATATTAACTGGTAAATTTAATTTGTTTCCAAAGAATGAGTTATAAAATGACAAAAAAAAGATTGTAGTTTGACGAGAACAACAGATTATATGTATTCATGTGTCTCTCTCTCTCTACTGAGACATACTTCTCTCTTTCTAAATAACAAACTGTCATGGACAAGGCACACAGAGAAATGCTTTACACTGCAGCTGTACATAAAGAATGATATCTTTCCTCATGAAACTGATGGGATTCCTAGAATGTAATCTGTAAATTATTGTGCAAATTGGAACAACTATATATTTCAGAGTATCAAAAATCAGTATACAATTTAGAAGTTTTTGTGTTAAATTAATAATGTAAGCTTAAATGCATTACATAATTTACCTGCTTCTGATGAACACCATATATGTATCCCCCTTGAAGAACTTTACAAGAACTGCCACCCTCAGCCCAGAGTCCACTCATCGAAGAGGTGTAGTTAATGTCTGTCATGAAAAATATTATAAATATTTTCATATAAAATAAAAAACACTTATTATGACAGTATGGACTGCCTCAGTATTGACCCAAACCTGTTAACATACCTGTTGACTTTTTAAAGAAAATTTATTTTTACATATTAAATAACTTAAAAGCTCTTAAGTGATATTGCTTTGAATAAAAAACTCAGATAAATGATTACCAAGTTTCTCACACCTTTCATTATAAACCATACCTGCATAAAATCTGCACCATAAACAGAATCCCATGGCAACCTCCACGCCATTGTCAATAAACCGTGGACAGGAGAAGTCAATGTTGTATGGATGCAAGGTAGCCAAGAAGAAGGCCAATACCCAAATGCGATTCCAAGGATAGACTATTCCAAGCTTCAATGCACAGTGAATCTATACCGAAGTCCTTCCAAAGTCAGCAAACTTTTTCTATTTAAGACCAAGTAATGCATGAATCAGTACTTTATCACCTTTAACATTTGCCTTCAACTTAAAACTTCTAGTATACAATCAACATTGAAATAAACTTACCTGCATCAAATCAGCATCATGAGTATCCCCCATGAAGAACACCACAGAAACTGCCCCTCCATCAGTCCTGTATTGGGCTGCCACCCTCAGCCCACAGTCCACTCAAGCCGGAGGAATAGCTATAGTGCTCTCAAAATGCAAGGCTGCTGAAGAGAGACCACAATGATAGCAGAGAGAGAGCCTGGTTCAGTATTGTTAATAGCTGTAAAAAAGCTTAAGTTATATTAATGATGCAAAACCTTTTCAAATGATTTTTAAAATTCAAAATATTCCCTCTACTCTTTCCATTACTCAGCTAAAATGTTTCCAGCAATGTATCAATGTAATTTCTACCTGCCTCATATGGTAACCTGAAGCAATCCATTGAAGAAATGCAAATAAACTGCCATCATCAGTTCAGTCAGATTTAAGGAATAAAAATCCTGCTGATATGCATACTGCCAAACAACTCTGTCATACCAATAACAGATGAACTAGGAATATTCGTCACAAGGTACTGTACTTGGATTCTGAGGTGATCCAAAATCTCTCGGCCAAGTCTGAATAGAAACATATCCCTCTGATTAGTGGTTATTAAAGCACATTCAGTATAATCATTTGCAAATTCTTTTTATAATTATCATAAAAACGCGTCATCATTCAGCTATATATAATGTTCTCAACCAGACTCACCTGCATCCAACCATCATAATGAGTATCCCCCATGAAGAACTCCACAGGAGCTGCCCTCCATCAGTCTGTGCTGGGCTGCCACCCTCAGCCCATAGTCCACTCACGATGGAGGAACAGTTTCAGTTTCAAACAACACAAAAGTGCCCATTGATAGTCTTCATGCAAACATTTATCTAGTCAAATAGTTCCTTAACCTTAAAAGGGAAAGTACATGTATTAATCATGACCTTTAAAAAATTACTCTTTAAAAAATACAGAATATTTAATACTCTTCAAGACATCTCTATAGGATTTTTAAACATATCTACATATCTATATATACCTGTCTGATATCAGCATCTCGTGTAATCCCACCAAGAAAATTCATGAATACTGCAATCTGCTGTCCAAATAGTCTATTCCAGTTTGATGAATAGTAATCCTACTGCTCAAGAACTGTGTTGTACCAATATCAGCACCTGGTGTACACAGCATAAGGTACTGTACTTGGAATGACATGGTTACCCAGGGTAATTGTCATCTGGTAGCCTAGCTTGCAATCTCTCATCCAACAGTGTGTGTAAGAACAACCCAACCAAGGTTTCTGATGCATCTCTGTGTAATGATACATGTAAAACACATACAATGTACAAAGTGAATACCTGCATGTACATTTCTCAGGTTGAAATATTGGACTTGGGTTAATAAAATCCCTTACTATGAAGATCATCTTAAAAACAAAATCTTTACAGTATTTGCAATAAGACTTGCCTCTATCCACTCAGCACCATGAGTATCCCCCATGAAGAACTCCACAGGAACTGCCCCTCCATCAGTCCTGTGCCGGGCTGCCACCCTCAGCCCACAGTCCACTCAAGGCAGGGGAATAAGGATAGTGCTCAAACAATACAAGAGTGTCTGTTAAAGACTCTGAAATTGTAGAAGTTATCAAGAAATGAAGAAGGAATAAGGCACATACATGTGTCTTTATAACCTGCAAGGATGTAAAAAAAAAATGACTTCTACTTACCTGCATGAAATAAGAGCTAAGAGTAATGTCATTGAGGAAATGCAGGAATTTCTTCATCTGGTGATGTTCTGCTATATTCGCTCATTAAATGTTAAGAACTGCCTTCTTCAATCCATTCAGGTTGGAAAAATAGTAGATGTGCTCCTAGATATGACATACAACAACAAACTACTACTCAAACAATGCATCACAACAGCTATGTCTAATTAAGGAACAGTACAACACCTTCAACTTGAATAGTCCCTCTAGAAAAGGGAGTCTTGAGCAATATCAAAGTAGCAGCCACTTATCATGGCAATTAATCATTTTGCTCAAATATATCACTGTCTTTTGTTCTACACAAGTATGCTTGAAATTTCATTCAATTAAGGAATATAAGATCTGTAAAGAATTTAAAATCTCTGTAATAAAGTTTACAAATATAGTCTTTTCCAGATAAAATATCAAATGATTAATGATTGAATGGAAGACTCACCTCTTTCCAATCAGCACCAGGTGTATCCTCCATGAAGAACTCTACAGGAACTGCCCGTCCATCAGTCCTGTGCTGGGCTGCCACCCTCAGCCCACAGTCCACTCAAGGCGGAGGAATAGCTATAGTGCTCTCAAGGCTGCTGGAGAGAGACTCCACTTGGGTCCAATATCTGAAATAGCTATAAAAGTTCAATGGAATAATGAAGATGAATGATACAATAACTTGTCAAATAATTCATTATAGTATACAAATCCCATACTATTTTCATTACTTCTCTACAATACTTCAATGCATTGTTTACCTGAAGGAAACCCACTCAAATGTCATATGCTGCAACCAAAGTCCACGAACATTGGCAAAATTGTTAGGGAACATGTCATCTCACAACTATGCAAGTATGAATAGAAATAGTCCCAATCGTGGTATTTGATGCATCTCTGTAGAACTGAACATGTCTTCCTAAATAAACAGATAATATGTGTCACATCAACTATCCACTCTTAGTCTCTCTAATGCTTCTTAACATTCAAGTTAACAGTCAACAATCCACAGCAAGTTTTACACCAGTACACTGAATTTTGGCGATAACTTAACTGAATCCAGATTGAAAAAGATCTATAAACATGTCTACAGAAATTAATAACCGTCATTTTTAGAATTTTAACAATATTACATTTATTGTCACTCATATATCAACGATTCAATACAAAATGTATCTGCAAATCAGCACCATGCATGAGTATCCACCACGAGAACCCAACTTACCTCTATCCAATCAGCACCAGGTGTATCCTCCATGAAGAACTCCACAGGAACTGCCGTCCATCAGTCCTGTGCTGGGCTGCCACCCTCAGCCCACAGTCCACTCACAATGGAGGAATATGTATACTGCCCGCACAACACATTATTTTAATGCAGACATGTCTTGTGTAATAATTCCTATAGCCCAAAAATTTAGTTCTTGTAGTATCCATGAACTTTCAAAATCAATTTACAATAGAGAATATTCCAGACATCTCGATCGATCGTTCAAAGTATATTTACCTGCCAAATGTCAGTAGCCGCAAAACTGCAATCTGCATCCCAAACAGTCTTTTCAGCTTTGATGAATAGTAATCCTGCTGTAAGTTATACAGCTCAACAACTTTGTTTTATCAAAAAACAGCACCAGGCCTACACTTCATAAAGTACTGTACTAGGAATGCTCTGGTTAACTGCCAACTCTCAGCCAACAAAGCCTGTTAAAACAATCCACACCATGGTTACTTGTGCATCTCTGTTTCAGAACTGTACGTGGAAAACATATATAATACATGCATGTGTACACATGTCTGGCTGAATAGAACTTTTATTACGAATGAAATAAAACATCTTGTATAATGAAGACCACATTTGAAAAAATGTCTTCAATCAGACTTGCCTCTATCAAGTCAGAACCATGTGTATCCCCCATGAAGAACTCCACAGGAACTGCCCCTCCATCAGTCCTGTGTTGGGCTGGCACCCTTAGCCCACAGTCCACTCAAGGCAGAGGAATAAAATTACTGCTCATTAATACAAGGCTGCTGAAGAGAGACCCCTATGATATGAAAGAGAATCTGGTCCAGTATTTCCAACAGCTATAAAAAAAGATTTTCATATGAATTATGGAAGACCTTTTCATATGATTTATTAAAATTCAAAATAATCAGTATTCTCTTTTGTTTGAATTACTTTGTACAATGTCAAAAGCAATCAATTAAATTTTTTACCTGCCTGATTTGAGCAACTGGATCATATATATCCACTGAAGAAATGCAAATAAACTGCCATCATCAGTTCAGTCAGATTGAATGAATTGAAATCCTGTCGATAATCATACTGCTAAACAACTGTGTCATACCAATAACAGAACCAGGAATATTTGTCATAATGTCCTGTACTTGGATTCTGAGGCTCAGCCAACAAAGTCTGAATAGAAACATATCTCTCTGATAAGCACTGTGGTACATAGCTTATTAAAGCACATACAGTATGTATCCTTATTTACAAATTCCTTTTATAATTATGATATATGTTATCTAAAATTCATCTATAAACAAAACATTTCAATCAGACTCACCTCTTTCCAATCAGCACCAGGTGTATCCTCCATGAAGAACTCTACAGGAACTGCCCGTCCATCAGTCCTGTGCTGGGCTGCCACCCTCAGCCCACAGTCCACTCAAGGCGGAGGAATAGCTATAGTGCTCTCACAAAAATGCAACCTCCATTTCAGACAGTCTATTCCTGTATGCATGAGGAATAGTATTCCTGCAGAAAGATATACAGCTCAACAACTGTGTTGTACCAATAACAGCACCAGGTGTACACAGCATAAGGTGCAGTTCTAGGATATGTGCCAGTGTTAACTGGTGTCTCTCAGCCAACAAAGCCTGTGTAGAAACAATCCAAACCAAAGTTATTGATGCATCTCTGTATAAGAACTGTACATGGAATACATTCACAAAATTAATTTAACTTTTGTAGACTTGTCTGCTTGAAATGAGAGCATTCATTAGAAGAAAAAAGTCCTTCGGAATATATATCACCTTAAAAACATCTTTACAGTGTTTTCAATAAGACTTACCTTTATCCACTCAGCACCATAAGTATCCCCCATGAAGAACTCCACAGGAACTGCCCGTCCATCAGTACTGTGTTGGGCTGCCACCCTCTGCCCATAGTCCACTCAAGGCGGAGGAATAAGGATACTGCTCATAGAATGCAAGGCTGCTGGAGAAAGACCCCACTGATACAATGGAGAATCTGGTCCGTTATATTTCCAACAGCTATACTAAAAAAGATAAAGTGTAATGAATTATGCAAGATTAACAAAATTCAAAATTCTGTATACTTTTTTAATCACTACAATGTTTCAATATATTTTTTACCTGCCTGATCTGAGCAGCTGGATCACATCAATTGAAGAAATGCCAATAAACTGCCATCATCAATTTAGTCAGATATTGATGTAGAAACCCTGCCAATATTCATACCCCTAAACAACTGTGTCGCACCAATAACAGAACCAGGAATATTCGTCATAAGGTACTGTACTTGGATTCAGAGTTGATCCGAAATATCTCAGCCAATGAAGTCTGAATAGAAACAACTCTCTCTGAATAGTTGTAGCTGGATTCTAAAACACATACAGTATCATTATTTGCCAAATCCTTTTACAATTACCATAAGCTATAATTCAAAATTCACCTCTAAACAAAACATTTAATCAAACTTACCTCTATCCACTCAGCACCACGAGAATCCCCCATGAAGAACTCCACAGGAACTGCCCCTCCATCAGTCCTGTGTTGGGCTGCCACCCTCAGCCCACAGTCCACTCAAGGCGGAGGAATACAGGTACTGCTCCCACAATACAAAGATGCATGTTGATACTAATCTGTCAACTAGATCCTCAGGCATCTTTGTATAAGAACTGTAGATGGAAAATTCACAAACTGACTTTAACTCTTGTACACAGGTCTGTTTGAAATGGGACTATTAATAAATATAAATACATAAATACTTAAGAATCAATATCACCTTAAAAATCCAAATCTATACAATGTTTTTAATCAAACTTACCTCTATCCAATCAGTATCAGGTGTATCCTCCATGAAGAACTCCACAGGAAATGCCCCTCCATCAGTCCTGTGTTGGGCTGCCACCCTCAGCCCACAGTCCACTCACGATGGAGGAATAGTTAAAAGGATCTCATAATGCTAAGATGTGTATTGCTACCCTTCATGCAAACTTTCTTCCAGTCCAATAGTTGATCCTCAAGCTTAAAAGGTAAAGTATATGTATCAATCATGACCTTTCCAAACAATAATTACAATGTAGATTATTTAAAACTATTTAGACCTTTTTTATACACTTTGCAATGTTTTTACCTGCCTGATGTCAGCATCTGGTGTAATGCCATTGAGAAAAATAATGAATACTACAATCTCCTTGCCAAACAGTATATTCTGGTCGGTCCGAGTAATAGTAATCCTGCAGAAAGATATACAGTTCAACAACTGTGTTGTACCATTAACAGCACCAGGTGTACACATCATAAGGTACCATTGTAGGACAAAGTGCTATGGTTAAAGGCCTTCTCTCATCCAAAAAAGTCTGCGTAGAAAAAATTAATCCAAACCAAGGTTACTGATGCATCTCTGTATAAGAACTGTACAGTCAAAATCACCTTAAAAAACAAAATCTTTTCAAGTTTGCAAAGTTTTCAATCAGACTAACCTAAATACAATCCGCACAAGGTGTATCCTCCATGAAGAACTCCACAGGAACTGCCCCTCCATCAGTCCTGTGTTGGGCTGCCACCCTCAGCCCACAGTCCACTCAAGGCGGAAGAATAACGATACTGCTCATATAATGCATGGCTGCTGGAGAGAAACACCACGTACACTGGAGAATTTAGTCCATTATTTCCAAAAACTATATAAAAAAAAGAAAAAGTTTAATGAATTATGCAGGAGGTTTAAAAATGGTTTATCAAAATTCAAATTATTCTGTATACTTTATTTATTATTACAATTATTTTTACCTGCCTGATCTGAGCAACTGGATCAAATCCATTGAAGAAATGCAAAAAAACTGCCATCATCAGTTCAGTCAGATTTAAGGAGTAGAAATCCTGCTAGAATCTAGAATATTTGTCATACGATACCATATTTGGAATCTGAGGTGATCCGAAATCTCTCCGCTGACGAATTCTGAACAGAATCATGCATAGGATCATTATATTTGCAAATTCTTTTTACAATTATCATATGCTTAAATTTAAAATTCATTTCTAAACAAAACATTTGTATAAAGGTTTTACCTCTATTCAAATAGCACCATGTGTATCCCCCATGAAGAACTGCACAGGAACTGCCCCTCCATCAGTCCTGTGTTGGTGGGCTGCCCCCTCAGCCCACAGTCCACTCAAGCTGGAAGAATAGCTGTACTGCTCTCATAATGCAAGGCTGCTGGAGAGAGACTCCACTAATACCAGTCTCAGCCGGGTTCAGTAATTCTGATAGCTTTAAAAAAGAATGTTATAATAATTATGCAAAACATTTTCAAATGATTATTAAAATTAAAAAATTCACTATACTCTCTTCATTACTTAACTACAATGTTTCAAGCAATATATCAATGTATTTTTACCTGCCTCATGTGAGCATATATCCATTGAAGAAATGAAATCAAACTGCCATCATCAGTTCAGTCAGATTTAAGGAGTAGAAATCCTGCTGATGTTCATACTGCCCAACAACTGTGTCATACCAATAAGAGAACCAGGAATATTCGTCATAATGTACTGTACTTGGATTCTGAGGCAATTTTAAATCTTTCGAACAACAAAGCCTGAATAGAAACAAGTATCTCTGATTAGTTGTAGCTGGATTATAAAATATATACAGTATTACTATTTGCAAGTTCTTTTTACAATTATCATAAGCTATTATTTAGAATTTGGCTCTAAAGAAAACATTTTCATAAAGACTTGCCTCTATCCACTCAGCACAATGAGTATCCCCCATGAAGAACTCCACAGGAAATGCCCCTCCATCAGTCCTGTGTTGGGCTGCCACCCTCAGCCCACAGTCCATTCACGATGGAGGAATAACGATACTGCTCTAACAATACAAGGCTCCTGGAGAGAAACCCCACTGACACAATGGAGAATCTTGTCTAATATTTGCAATAGCTATACAAAAGATGAAATTTTAATGAATTCTGCAAGACATTTTCATACGATTCACTAAAATTTAAAATATCTAGTTAACTTTCTTCATTGCTACAATCTTTAAATATAATATTTTTTTTACCATTCCTATTCTCCGCAAATGAAGCATGTATCCATTGAAGAAATGCTAATAAACTGCCATCATCAGTTCAGTCAGATATTGATATAGAAATCCTGCCTATATTCACACTGCCCAACAACTGTGTCGCACCAATAACAGAACCAGGTATATTCGTCACAAGGTATTGTACTTGGATTCTGAGGTGATCCGAAATCTCCCGGCCAACTAAGTCTGAACAGAAACATGCACAATATTACTAATTCCAAATTCTTTATCATAAATCATCAATTGTAATTCAAAATTCAGCTGTAAGTAAAACATTTTAATCAGTCTTACATCTATCCAATCAGCACCAGGAGTATCCCCCATGAAGAACTCCACAGGAACTACCCCTCCATCAGTTCTGTGCTGGGCTGCCACCCTCAGCCCACAGTCCACTCAAGGTGAGGGAATAAAGATACTGCTCCCACAATACAAAGATGCATGTCGATACTTCTCCTGCAAACATTAATCTGGTTTATAAGTTCTTTTACCTTAAAAGGGGAAGTTAAAATATTAATCTTTGTCAATTATGACCTTTCCAAATTACTCATTAAAATATGGAGCATTTATTATTCTTCAAGATATTTCTTAAGATTTTTTCAAGATATCTTTACCTGTCTGATGTCAGCATCTGAGGTATTACCATGGAGAAAAATTATGAATACTGCAATCTCCATTTCAGACAGTCTATTCCTGTATGTATGAGGAATAGTATTCCTACACAAAGATATACAGCTCAACAACTATGTGGTACCAATAACAGCACCAGGTGTACACAGCATAAGGTACCGTTCTAGGATATGTGCCAGTGTTAACTGCCGCCTCTCAGCCAATAAAGTCTCTGTACTAGGAATAATCCAAACCAAAGTTATTGATGCATCTCTGTATAAGAACTGTATATAGAAAACATTCACAAACTGAATTTAACTCTTGTACACTTCTTTGCTTGAAATGGGACCATTAATTAGAATGAATAAAAATATCGTACAGAATCAAAATCATCTTAAAAAACAAATCTTAACCGCATTTTCAATCAAACTTACCTGCATCAAATCAGCACATGAGTATCCCCCATGAAGAACTCCACAGGAACTGCCCCTCAATCAGTCCTGTGTTGGGCTGCCACCCTCAGCCCAAAGTCCCCTCAAGGCAGAGGAATAACGATACTGCTCATACAATGCAAGGCTGCTACCCGAATGATACAAAAGAGAAGAATCTGTTCCAATATTTCCAATCGCTATGCAAAAAAAGATAAAAGTTCAATGAATTATTGCCAGAGGTTTAAAAGAATTTGTGAAGAATTCAATATATTCTGTATGCTATTTTTTATCACTACAACGTCTCAATATATTTTGTACCTGCCTGATCTGCGCAACTGAAGCATATCGATTGAAGAAATGAAAATAAACTGCCATCATCAGTTCAGTCAAATTTAAGGAGTAGAAATCCTGCTGATATTCATACTGCCCAACAACACTGTCACACCAATAACAGATGAACTAGGAATATTCGTCACAAGGTACTGTACTTGGATTTTGTGGTGATCTGAAATCTCCTGGCCAACAGTCTGAATAGAAATATGTCTGTCTGATTACTGATAGATAGGTTATAAAACACATACTGGACGCATTGTTATTTATATACTAAGTCGTTTTAATATTATATGTTATCATTTAAAATTCAGCTCTAAACATTTTCATAAAGACTTACCTGTATCAAATCAGCACAAGGTGTATCCCCCATGAAGAACTGCACAGGAACTGCCCCTCCATCAGTCCTGTGTTGGTGGGCTGCCCCCTCAGCCCACAGTCCACTCAAGGTGGAGGAATAACGATACTGCTCCCACTTAATGTGAAGACTCTTCAAGAAAACCATAATGTAGTCTCATAGTTCCATAGCTAAAAAAAATCATGCAGAACATGTTTTAATCATTACCATTCATACATGTAAAAATACGGAGTATTCAATACAATTCAAGAAATGTCAATGACTTATGCAATTTTCATATTTTTACCTGCCTGATATCAGCATTTGGGGTATTCCCATTAAGAAATATCATGAATACTGCAACCTCCATTCCAAAACAGTCTATTCCAGCTTGTCTGAGGAATTGAAATCCTGCTGAAAGGAATACAGCTCAACAACTGTGTTGTACCAATAACAGCACCAGGTGTACACAGCATGAGGTACCGCTCTAGGACAAAGTGCCATCTGGAAGCCAACAAAGCCTGTGTAGAAACAATCCAAACCAAAGTTATTGACCCATCTCTGTATAAGAACTGTACATGAAAAACATTCACAAACTGAATGTTACTCTTGTACATATGTCTTGTTGAAAAAGAAATATAAATAGGAATGAGTTTAAAGAATCATTTAGAACAAAGAACACATTTAATACCCAAATCTCTAAAATCAGACTTACATCTATCCACTCAGCACCATGTGTATCCTCCATGAAGAACTGCCCAGGAACTGCCCCTCCATCAGTCCTGTGTTGTGCTGCCACCCTCAGCCCAAAGTCCACTCAAGGCGGAGGAATAATGATAGTGATCATATAATGCAAGACTGCTGAAAAGAGACACCAGTGATACAATGCAGAATTTAGTCCATTATTTCCAATCGCTATAAAAAAAAGATAGTAACATGAATTATGCAAGACCTTTTTAAATGATTTATCAAAATTTTAAATATTCATGTATATGCTATTTTAACTGCTTTGTGCAATGTCTTGGGCAAAGTGTCAATGTATTTTCTTACCTGCCCGATCTCAGCAACTGGATCATATCCATTGAAGAAATGCAAATTAACTGCCATCATCAGTTCAGTCAGATTTGAGGAATCCTTCCAATATTCATACTGTACAACAAATTTGTCACACCAATAACAGAACCAGGAATATTCCTCATAAGGTACTGTACTTGGACTCTGAGATGATCCCATATCTGCGAACAAAGTCTGAATAGAAACATGTCTCTATGATTAGTGGTAGATAGATTATAAAACACATAAAGTATTATTATTTGCAAATTCTTTTTTACAATTATCATGTGCTATCATTTAAAATTCAGCCTCTTTCAGAGTTTTTAATCAAGACTTACCTCTATCCAACCAGCATCATAAGTATCCCCCATGAAGAACTCCACAGGAACTGCCCCTCCATCAGTCCTGTGCTGGGCTGCCACCTTCAGCCCACAGTCCACTCAAGGCAGAGGAATAATGATACTGCTCATAGAATGCAAGAGTGTCTGTTAAAGACTCTGAAATTGTAGAAGTTATTAAGAAATGAAGAAGGAATAAGGAACATACATGTGTCTTTATAACCTGTAAGAATGTAAAAAAAAAACTGACTTCTATTTACCTGCATGAAATAAGAGCTGAGAGTAATGTCATTGAGGAAATGCAGGAATTTCTTCATCTGGTGATGTTCTGCTATATTCGCTCATTAAATGTTAAGAACTGCCTTCTTCAATCCATTCAGGTTGGAAAAATAGTAGATGTGCTCCTAGACATGACATACAACAACAAACTACTACTCAATCAATGCATCACAACAGCTATGTTTAATTAAGGAACAGTACAACACCTTCAACTTGAATAGTCCCTCTAGAAAAGGGAGTCTTGAGCAATATCAAAGTAGCAGCCACTTATCATGGCAATTAATCATTTTGCTCAAATATATCACTGTATTTTGTTCTACACTATGCTCGAAATTTCATTCAATTAAGGAATATAAGATCTGTAAAGATTTTAAAATCTCTGTAATAAAGTTTACAAATATAGTCTTTTCCAGATAAAATATCAAATGATTAATGATTGAATGAATACTCACCTCTTTCCAATCAGCACCAGGTGTATCCTCCATGAAGAACTCCACAGGAACTGCCCCTCCATCAGTCCTGGGTTGGGCTTCCACCCTCAGCCCACAGTCCACTCACGATGGAGGAATAAGGATAGTGCTCTTAGTGCTCTTATAATACAAGGCTGCTGGAGAGAAACCCCATTGATGCAATGAAGAATCTGGTCCAATATTTTCAATAGCTGTCAGAAAAAAAAGGATAATTAAAGTTTGATAAATTATGCAAGACATTTTTAAATGATTCATTCAACTTCAATACTTCAACTTCAGTTTACTTTTTAATTGCTACAGTCTTTCAATGTGGTTTTTTACCTGCCCAATTTCAGCAACTGAAGCATATCCATTGAAGAAATGAAAATAAACTGCCATCATCAATTCAGTCAGATTTAACGAATAGAAATCCTGCCAATATTCATGCTGCCCAAAAACTGTGCCATACCAATAACAGAACCAGGAATATTCATCATAATGTACTTGTGTACTAGGATTCTGTGGTGATCCGAAATCTGTCGCCCAACAGTCTGAATAGAAACATGTCTCTCGGATTAGTGGTAGCCAGATTATAAAGCACCTACAGTATCAAAACTGTATACAGGGTTCTTTTCATCGTGTGTGATTTTTCCCCTTCTAGTTACTTGTAAACATGCAGTTTCACCCTATCTAGAATTCTCTCTGACACAGTTGTGTTAAATGTGAGATGACATGAGACATTAGAATTTGCCCACTAACAATGAGGGCGAAAGGGGCAGAAATAAATCAGGGGCGCAGATTTCCCTGTCAACAGTATTCGCAATTATCATATGTTGTTATTTAAAATTTAGTTCTAAAAAAACATATCAGTCAGAATAACCTGCATCCAATCAGCATCAAGAGTATCCCCCATGAAGAACTTCACAGGAACTGCCCCCATCAGTCCTGTGTTGGGCTGCCACCCTCAGTCCAGGATCCACTCAAGGTGGAGGAATAGCTTTAGTGCTCTTGTAATGAAAGGCTGCTTGAGAGAGACTCCACTTAGGTCTAATATCTGAAATAGCTATAAAAGGAAATCAGAATAATGAAAATGAATATTACAATAACCTGTCAAATTTTTCATTAGAATACAAAATATCCCATACTACTTTCGTTACTTCTCTACAATACTTCAAGGCATTGTTAACCTGATTAGACATTTCAGTTAAGGAAACCCACTCAAATATGTCATAGGCTGCAACCAAAATCCATTAACATTGCCAAAATTGTTAGGGAACATGTCATCTCACAACTATGCAAGTATGAATAGAAATAGTCCCAATCGTGGTCTTTGATGCATCTCTGTGGAACTGAACATATCTTCCTAGATAAACAGAATGAGACAATCACAGAATTGATAGAGGGCATACGGTAATAAAAATTGCCCACAATTCTCATTAAAATTTTGACATTTGCTTGATAAAAACGACAAAAAGCATCAATTTCTTGATAACCAGAATGTATTAAGAATTACTCTACCCACTATGCTTTAAAAGCAAGACCATAATACCTGCACCAAATCAGTACCATGAGTATCTCCCATGAAGAACTCCACAGGAACTGCCGCTCCATCAGTCCTGTGCTGGTCTGCCACCCTCAGCCCACAGTCCACTCAAGGTGGAGGAATAATGCTTGCACATTACAACATAGATTTCCAAAGACTGTCATGCCAACATGAATCTGGTCCAATATTTCCTATCATGAAAAAGAGAAAGCACATGTAATTCCATGGCCTATTCAAATGACTTATTACAGTATATGATATAGAAATCTTAGAAGTCTCTAAATATTTACCTCTGCCTGACATTAACATCTGGAGCATTCACAACCAAAAAATGAAGGAAAACTGCTACATTCTGTCATAAGTCTATTCAGGTTTAAAGGACATGAATCCTGCTGATACATACACTGCATAACATTCCAATGACAGTTCCAGAAACATGAAAGACTAGGATTGATGTGGTGAACCAAAATATCCAAGCTGGCATAGTCTGAACAAGGACAATCCCAATGTAGAAGGTTGAGGTCATTAATGCATCAATATCTCTGGAGAACTGTACATAATTACACAATGTCACTCTCATGGAGTATACACAATAACACTATCATTAAAAGTATACAATGTCACTATCATTTCCAAATACACAATGTCAATATCACTGCATAAACACAATGCCACCCTCATTGGGTATACACAATATCACTATCATTGCCAAATACACAATGTCAAAATCATTGTCAATAAACAATGTCATTATCATTGCAAATACACAATGTCAATATCACTGCCAAATACACAATGTCAATATCTTTGCCAATACACAATGTCACTAACTATCATTGCCAATACACAATGTCACTATCATTGCCAATACACAATGTCAAAATCATTGCCAATACACAATATCATTATCATTGCCAATACACAATGTCTATATCATTGCAAATACACAATGTCAATATCATTGCATATACAGAATGCCACCCTCATTGGGTATACACAATTATATCACTATCACTGTTTGCATAAATATTCATTTTTTCTTTTTCCTCTCATATTTCTGCTTCAAATTCTTCCTCCAAGTGTCAAGAGATTGTGTATCTGTATTATGGCAAAAAACATTCCCGTAATATTGGGTATGATCAGCGGAATGTCTCTCTTTATTGCACTTTCGACATAGTACAGATGACTTTCTTTCATACTTCCTACGCTTGATCCCAGCTTCCTCTTCCTGTTGCTTCCTCTTGTGGTATCTGTGGGCAGAATATGATGTTGGCAAGGGGGGATTTGGTTGGGGGGATGTCACTGATAACACAGAAGCATGCAGAATTGGTGAACAGAATGGCTGTGGTGATGGAGTCGGTTGACTTTGAAGCTGTAGGAGTACTGGGGGCTGATGCTGCAGAGTTGGAGAAAATGTCGGGGGAATGAATATTAAAGGCTGACATGGAAGCTGAACTGAAGACTGATCCATAGGCACTCCTACAGCCTCTTGCTTGGAAGGAGTTGATGCAGGTACTGGTGGTTTGGTTTTCACTCTTCTTTTCAGTTTGGCTGTACCTGCAGTGTTTGGTGGCAGGCTGAATTCGTGGACGTCTCCTTTGTTTTTTGTGGGGAGATTTGAGGGCTTCTGAAGTGGAGGTGGCAAACTTGTAGCGGCTGTCACAGGGGGCTTTGGTGGAGCTGTTCCTTGTTCAAGGACATGTCTATCTTGTTTTTTCCCACGACGATTAAACCTGAAGTAAATGAAAAGATGTATTAATAATGATCAGAAGGCGCAGAATCAAATCCATTGATCACCTGAGCAACAATGGTCCACTAAAATAACTCTATCTAGACATCATCGACATGCTGACCATCTCAAAGGACCCCGCTAAAATAATGAAAAATAGGATAGAAGCAAAAGGATTTTGCTTTGACATTGACCTATGACTTTAAAATATTCAGGTTGGCATAGAACTTCAAGTCAAACTCATTGCTCCTTATGAGCAAGATAAAGCCAAAAAGAAATAACTTTAAATCCTCTTATCTTAGAGATGCTTAACACCAACAATATTACCGATTGGCCTTGTAGTTTTCAAGAAGAACTTAAAAATGTAAATTCTGTTAACACACAATGCACAATGACAGACGTAGAACAATTGTAATTGATACCTAAGTGACTCGGGTGACCTTGAAATGCTGCGCAAAGTCATGTGCGCTCGAACTGTGTTTGGCCTCATTAAAAGCGAGCTGAGATTTGGCATAATCAGTAGGTGAGATATTCAAAAACAAATGATTCTTTTCAATTAACAGATAAGGTGTACTTTTAAATTAACTGGTACTGTTTACTTACCATTGTGTTAAGGTGGTTTTGTTGATAGATGGCAGCTGCATCGATGTGTTGGCCATTACTTGAGCATTATTTAAAATGCACTGGCGAATATGTTCATATGCTCTGCCAATTAGAGTCCATCTATCAACTTTAATGCCCTGGTGGTTACGTTTGGAGCCGGGAAACAGTTGGCACAATTTGCTGATGACTGCCTCTACATATCTGTTGCAGTCTGGCCACTGGGCTGGTCCAGTGTTTGGTCCGAGAAAGCACCTATGAAAAAGTGATCAACATCTATAAATGTAAAGTTCCTTCTTTATTGGTGGTGGGGAAAAATTAAGGAAAATAAAGTACATTGCAAACTTTCAAATTATTCATGTAAGTATTTCATACACCAATTGTGAAAGGGCCTTTATATAGTTTATAAACTTTTTCACACCTATTTCACATCTATTCAAACAATCCCCTCTGACAAGCAGGAACATTCATACCATAGAATGCAAGATCACACAAGTGCCGCACTTCCTTCTAATACATACCTTCTCACACTTTCCACTCCGGCTGACACTGTTGTTTTTGTAGCCCTGAATCTCCCTTTGCTTTGTGTTTTTCTGTATCTTGCAGAAAATACAGTGCCTTGTTTGTCATAGTCAACAAGGTCATTCCACAATTGTGAAATTTTAGCAACTTGTTGATCAGACAATGCCTGGCTTTTATCCTTAAGTCCCACAAGATAGTCTGCAAGTGTATGTACTTTGTCAAAGCCAGGGATGTTATCTGGACCAACAGACCCGACATCCTAAAAATATCAATGATACTTTCATTGCAACTTTCAAACTTAAAAAAAGAATCTTGATAAGGACTACCGGGTATAAAGAAAATGACACATTATGAACTTTATTCAGTCTTAACCCTCAAATCATTTTGCAAGTACATTTGTATCAAAGTTCCTACCTCAGCACTTTCAGATTGTGTCTCTCTCTCCAATACTGGAACACCCTCAGCTGTAAGATAATTGAAAGTTTTTTTTTCAAATGAAAAGACAAACAATATTTTCATTCCAAAGCAAAAGACAAGTTTCAACTATTTACGTAGTTTTCACTGAAAATGAGTGAATGCAATTTAAAAGAATCATAATAAGAAATATTCAAACCCCATAAAATTTAGAGATATTATTTCCAAGTGATACAATATTAGTCACTTAGATTAATAATATTTTTTATATCATTATGAAGTAGACCAATTGATGTACGGTAGTTAAGCACTAAGTTACTTCTAGCTAATTTTCTTTGTATATGTATGTATGTGTACTTTTTAAATTACCATTACATTGAGAGAAATTTATAGATGTGTCGGTGTACAATTTTATTTTCGCCACTGAGTACAATTTTGTGCATGATAACATTGCATTATATTTACATTCAGCATTTATTTCCCCCAATGTTTGCATTGGAAATCTGCGATGTTCAATTTCCTATGAATACACTGCTAATTTATGCACCATGAGCACAAATATAAGCGTCACGACATGTTTTGAGTATATATATTTTTGTCAGATTAAATGAAACGTTCAACCTTACATAACCAATTTGATATGAACTTTTGAGAAATAGTCATTAAATTATATCTACTCCTTAATAAAAAATATTTCTCTCTGCAAAGTTTCTGGCACTATATTTTTAGTCGTGGAAGCGAACGAAATATGTTAATATGACTGTTCAATGCATGTTTTATATCCCTGATTGAGTGCGTATATAATGGCTTTACAGCGACGATACACATATATTTCATACAAACAGACATCAGTATGAATATACATATAAGCACTGAATGCTTATTTTTGGATGTCGTCGGTGCTATAACACACCAAGAGGTGCAGACAAATTATCATACCGCGCTAACGCACGGTATTCAATTTGTCTGGACCACTTGGTGTGTTATAGGACCAACGACATCCAAATATAAGCATTCAACGCTTAAATATTACTATACAAAACTGTCCTACGGTACGTGTATTTATTCTGTTTATATGTAATCATAATTGTTACATGTCATGCCCCATGAGGCCTCAATTTGGAAATAAATTCTATTCTCTTCTATTTTATTCTATTCTACAGATATATGTACTTGTAATGTTTTTTATGCGTTTTGAATTGGGTGATGTCTTGTTATATTGGTTGAGTCAATTGCATGCATCTATTCATATTCAATTTATTAGACAACAATTAGATTTTATTATACCTCAATATGATTATTCTATATAACGCGTCATCTGATTGGTCTAGAGAGTCACGTGACAAGGTGAACAAAACATCGTGTCTCACAGGGAATAAATATCGTGTCTCACGTCTTCGGATATCTCGGGATTTTTCATTCCAAAGGTATGAAAAAGCCAATAAGAGCATACAATGTTGAAAAATATGATTAAATAAAAAATATTTAGGCATTTAAATTCTCTTTATACCACAAACACCAATTTTACTTTATTTGATTCAATTTTTGCTTTTGACAAGTTGAAAAATTATCAGAAATCGACGTATTTTTTATAATCATATGTTGTTCGGTATAATAAATCTTTTATTGCATGAATGTTCGGGAAATATGAAGATTTATTCCCCCAGAAAACTCATATTTCCCTCGGGCAAAGCCCTCGCGAAATATGATTGCATATTATTGCATTATTCTTGGGGGAATAAATCTTCATATTTCCCTCACCATCAGGCAATAAATGTATAGTATCATGGACTGCATTTACAAAGAACAATATTAAAATGATATCACATACACAATTATGTAACTAATGTTTCCCATTCTAAAAATGTACTGTACCAATTGATGTGTCTGCTCTTTCCAATCTGGATATTTGAGTTAGGTCATTGTCAGTTTCCTCCCTCTGGTGTTTCTTCTGAATAGAATGAGGCGAGATGGGGACAGGACTTTCTAGTAGACCTTTAAAACATGTTTATCAATATTAAAAATTAAAAACATTAGCAGCTAGAGAGAGAGAGAGGAGAGAGCTTTAAAACATGTTTATTTATATTAAACATTAAAAACATAAGCAAAGAGGGGGAGAGAGACCTCTAAAACATGTTTATCAATATTAAAAATTAAAAAAAATAAGCAGAGAGGAGAATTTTAAAACATGTTTATTAATATTAAGGTTCTCCGATCCTCAGCCTCAAAGTAATTTTTTATCTCACAATTGTTATTTATCCTTCAAATTTTATAAATGAAATAAAATAAAAAGAAATTTTTTGATGGTATCCATGCACTTTATGAAGTTATTGCAATTTTTCCCACGATGAATTTAATGGAACAAATAACGTATACAAGTTGAGATCAAATTAGAAAAAAAAGTTGTACCGGTGCAACGGTGACTCGAACCCCTTTACCTCTAGGTAGTAGGTCTATGTGGAGCCACTAAGCCATGCAGTTCGTTGAATGGTTGAGGGTAATATTAACACCTCAAGACTCATTAAACTTGTCTATATAAAAGGCAGATTTATGGTACGGATAAAAAAATTCCGGATATTTTAGAGTTATCGAACATTGCTGAGGATCGGAGTTCGTTAAACATTAAAAACATATGCAGAGAGAGAGACAGAGAGAGAGAGAGACAGAGAGAGAGCTTTTATACATGTTTATTATTATTAAACATTAAAAACATTAGCAGAGAGAGAGAGAGAGAGAGAGAGAGAATTGGTCAAATTAGAATTGAATAGAAACTAAGAGAAAAAAGTAAGACAAACAGTGGGTGCAACTTTAGGGATAAATAACCTTAAAAAAATCAGTTGGTATCAATCTAAGATAGAAAGACACATACCTGACAGAGCAGCTTGTTGATATTCCTCTACCGTAGGTATGCGGAGGATAGGCTTTGGCTGCTTCTGGACTTTCACCGAGGGTAAGGAGTAGTGCTCTGTAGAAGATGGGGGAGGGACTTCTAAAGGTGGAATCGTGAAATCGATGAAATCTTCAATATCCCCAAATCCTTCGTCGTCCTCTTCTTCTTCTTCTACTTCCTCCTCCTGCTTCTTCTCTACCTCTTCCTCTGCATCATTGTGCTCAATATCTTGCAGCACCTTGCCTGTCTGGCTGTAGAGATATTCTACTCCAAGGAGTTCACCTTAACATAAAAAAAAAAGACTGTTATCTTAATGTGGTATGTGACAAAATCATAATTTTGAGACTTAAAAATTTTTCTTAAAGAAAGAAATAAACTTCAGCATTTCTTGAGTGTTGATGTCGTAATTTTTTTTCTTGTTAAAAATGGAAAAAAAAAATGATTTTCATTATTTCATTTACATGGGCAACAAAGCCAGTGTACTGAATTCTTATACTTTTATTAAGATTAACAAAACCATGTGCTGCTTACCAGTATATTTGTGAGGGGCATAATATGATGGAACAATCTTTTTCCCAAAGACAGTTTCTCCAAGAGAGTTTGCAGTATGGCGGAGAAGACCACTGTATGTTTGTGGTTCAGAAGATGAAGTGGTGGTGGCAGCTGATCCTCTGTCTTGATTCCACCTGTTAAGGCCATCTAACAGATATGCTTGAAACAGGGTGGCGTTTGCAAGCGTACCTACAAAATCAAAATTAAATACAATGAAAAAATACATTACAATATTAACTTGTAATGTTACATTTAAATAAATCTACTCTGATCATTTTTATTCGTGGGGGTCAGTTCATGAGTAGCCAAATTTTTCCTGGTTTGTGGGGATGTAATTTTGTTGG
This sequence comes from Magallana nippona, assembly GCA_033439105.1. Taxonomy (NCBI): domain Eukaryota; kingdom Metazoa; phylum Mollusca; class Bivalvia; order Ostreida; family Ostreidae; genus Magallana; species Magallana nippona. The sequence continues at coordinate 2,325,168 of CM065921.1, forward strand.
TAGAAAGTTCGGGATAATTTTTATAAATATTAAACAAATGTTTGTATCTATGTTCGTGGGGATGTAAATTCGTGGGCAAGGGTTACCCACGAAAGCCACGAACATTGGTCCCCAACGAACAATGATGATTTCACAGTATATGATGATAACATTTGAAGATTATTACCTGGGATGAACCTAGCCAAGTGCAGATGGAAACATTCCAAAGATGTTGATCCCCTTGCACAACGATATACAGGAAGGTGGCCTCCTCCTTTCTTGCTAACACCAGTTTGAGTGTATAACTGGACATTCGGAGGATCCTGGATACATTCCACATGCTTCTGCTGCTGTTTCCAGATCTCTGCCATCCGCTCACTGTTGATAAGGGGCACTCCTTGGGTGTCTCGCCCTTTGTCACCATCTAGAGACTGGATCAACTGGGAGATGAGGCGGGTGGTCTCCTCAACACCTCGAGTCGTTCTCCTACAGTGCGTGGCCAATTCACTGCTCCTGATGTGGCGAAAAACATCATCATCCGTCTGGTTTTCCACATGCATTGCTTCCAACTCAGACTTCTTAGCAGCTATCAAAGCTTCTACATCTTCTGGGTCCCACACGTATATGCACTGGCTGAGCCGAGACATAAAGGTGGCATACAGTGCATGGGCATCTGTTGTGCAGCCAACAGACAGACGTCTCATGAAGTGCCAGATGTCCAATCGTATTGACAGCTCCGGCCAGTCCGAAAACATTCTTCTCAGCTGGTTATTCCCACAGCAGTCTCTGTCAACATAGAGGAGATGAGGGGGTGGAACTTCTGCCTCTTCATAACGTCTGATCAATCCATGAATCATTGGACTTAGTCCAAAGCCTTCACCAGTTGTAAGAACGGACATAATCACTTGACCATACTCGTTCCCAACATTAGTGGCCCACATAGCTGTCTTTGAACTTTCGCCTGCCAGTTTCTTAACGACCTTCTTGGTGGAATCAATTTTCAGGATGTTTCCAAGCAGGGAGGTGATGTTTGATTTCACTTCTTCAATCCGCTGCATTACATCCTGGGCATACACTTGCATTAGCCAGCGATACTGAGGTACAGGAGCTAGGGTGGGTGGCTCTTCATGTCTTGGTGGCAAGATCAGTCCAGTTGCAGCTGCAAGTGAAAATCCTTGGCAGTCTGTCATGTACTGGATGCATTTCTGTAACCAGACTTCACTGTGCTGCTCCTGAATTTTGGCTCTTATCTGGCTGGCACTATTGCCGATCCCACGCTGTCTAAGAAGGCGAATAATTTTAAGGTCACAAGCATAACGGTAAGTAAGGATGCACGGAAACTGCAGCTGATGACCAAAGTCCAACTGTTGGATAATTTTCTGGTTCCAGCTAACCATTCTTTTTTTGCAAGCAGGACATATCAGAGTCTCTCCGGCAATGGTATAGTAACCGTTTACATCAAGGACCTGTCTGACTTTATTGTATATCCCCACAGAAGTTAACTCAACTCTGTTGCAACCTTGTTGAGGGCAATATAGTTTAACTAGCCATAATCTTCGTGGCATCCAGAGGAATAGGGGGCGAGAAAAGTATCTGTCTACACGGGGTTTTGTGGTGCAGGACAAGGATGGCTGTGGTGGATAAAACCATACTCTATCTATTTTATCTATGTCAAACTCAACTCTTCCTCCTGGACTGAAACGAAACAAGGCCTTGGAAACCCAGAGGTGGTCTGCTTTAGGGAGAGTTTGTTTCCAGCCTGCTGGTAAACAGATATCACCTGCAAATAAAGATAAAAAAAAATATTAAAAAACATGCTCAAGTAAGAAAAGAAGTCCACGGGCCTTGATAGTCACCTAAAAACCATAGCCTATAAAAGAACCCATCATGGAGTCTCATTTTAGCATTTTGAGCTTTCTTTTTGGAGTGTAAACCCTAATCTGAGACTCCTCTGATGACAAATAAAGGGGGAGGAGGGAGGGGCAAGAGTTGGAGGAATACCCGAGTGACAGACGAAACCAAAATAAATATGATCAATATATGGTCATATAAAAATAAATATGTTCAGTACTAGTATATGGTCGTATTTGTCCCCCCCCCCCCCCCCCCCCAAAAAAAAAAAAAAAATTAATAATAAGTGAACCCCTTTCCCATGGGCAGTGAATTTGACAATTTAAGAATAGAAAATTTTGAACATAAAAGTCTGTATTTGGTAATTTATGTGATTAACTCACAATATCATTTAAATTCAATATCTTGTAAATAGAACATTTTATGAAATTTACACTTATTATATATAATTATGATGTTAGGGACTTATATTCTAGTACATTGTATATATTATCTCAAAATATACACACTCAACAAGTAATGAAATTATCAGATGTGATTTATTTCTTAGGTTACGCATATCTATCAGCATGTGGAGATAACAGAGAGCTTAAGCAAAGCAACATGTACACATATGTATAGAGAGGAAATTAGGAGCTGTACCTAATCAGATTTTGTAATGATGAATTTCTACAGGTATGTACATGTACATGAATAAACATATGTGTACACTGCAAAGACTTAAGTACACATAAGGTGGAACTTGTAGCTTATATTTACTTGTTGGCTATTTATATGGACAAATATGTTTATTTTGCCAAAGCCTTAATATTCAATGTCACTACTGACATAAAGAAATAGAGAATACTCAAACATCATTTCATGATTTGTGTAGTTTAAAAAAGAAGTAAGTACCTAATTCAGAAGTGAGTAATCCAAGAGTGAAGGTGGCCGAAGGTGATTCTGCAGTAACTGCGGCTGTGAGTGGTCCAATGGTCGCTGTGGGGGCTCTGCTTGTCATGGCAGCTGTGGGTGGTCCAGCTGTCAATGTGGCTTTGGGGGCTCTGGTTTTCATGGCCGCTGTGGGTGGTCCAGCTGTCAAGATCGGTGTGGGGATTCTGATTGTCATGGCGGCTGTGGGTGGTCCAGCTGTCATGGTGACTGTGGGTGGTCCAGCTGTCATTGTGGCTGTGGGTGGTCCAGCTGTCATGGTGACTGTGGGTGGCCCAGCTGTCATTGTGGCTGTGGGTGGTCCAGCTGTCATGGTGGCTGTGGGTGGTCCAGCTGTCATGGTGGCTTTGGGTGGTCCAGCTGTCATTGTGGCTGTGGGTGGTCCAGCTGTCATGGTGGCTGTGGGTGGTCCAGCTGTCATGGAGGCTATGTGGGCTCCAGCTGTCAAGGTGGCTGCGGATGGTCCAGCTGTCATTGTGGCTGTGGGTGGTCCAGCTGTCATTGTGGCTGTGGGTGGTCCAGCTGTCATGGTGGCTGTGGGTGGTCCAGCTGTCATGGTGACTGTGGGTGGCCCAGCTGTCATTGTGGCTGTGGGTGGTCCAGCTGTCATGGTGGCTGTGGGTGGTCCAGCTGTCATGGTGGCTGTGTGTGGTCCAGCACCTAATAATTACAATGCATATATTTATCTTAAGAGACATATAAAACATTAAGAATCTAAAGCCCCAGATGAATTTGAATTCATGATCTGCAGTTCTGAAGCCTCATGATACTTTAATTCATTCACTGAGCTATGACAATATTTATCAAGTCGATTGATATAAACAATTTAACAACACATTTTGCTATTTTGGACATAGTGTCATAAAGAGTAGATGTCTAGGTGTAGTGAGGTAAACATGATATGTTTGCTTTATCTTATACAGCACTCAAAACATGCACTATGGTTATCATAAATAATATGCATATATACCCAACCCAAATTTCAAGAAATTGAAATAATGTTTTAATTTCCAGAATTAACCTTCAAAACCATCTATATTATATGTACATGTATCTAGTGTATATTCATGAACCTTAATTCTATAGTCCTGATACAATAATCAACCAAATTTACAGAAGACTTGGGGATTTGATTTTTTAATTATGAGCTATAATATGATTTTCTCTAAAATTTCACATGTATGTTTTAAGTAGATATTTTAAGGGTTTGTCAATCCAAAACAAGTTATTGTAATGTGGATGTGTATACATGTACATGCACACAGTTAAAGAAGCGTATGCATCACACAAAGTAAGGAAGCTCATATAATACACACACCATCCAAGTACAAAAGACAACACAAAGCGAGAGGAGCAAACATTTCCATTATGTGCATACATATACTTACCGTACTGTTATTTTTCACATACCTTAAAATCAAACAACTATATTATGTTTAACTTGCTCAACAGTCAACAAGACTACATTAATTTAAAATAATTCGTTTAAAAAGTTTTGGGAATGGCCAAACTTTAAAGACTTTTCTCTCTCTCTTTCCTCTCTCTCTCTCTCTCTCTCTCTCTCTCTCTCTCTCTCTCTCTCTCTCTCTCTCTCTATATATATATATATATATGTATTCCAATATAAAAAGTTAATGACCCCCCCACAATTGTGGCCCCACCCTACCCCCAGGGATCATGATTTGAATACACTTAAATCTACCCTACATCATGATGCTCCACAAAAGTTACAGATTTTGTGGCCTAATTGACTTTGAGAAGATTTTTAAAGATGTCTTTCTTTATATATACCGATATATATATTCCTATGTAAAATTTTTACCCCCATTGTGGCCCCATCCTACCCACAGGTTCATGATTTGCACAGACTTGAATCTTCACTACCATATATATCTGAGTTAAAACTTTTCTGGTCGATTTGTTTAGAGATTTTTTTTACATTTTCCTTGCATATTATGAACAATTCTTAGATGAGCTCAAAATATTATAAAAATGATAAAATAAACTTATTTATGCGATTTGTATTTTGAAAAAATCATATCACTTGTAAATACTGGATACATACTGTAAAGCGATTTCTCCATCTCCAACACATGATGTAGGAGGGCATTATCAGTCATGTCTGTTGGTATAGCTTAAAAAGGAAAGAAAATTGCTTACGAAAATCATCAATATTTCCCCCAGTTATAGCTCTATTAATTCTAAAACATCTTATACTTGATAAATCAAAAACTGTATGACATTGTACACGAAAATAATGCTTATTTCAATGTATCATTAAAACAAAAGTTACATTCATTACATGCCAAAAAAAAAGGTCTTTATTTGATTCCATTTGATTGCAGTTTCTGTAAATGCATAGGCGCCGGAATGCAAAACCATTCAAAAGCATAAATAATTTATTTATTTATTTAGGTACTTTAAAAATGCAATAGATGGTCTAGTAGTTTTTGTGATGTACATTATTGTCATGCATATGATCTTTGAGCCCGATGAAAAGTTCACAGAGAAATGAACCTTTTTTGCTCCTTAGACTAAGTTAAAATTTTGATTATTTTAAAAAAAAATGATTTTACTATCTAAAACTTTTCTCTGCTTATTATTTAGAATTTTTTAATGAATTACAATACAAAACAATTGAGCAGAAAAAAATTACCACCCCCCCCCCCCCCCCCCCAATACAAAGAAAAGTACATATGTTTGTATATTTATATAATATTCTAGGCTTTTTCTTACTTGGCTGAACTTTCTTAGGTGACAGTAGTCTCCTGGCCCTATGCTGTAGAGCGTGAGGGGTCAAATGGCTGCTTAATGCCAGGGACTTCAGTTCCGAAGACTTCCCTACAGATGACGATTGAGGGGAAGGAGCCTGCTTCACAGAGGAGTGCGTTTCCTTTTTCATATTTACTGCCTCTCGTCCCTCGGGAAAGTGCATCATGTACTTCCGAAATTTTTCTTTGTTGATGGTTTGCTCCTTGTTGTCTTTGGGTTGGTCCTTGCTGGATTCTGCCTCCAATTCCATTTTCATGACTAGCCACCCCGCATATCCAAGACAATTTTCTAGAATCCAGCGAAAAGTCTGGCCTCTGTATGTACCAAACTGAAGTTCATGTTGCCCCAGTACATCAACTTCATTGCTGGTTACTCCATGCTGCTGGCGTATTCTTCTCAAGGCAATGGCTCTGACATGTTCGTCCGTCTTTGGTTTCCCCCAGTACCCCCTTGCCTTGTTCTCTCTGGCAATAGAGACTGCCGCTGGTGTGTCAGATAAATTAAGCTTGCCATTGGCATATTTACGGAAATTTGGGGTCCTCATGCTACAAGAAAATAAGGAAATAAAATGATTTGATTCCTGATAAAAGAAACTTATTTCAAAACAATAATAATCATTACTCTAATAAGTCCATGTATCTGTTGAATATTAAATAAGGTGTCAACATTTTCTAAACTATCAAATCTATAAGGCAAAATTGACATGTCCACAGATAATGATAAAATTTAGTTATCATATAAAAAGTCCCCAAAAAGTGTTCTTAATCAGAAATAAAAGATAATCAATTAAAACAAATTAAAACACACTCCATTTAATGCACCACAATACAAGGAACAAGAGTGTGTATGGTTTAGGGGTAAGGATATTTAAACAAGAGGCCCATGGGCCACATCGCTCACCTGACACAACTGTATTGTACCTCTATGCACTTGCTTTGTATGCGATCAAAACTTCTGAGAAGCCTTTCAAGCTTCAAAGAATTTGAACATGTTACTAAGTACTAACTGAGTTCATATCCCAGTGAACGTTTTAACAAGCTGTACATTTAAGGTGGTTCACTACACCTGGAAATAATTTCTCAAATCAGCAGAAAATTGCTTGATTGTGATATAAATCATGTTAAACAAGAAGTATGTATGTCATATAGGCGAAAAAAAATTTGCGTTGTGGAAAAGAAATTACATTTTCAAACTTTTAATTCAGTAAATGTGAACAAAAACCACAGGTGGATTCGAACTCAAGATCTGTGGTTCACAAGCCCACAATTTTATCCACTGAGCTATGGCGATAGTCAACACAATCAATTGATAAAAACAATTCTAACAAAACATTTAAATGTCATCTTATGATGTAGTCTCTTAAAAAGTATATGTCTCGGTGTATTGGGGTACCTTAATATTCATTATATAAACAATTTCTTTCTCAACCTACTAGACTCTCAGATTTTCTCTACTCTAATTTATCTTACAAATAGAACATTTCATTACAGTATTTCCAGCAAAAAAGACTCGATCATGACAGACAAAATCTTGATGCACCTATAAAAGCTCCTTATTTTTGAATAACTAGTAAAATTGTTACAAGAGTATCTAATTGCAAAATCCTTATAGATATATTAAATATTACTGCTCTTTGATGTTAAATAGCACCTCAATCTTTTAATTCAAGTTCTGAAATTTAAAGTCATTATCATGTACCGGCCTCTACATATTTTTAACAATATAAGAGTAATTCAATATATTTCATTGATTCCCAAAAAATTGCAGTGAACAGACTAAGTCCCTGCCAGAAGGAATCCCTAAATGTTTTAATACTCTGATTTTTGAGGGTCAGTTGAAAATTGTTCGAAAAACTGATACATACCAATTCGGTACACTTAGTAATTTCTGTTAACCAAAGGAAAAATTCTAAATATTTCAAATAAAATCATGAACATTCATAATCATATGATGTAATTATAGTTGCACATTCTTTCTGATTGGCTAACCTTATTTTTATTTATAGTACAGAGGGCCCCGCTTAATATAATACCCGTTTAATATTATAGTTCGGTTAATATAATAGTTTTTCAAAACACAAAACCATTTCTTAATAAATCATTGTATTTTACATCGGTTATTATAATAGCTTAAAATGTGCACCCCGCTTAATATAATAGAAAGATCACGCCTGTCAATTGAGTTTCACACCTTTTTCACGAGCTAACCCGCATGAGAAGCTTGTACAAACACTCTGACTCCCCAAATCACTTTGAAATTTACCGACAGTGCTGGCCAGACGGGATTAGTCATGCCTCACTGCACGTGGCTTGGATACTTTACCTATGCCCCTGTCAAGTGACATCGCTGTATATATTGAAGTTCTTTACAGTTTGAATAAGTGAATGCCTCTTATTTTTGTAAAATAATTTATAACAAATGGGATATTTTACATGGCTTAGCATTGCACATGATGTTCCATTTGACGATTTGTACTGCAGTTAAGTGGTGACAAAATCTTAAATATGCCTTTATTCTATAGGAAGAATGGGCTAAATAATTCAAAGAAAATAAGAAAATTCTGCATAGCTTTGTGGATTATTTGATTTTTAATGAAAGAAGTTATTAAAAACGAATTGTCTCATGAATGCCTTATTAGATTTAGTCAAAACCGGAAGTACATGCAGAAAACAAAATGAAAGCATGTCAACTCATCGGAAGCATATTGGTGGATCTTGCAATTTTCCCAGCTTGTAATAGTTAACTTTATCCATGAAATTAACTTTTTTAAAACATTAAAAGTAAAGTTTTAGAAGAAATCATCAATTATTGTGGAAATTACATTGTCTAGAAATAGATAGTAATAAAACATGACGTGAATAGGTACATATCATACTTGTACACATTGAATTTAGCTAGGTTCGGTTATTATTATAGTCCGGTTAATATAATAATTTTTCCTGACAAAATAACTATTATATTAAGCGGGGTCCACTGTATATAATAACCTGCCTACGTCACAATACAATGCGCAGGCAATTTCATTTTATTTATTTTTTAATGTTATAACTTAAATTGTTTGATACACGAAGAATCATATATATTGATTTGAACTTTATCCGGTTGATTGTTTCTATCAGAATAATAAACAGTTAAAGTATACCATTGAGGGGGGCGGCAAGATTCAAGTTCACCTCAAGCAAGCCTATTTCCCTCAGCTTTGCATCAGGAAAAAGACTTGTTCTCTGGGAACTGGATTCTTCCTGACTCCCTCGATGATATACTTTAGTTGTATATAGAATAACCTTAAAAAAAAAGAGGAAAAGACACAAACCTGAGAAGTGCTGTTTCGTAGATGGGGAAGGGATTTCTATGGTTGGAATTCGACTGAAATCTATGAAATAGAGATCTTCTACATCACAAAAACTTTTGTCGTTTTCTTCCTCTACTTCCTCCTACTGCTTCTTCTATACCTCTTCCTGATCTGCATCAATGGGTCAATATATCAGAGAACCTTTCCTGTGTCTCGCTGTAAAGGTATTCTACTCCAAAAGGTTCACCTTAAAAACACAACATTATATCAATATTTGTACCATACTTTTCAACTGACTGTTTAAAAAATCAGTATAATAATTAAAACACTAAGGAAAGCCCCTAAATATTTTGGGATCAATATTTGCCCCCCTAAATTATCCTTGTTGACATTAATCCAAAGAATTAATAAGCAAAAGTTAAAATTAAGAAATTACACCTCCATGAGGGAACCTATAATTTTCAACTTTAACATTAAAAAACAAATATAGTAAAACACTTAGGAAACCCCTTAAATCTTTGGGATCAATATTTGCCCCCTAATTTATCCTTATTGGCTTGAAACAATATACATACCTGAGGAATGTTGTTTCCTAGATAGGGAAGGGATTTCTATGGTTGGAATTCTGAAATGTAGGAAATAGATATCTTCTACATCCAAAAAACCTTTGTCGTTTTTTTTCTTCTTCTACTTCCTCCTTCTGCTTCTTCTCTACCTCTTCCTGATCTGCATCAGCATGGCCAATGAATAGGAGAACCTTTCCTGTGTCTCTCTGTAAAGGTATTCTACTCCAAAAAGGTTCACCTTAAAATCACAATATTATTATCAATATTTGCACTATACTTTTCAAGTAAACTTTAAAAATTCAGTAGAGTAAAACACTCAGGAAACCCCTTAAATCTTTTGGGACCAACATTTGCCCCTTAATTTATCCTTGTGGGCACTGATCTTAAGGATTAATCAGGATTAGTTCAAGGCTAAACAGTTTAATTAAGAAATTCGACCCCATGAAGGGACCCATAATTTTTAGCATAACATTAAAAAATCAGTATAGTAAAACACTCAGGAAACCCCTTAAATCTTTTGGTATCAATCTTTGCCCCCTGATTTATCCTTGTGGGCACTGATCTTAAGGATTAATCAGGATTAGTTGAAGGCTAAACAGTTTAATTAAGAAATTCGACCCCATGAAGGAACCCATAATTTTTAGCATTACATTAAAAAATCAGTACAGTAAAACACTTAGGAATCCCTAAAATCTTTTGGGACCAACATTTGCCCCTTAATTTATCCTTGTGGGCATTAATATAAAGAATTAATCAGCAAAAGTTGAAGGCTAAACAGTTTAATTAATAAATTACACCACCCATGAGAAAACAAATAATTTTAATTTAAACATTAAAAAATAAGTATAATAAACACTTAAGAAACCCCTTAAATCTTTTGGGATCAATATTTGTCCCCTAAGTTATCCTTGTGGGCATTGAACTTAAGGATTAATAAGGTTTAGTTGAAGGCTAAATAGTTAAATCAAGAAATTACACCCCCACGAGGGAACCTATAATTTTTAGTTTAACATAAAGAAATCAGTAGAGTAATACACCCATAAAACCCCTTAAATCTTTTGGGACCAACATTTGCCGCCTAATTTATCCTTGTGGGCATTGATCCTAAGGATTAATCAGGATTAGTTGAAGGATAATTAGTTTAATAAAGAAATTACACCCCCATGAGGGAACCAATAATTTTTTGTTAAATGTTAAAAAATCAGTATAGTTAAACACTTAAGAAACCCCTTAAATCTTTTGGGACCAATATTTGCCCCCTTATTTATCCTTGTGGGCATTAATATAAAGAATTAATCAGCAAAAGTTCAAGGATAAATAGTTTAATAAAGAAATTACACCCCAATGAGAAAATAAATAATGTTTAATTAAACATTAAAAATCAGGTATAATAAACTTTAAAAAAACCCTTAAATCTTTTGGGATCTGCAATCTTTGCCCCCTAATTTATCAATGTGGTCATCAATATAAAGAATTAATGAGGATTAGTTAAAGGCTAAATAGTTTAATTAAAAAATTACACCCCCATGAGGGAACCTATAATTTTTAGATTAACGTTAAAAAATCAGTATAGTAAAACACTCAGGAAACCCCTTAAATCTTTTGGGACCAACATTTGCCCCCTAATATATCCTTGTGGACATTAATCCAAAGAATTAATCAGGATTAGTTAAAGGCTAAACAGTTTAATTAAGAAATTACACCCCCATGAGGGAACCTATAATTTTCAGATTAACGTTAAAAAATCAGTAGAGTAAAACACTCAGGAAACCCCTTAAATCTTTTGGGACCAACATTTGCCCCTTAATTTATCCTTGTAGGCATTGATCTTAAGGATTAATCAGGATTAGTTCAAGGCTAAATAGTATAATTAAGAAATTACACCCCCATGAGGGAACCAATAATTTTCAGTTTAACGTTAAAAAATCAGTATAGTAAAACACTCAGGAAACCCCTTAAATCTTTTGGGACCAACATTTGCCTCCTAATATATCCTTGTGGACATTAATTCGAAGAATTAAGCAGGATTAGTTAAAGGCTAACCAGTTTAATTAAGAAATTACACCCCCATTAGGGAACCAATAATTTTTAGTTTAACATAAAAAAGCAGTATAGTAAAACACTCAGGAGACCCCCTAAATCTTTTGGTATCAATCTTTGCCCCCTAATTTATCCTTGTGGGCACTGATCTTAAGGATTAATCAGGATTAGTTGAAGGCTAAACAGTTTAATTAAGAAATTCGACCCCATGAAGGAACCCATAATTTTTAGCATAACATTAAAAAATCAGTAGAGTAAAACACTTAGGAATCCCTAAAATCTTTTGGGACCAACATTTGCCCCTTAATTTATCCTTGTGGGCATTATTCTTAAGGATTAATCAGGATTAGTTGAAGGCTAAATAGTTTAATTAAGAAATTACACCCCCATGAGGGAACCTACAATTTTTAGTATAACATTAAAAAATCAGTATAGTTAAACACTTAAGAAACCCCTTAAATCTTTTGGGATCAACATTTGTCCCCTAAGTTATCCTTGTGGGCATTGATCTTAAGGATTAATCAGGATTAGTTGAAGGCTAAATAGTTTAATTAAGAAATTACACCCCCATGAGGGAACCTATAATTTTCAGATTAACGTTAAAAAATCAGTAGAGTAAAACACTCAGGAAACCCCTTAAATCTTTTGGGACCAACATTTGCCCCTTAATTTATCCTTGTGGGCATTGATCTTAAGGATTAATCAGGATTAGTTCAAGGCTAAATAGTATAATTAAGAAATTACACCCCCATGAGGGAACCAATAATTTTAAGTTTAACGTTAAAAAATCAGTATAGTAAAACACTCAGGAAACCCCTTAAATCTTTTGGGACCAACATTTGCCTCCTAATATATCCTTGTGGACATTAATTCAAAGAATTAATCAGGATTATGTAAAGGCTAACCAGTTTAATTAAGAATTTACACCCCCATGAGGGAACCAATAATTTTTAGTTTAACATAAAAAAAGCAGTATAGTAAAACACTCAGGAGACCCCCTAAATCTTTTGGTATCAATCATTGCCCCCTAATTTATCCTTGTGGGCATTGATCTTAAGGATTAATCAGGATTAGTTCAAGGCTAAACAGTTTAATTAAGAAATTCGACCCCATGAAGGAACCCTTAATTTTTAGCATAACATTAAAAAATCAGTATAGTAAAACACTCAAGAAACCCCTTAAATCTTTTGGTATCAATCTTTGCCCCCTAATTTATCCTTGTGGGCACTGATCTTAAGGATTAATGAGGATTAGTTGAAGGCTAAACAGTTTAATTAAGAAAATTAACCCCATGAAGGAACCCATAATTTTTAGCATAACATTAAAAAATCAGTATAGTTAAACACTTAAGAAACCCCTTAAATCTTTTGGGACCAACATTTGTCCCCTAAGTTATCCTTGTGGGCATTGATCTTAAGGATTAGTCAGAATTAGTTGAAGGCTAAATAGTTTAATTAAGAAATTACACCCCCATGAGGGAACCTACAATTTTTAGTATAACATTAAAAAATCAGTATAGTTAAACACTTAAGAAACCCCTCAAATCTTTTGGGACCAACATTTGTCCCCTAATTTATCCTTGTGGGCATTGATCTTAAGGATTAATCAGAATTAGTTGAAGGCTAAATAGTTTAATTAAGAAATTACACCCCCATGAGGGAACCTATAATTTTCAGATTAACATTAAAAAATCAGTAGAGTAAAACACTTAGGAAACCCCTTAAATCTTTTGGGACCAACATTTGCCCCTTAATTTATCCTTGTGGGCATTAATCTTAAGGATTAATCAGGATTAGTTCAAGGCTAAATAGTTTAATTAAGAAATTACACCCCCATGACGGAACCAATAATTTTCAGTTTAACGTTAAAAAATCAGTATAGTAAAACACTTAAGAAACCCCTTAAATCTTTTGGGACCAACATTTGCCCCTTAATTTATCCTTGTGGTTATTAATATAAAGAATTAATGAGGATTAGTTGAAGGCTAAAAAGTTTAATTAAGAAATTACACCCCCATGAGGGAACCTATAATTTTCAGTTTAACGTTAAAAAATCAGTATAGTAAAACACTTAAGAAACCCCCTAAATCTTTTGGCATCAATCTTTGCCACCTAATTTATCCTTGCGGGCATTAATCTTAATGATTAATCAGGATTAGTTGAAAGCTAAATAGTTTAATTAAGAAATTACATCCCCATGAGGGAACCTATAATTTTTAGTATAACATTAAAAAATCAGTATAGTAAAACACTTAAGAAACCCCCTAAATCTTTTGGTATCAATCTTTGCCCCCTAATTTATCCTTGCGGGCATTAATCTTAAAATTTAATCAGGATTAGTTCAAGGCTAAACAGTTTAGTAAAGAAATTTGATCCCATGAAGGAACCCATAATTTTTTATTAAACGTTAAAAAATCAGTAGAGTAAAACACTTAGGAAACCCCTTAAATCTTTTGGGACCATTATTTGCCTCCTAATCTATCGTTATGGGCATTGATCTTAATGATTAATCAGGATTAGTTGAAAGCTAAATAGTTTAATTAAGAAATTACACCCCCATGAGGGAACCTATAATTTTTAGATTAACGTTAAAAAATCAGTATAGTTAAACACTCAGGAAACCCCTTAAATCTTTTGGGACCAACATTTGCCCCTTAATTTATCCTTGTGGGCATTAATATAAAGAATTAATCAGGATTAGTTGAAGGCTAAAAAGTCTAATTAAGAAATTACACCTCCATGAGTGAACCTATAATTTTCAGTTTAACGTTAAAAAATCAGTATAGTTAAACACTTAAGAAACCCCCTAAATCTTTTCGTATCAATCTTTGCCACCTAATTTATCCTTGTGGGCATTAATCTTAATATTTAATCAGGATTAGTTGAAAGCTAAATAGTTTAATTAAGAAATTACACCCCCATGAGGGAACTTATAATTTTTAGTATAACATTAAAAAATCAGTATAGTTAAACACTTAAGAAACCCCCTAAATCTTTTGGTATCAATCTTTGCCCCCTAATTTATCCTTGCGGGCATTAATATAAAGAATTAATCAGGATTAGTTGAAGGCTAAACAGTTTAATAAAGAAATTCAACCCCATGAAGGAACCCATAATTTTTAACTTAACGTTAAAAAATCAGTAGAGTAAAACACTCTGGAAACCCCTTAAATCTTTTGGTATCAACATTTGCCCCTTTATTTATCCTCATGGGCAATAATTTAAAAAATTAATCAACAAAATTTGAATGATAAATAGTTTAATTAAGAAATTACACCCCCATGAGAAAACCAGTAATTTTCAGTTTAACGTTAAAAAAGCAGTATAGAAAAATACTTAGAAAACCCCCTAAATCTTTTGAGGCCATCATTTGCCTACTAATTTATCCTTGTAGGCATTAATATAAAGAATTAATGAGCATTAGTTGAAGGATAAATAGCTTAATTAAGAAATTAAACCCCCATGAGGGACCCAATAATTTTCAGTTTAACGTTAATAAATCAGTATAGTAAAACACTTAGGAAACCCCTTAAATCTTTTGGGATCAATATTTGCACCCTAATTTATCTTTCTTGATATTAATCTAAAGAATTAATCAGCAAAAGTTGAAGGATAAATACTTTAATTAAGAAATTACAATGCCATGAGAAAATCCACAATTTTAGATTAACATTAAAAAATCAGTAGAGTAAAACAATTAGGAAAGCCCCTAAATCTTTTGGGATCAATATTTGCCCAGTAATTTATCCTTGTTGACAGTAATCCAAAGAATAAACGATCATTAATTTAGCTGGAAATAGTTTAATTAAGAAATTACACCCCCATGAGTGAACCCATAATTTTCAACTTAACGTTAAAAAATCATTATAGTAAAACATTAGGAAACCCCTTATATCTTTTGGGATCAATATTTTTCCCCTAACTTATCCTTGTTGACATTAACCCAAAGAATTAATCAGCAAATGTTGAAGGATAAATAGAATAATTAAGAAATTACACCCCCATGAGTGAACCCATAATTTTCATTATACCGTTAAAAAATCAGTAGAGTAAAACTCATAGGAAAGCCCCTAAATCTTTTGGGTTCAATATTTGCCACTTTATTTATCCTTGTGGACATTAATACAACGAATTTTTTAGCATTAGTTGAAGGAGAAACCCTTTTATTGAAAAATTAATACCCTCAATCTTTTTGGATCAATATTTGCACTCCAATTTAACTTAATGACATTTATAAAAGCAAATTATCACTATTAGTATAAGGAAAAATTATTTTAGGTTGAAATTACACGATGTGAAAATGAATAATTTGCAATATATTGTTTAAATATATTCAGTCACATCAATCCACTTAATATTTTCTGAGGATAAATATTTTTTTTGGATATATCTCAAATTAATTCAAAACTAAGAAATTGTAACATGATCAGCGAGGCATTATTTCTTTATTTACAATTTAGACTCCACTCAGTAAATGGAATTCATTTAGAGCTCTGCATGATGCACAAATTGATAATTATATAGATAAATTGATAGTTTAAGTCCAGGAAAATAAGAACGAAGCAAGATTTGTGGCTAAATTCAGTCATTCATTAAAACCAGGGTCATTATGATCCTTTTTAAAAACAATCTTTTTCGCAAAGCTAGGATATTACATATTAACATTAATGTATTTATGCCCTGCTACATCTATTATAATTGTTCAATACCAATTATTTTATTCTTCTGACACTCACTTCTTATTTGCATTGTTTGTGTTTTAGAATACCAGGTATGATATTGTTATATTTACAGCCAATTATATTAGTTAAAAGTGGATATGCTGTTCTTGAAACTTACAAATTTTATTCTGTATAACTTGTCACATCTTTAATTCTTCATTTGAAAGCCAAACATGTATACATGTATGTATAGATGGGGTGGATGCCATAATTATACTTGTGTAAAAAATTACTATGCAAACAATTAAATAATAGATTCAAAGCAATAAATCATTAAATACGGAATTTCTTTCCCAACTATAGCCAACAAATGCAGATCTAGCCGTACAGAACGGCGGGAAAACATAAAAGAAAGCCGACGCAGACGACTGCTGTGCGAAGGCGGCGGGGGAGAGGGGATCTAGAAACGCTCAACGTCGTCTATGGAATAGGTTGGGGTCCAATGTGTAATAAAAATCAAAAAGTTGTTAAAATATAATTATTTTGCCACAATATTATCAGTTACATTCCATAAATATCAATTCACGAAAGGATAAAATAAACTATAAAGGAAACGAACACAGACATGCGGGAGCGATGTATCGGGGATCTAGAGCTCAGCGGACCTCGTGTATTCCAATTGTTTTTTGAAGATTTGAGTCTCTAATTGCATAATTAGGAGATAGTGAATGTTACTATGGGACAAGTTAAATAGTTTAAACAATATAGATGTTTTTACAACAAACATATACAGAACTATTAAGCGCAAAATCGGGAGATGGAATGCTAATTCTTCGCGACTTTGTAACAGTGATTTTCTCTTAATTTTACCAAGTTTGAGAGCATGGATTGGCATAATGCTCATACAATTTTAATAACATTATATAAAATACCATTTTTAAAAGCTTTCCGACCATTTTTACTCTTAATTCACGCAAAATACAATGATGAACACCGTGGGAATTTTCCACAAATTTGACGATCAGTCTGATCACGATCTGCAATTTTCACGCAAGTTTTGCACACTTACCGAAATAAAAGATCGATCTGCATATCTATGTATAATATGGTCAGCTCGATATGACAATTGCTTTGGTAATATAGCCTCAGGACCTTTTGATCTCCGACTGTCTGTCTGTCGCTTGCTGAAAATGAGGTCACTGACGTCAGAGACCAGACTTCGATCTTGGAAGGGGCTAGCGTTCTGATTGGTCAATTCTAGATGGAATCTTGGAAGGACTGAGAGCTGTGATTGGCTGCAGCTTCCAAGATTTTTATAGCAAAGATTGCTTGGAATGGAGCGCTATCACGGGATGCATAATTGTCAATTAAATTTTCTTTATATTCTCGCAATAAAAGTGGAATATATTTCTGAACGTAGAGCGTTAGCTTGGTGCCATTTTATGATGACTTTTTACATGTTTTTATGATTATCATTATCATTTTGTGAAAAAGCTACCGCCAAAATTGTTAAAACGACAATCAATTAAAACTAAGTCACATGATCAAAACATGGCGTCTATGGAAGTTCCACGTCCAAAAGAATATAATGAAACAAGATTTTCAACTGTTCAGCCAACGCTCAAGCAACATTTAGACAACGCAACTGCTGCCTTATTGTTTAAAAATTTTGATGCATGTATTGAACATTGTGAACACGGATTAAGTCGAGTAAAATTATGCACAGATAGTGAGAATTTCAGGTACATATCCCTCCCCTGTTCGAACTGTTAGCTAAAAAAACACATCATTTTATTCATTTATTAGTATCATGTGGAAGTTTTTGTCATAGGTAATAAATCACCTGGACACGTATGAATAGTAATACGTGGGCAAATTTATAAATGATAACATGCTATAGTACTCCTTTTAAGTGAAATATTGTTGGAATTAACATTGTCATTTGCTATAATTGTTATACTTTAATAATTTTTATACAATTCATTGGCATGTCTTTCTCTTGTAATTATAATAATATGTCATGTACTTGTCTGTTCTGGACTCTGAGTTAGTAATAAATGATCTGTATTCTGTATAATAGGTCATGACCCAAGTACTTGTGGGATTTGTCAGCACTAAAATGACAGTTCTTGTTTCAAATTCTGCAGCTCCAAGGAGTACACGGAACAGGTGTGTGTCCTCGCCGTGCAGGCCCACGCTGAGAGGAACACATGGCAAGAAGTGCTGCCGTTTGTACAGAGGGTGTACGGGGACATAGAGCATTCCCCAGCAGCTATTGTCCAGTTATGGTAGGTCACTGCAACAGTTAAGCTGTTAGCTGCTGGTCTGTAGCTCCCAATCTGAAAAAATTTGGATGGACGATCTGGGAGCTACAGTTCCATACTCATTAAAAAATTGCGCTTGTTTTGGACTGATTAATCTTATTTCCGAAAACATTCTGTTCAAATGTTTGATTTCAAAAACTTCCTCTTCATTTTACTCCACATATCATGACTTTACTTGCCTCTGATATTCTTTTGAACACCATTGCCAGCCAGCCATGTAAAGTAAAGTAGTGCAGTTTGTGTGCATGTAAAAAAGGCAACTCTTGCTCTGCATGTGAATTTAGATACATCATTTTCCAAGGCTGGTTAGCATGTTTAAGAGAAAGTATGAGGCAAGTAAAGTGACAACAGTAGTAAATTGCCTTGGTAAATTAATTGGTACTAATTTTTTCCACAGACTTTGTGTGAAAATTGTTTTTAATCAGTTCAAAACTAGCGCAATTCTTTATGGGCCATAATTTGCACGAATGGAACTGTAGCTCCCAGATCCAGATTTTTCAGACCGGTAGCCACAGACCTGCAGCTCATATAAACAAGCTGTGTGCCATGATGACGTACCAGTGTCATCATGTATATTTAGACTATTTTGTTCTCCAATATTATATACATAAGACTGTTAAATTATACTGTTTACTGTGACATACATATAACAGAATGACTGAATCTCAGGACAGTTGTAAAGGTGTCGGTTCCTAAATACATGTGAAGTGAGCTGAATCCCAGCCAAGATTAAGCATACAAGTACATTATACATGTATTATTAAATCAGAATGTTTATTTGTTTGTGATTGGAAAAATAATATTTTTGATATTCTTCCCAGAAGAAGGTTACATCATATATTTATACCAGATGTCTTAATTTAAAATATTTTAGAAAAGTAAACTTATCGCATCTCATCGTAACAGTATTGTCTTCAATATAGATGGTTGTACTCATGTCAGTAATATTTAATTATCAATGTATATGTTATCATGGTTACAGTATTTTCATTTTAGCTTGCTGCTTTTTGCGAAACTTCAAGATTACCCACAATGCCAGGCCCTCGCCAATATCTGGCTGCGTAACCCTGACAACTATACAGACCCAGAGTATCCACACATTGTAGATATCTATGTTCAGCGTGTAATGTTTCCATGGAAACTGCACAGTTTAGTTCCAGCTTTTCTGGACACCTGTCTTGGTTTGGATGCTACACAGAGACAGCTTCTGATGCAGGTTTGTATTACAAATATAACCCGTATCATTAATGTGTGTTGCATAGCATTTCTGTCTTAAAGACTGTTATAGAGTTTGAAAATAAAAACTTAGTAGATTTTAGTTCATCTACTACATTGTATTATCAAAATCTACTAGTGCTTTAATTGGAGTAGGGATTCAAGGCTTCAACAGCAACAAAATACTTTTTGAAAATCTTTTATTATCATCAAACAGAAAAAAATGAATTATTTTGAAGTAGCATACTTAGTTTAGAAATGTAATCAACTTTTAAACTTAAAAACTACTAATTTTGAATAGAAATGTAATCAACTTTTAAACTTAAAAACTTCTAATTTTGAAAGATATAATGCTTGAATGTTTATATGACAAGTATTTTCTATACTGTACTTGTTGGGTAGATCAACATTATAAATATATATTATGGTGCACATGTTTTTTTAGGATTATGCTGTGGTTATTGAAAAAGAAATAAAGAATACCACTGATGAAGATGATAACAAGTCACCATCAGCAATAAACAGTCTCCCCATATCAGAGTCTGACAAAGGTATGTGTATATTGTTTGGTATATTATGTCTGTAAATATGAATGAGAAACTTCTTAATTAATTTGTATTGTTTGTTGAAGCCCATATCAATTAGTCTTTGCTTATAAATGTATCTCATGACAACACAGATTTTTAAAGCAATGTTTTGGATTTTGATTGCTCAGAGGTATAGGAGAGTGGTTGCAGTTATGACAGATTTTTAAAGATTAAAACAATAATATCTTTTGATTGCCTAAGCTTTATAGTAAACAAAGCCATTACAAGAGAGGGAGAAAATAAAAAAATGAAAATTGGGGTGGGGTGTGGATTGTCCGCTGTTCAGTGTTGTGTAAGTTAATGAAGGCAATATGAATTCTTTAAGCAGTTAGTGTTTGCATACTTTTACCGTTGCTTTGACAGGTGAGCCAGAGGGAGTGTGGGCCTACATCAGACGTCTGAGTGCCCTGTTATTCCGGAGGATACAGCCCTACAGTATCACAGCCATTCTCTCTGTAGCCTTCATCATTCTGGCATTCCTGTCACTTCGATTTAACAAGGGTAATTACTTTCTTTTATCACCTATTCATTTCTGTCCATTTTTTACTAACACCAAAATTGTAATGGAATTTGATATTTCCTTACATTATGACAAGAAGCTGATCTAGCAGGGAAGGGCTGTATGAACACAATCTTTAACATTTCTCTAATCATCTACAATGTAAAAACTTTTTAAAAGTACTGATCATTCTCTCTCTCTCCCCCCCCCCCCCCCCCCTTTGAAACATACATTGTTTATTTTCATATTTACATTATCCAGTGTCTTTGTCTGAGATAACACTACGAATCGATTTTGTTATGTATAGTCCAATGCAGTTCATCAATGGCTATTTTCATGTTTAATCATACAATTGCTGAAAATTATATAGATATAAGTAATAAGGAATCATTCTTTGAATATAATGAGGTGATCAAATATGGTCGGACATGATCAAATCTATCATAAAGCCCTTCAGGCTTTATTGGATTTGATCACCCCTGACCGTATTTGATCACCTCATAATACTCAAAGAATGATTCCTTGTTTCTTAATTGATCCCATCCTGATTGAATTCTGTTTTATTAAATTATATTCATAAATCATTTTAGGTCCTCTTTCCAGGATTCAAAGTACAGTCCTACTGCTGTGGCAACGACTAATCTGAGGACGTCTGTAGTGAAGCTAGTTAGCCAGACATGAAGTGGTAGTGAAGCCAGTTAGCCAGACATGTAGTGATTGACCCTAACTTCAATTCCAAGAAAGCATATCCATTTTCTTCAAAGCTCTTCAAAGCCATGAGATAATCGTGAAATCTTGAGAGTCATGATGGAAAATAGCAAACTTATTTGAGAAACTAAGATGTTCAAGTGAAATGATAGTTGTGAAGAAGCTGTCAAGGAAGCAGTAACTTTAGTTTTTAGAAAATTGTGCAATAAAGAATTTCTGAACACCGTTTAATTGTATGGCAACCCTTTTACTGTGTCTTGAAAAATAGTGTTTCCTGCATATTTTTAGGTCAGCTGAGTGACTCACGTGACCTCTTGCATTGATTTTCGTCTGTCGTCGTCATGCGCCGTGCATCGTGTGTTAACAATGAGACATTTTTAACTTCTTCTTAAAAACTAAATGGCCAATTCTTTTCAAATTAAATATGATGCAACTTTGGTATAAGAGAAGATAAATTGTAAATTTCATGATTCTTACCCCAAATGGGCCATAGGGGAAGGGTCAAAATGGTCAAAACGTGACCATTTTTCAAAGGTCTTCTTTTCTACTCCCACACATCTGTAAGAAAATCTGAATTCATAATTATGTAGACCAGAAGATCTCTACCAAAAATTATAAATTTCATGTCTCCCAGGATAGGGGTTTTGACTCAAGGGTCACATAGTGTAAATGCATATAATGTTTAAAAATCTTCTCTACTCGCACACATCTGTAAGAAAAACTGAATTCATAATTATGTAGACCAGGAAGCCCTCTACCAAAAATGTAAATTTCATATCCCCAGGGAAGGGATTTTGGTTCAAAGGTGGGGCTAAAATGGTCATATAGTGCTAATGCATACAATGTTTAAATATCTTCTCTCCTCCCACATATCCGTAAGAAAAACTGAATTCATAATTGTATAGACCAGGAAGCCCTCTACCAAAAATGTAAATTTCTTGATTTGATTTGAACATATTTTACAAAAATACAATTAGGATTGGGCACAAGTTCCAAAACTTAGACCGCCCTCTCCCAATACAAAGATATAATACAATAGATTCTTTCTATATAATTTCTTGTCCTCCGGGAAGGGGTTTTGACTCTAGAGTATTTTATTCTGCTCTTGAATTTAAATGAAAGAAATGAGTACATATTAAAAAAAGAATAAAACTGGCAATCAAAATTAAAGATATCATGAAAGCCTTTGGAAAGAGTTTGGAGGGGGGGGGGGGGGAAGGGGGCAGTTAATGGAGTTATATTCCGTTGCTTGTTCATATTTAATAATTAATCATTCTAAATAATGTAATTAAGAAGTTAAATGATTAAAAGAGTTAAAAAATTTTTTTTTATAAAATAAAACAACCAAAACAGTTTTTGAAGTTTCTAAAAACATCAACAAATAGACTTGTTAATAGTTAAGTAAAAATTGGCTAGCCAAAAATACTTATGACTGATGTGTGGTATGTGTACAATGGGGGATTGCTTTAAATAAAACATGTATACTAGCAATCTTTAGTTTATTTATGAACACATATACGGGTACCTGTAAAGTGCGAAACGAAATAGAAACGAAATCTACCGAAACGAAACGAAATTCACTGAAACGAAACGAAATCAAATCGAAACAAAACGAAACCAAAACGAAACGAAACCTACAGAAACAAAATGAAATTAAATCGAGCAAAATGAAATAAAAGTTTATTGATATATGTAACCATTTTAATTTAAAATATATTACATGCATACATATATTTAAATAACGGATCAATCATAATGAGTCTGTGATGACACGCAATGAAAGATAGAATGAGTTTGTTTATTCATAACTCCCCCCCCCCCCCCCCCCCCCCCCCCCCCACACACACACACCCGATGGGTTTCAAGGCCTATGTTTTTGTGGGCATGTTATGCACAAGTATCAAAAATAAAATTTCCAGTATGAAGCAATGTGAACCACCTTTTAATTGCGTCTACAGTAAAATAAAACTTTAATTATGTAGCATCTCTCAATACCCTGTGTAAAATGAAATTTGTTTCCCCTTTGATGTGATCTTGTCAGTTCACTTGGACAATTTGATTAAGCAGTCCGTCGGTAAGCACCAAATAATGTTTGTCTTAAAAAGCAAAAGCACGTGTGACAACTTAGTGTATCTCAAACGGCCGAGTACTAGTTGCAATTTTATCATATTATTTCTCAAAATATTGCTAGTCATCGGCTTTTTTAATGTTTATAAAAGTGCGTGATCTGATATAGTTTGGTTTTAGACATTAACAAATGATTTTGTGTTTACAAGAATGATTACAAATGGATTATTACAGTAGTAAAAAGAAACCAAAAGTGATAATAGAAACTTGAGGTGTATATTTAGTTACAGTCTAAATATTTTGTTTTGCATAAAAATGTGCAATAACTTTTGAAGTGTATCCACACCTACAAATGCGCACGTCTAGAAATTAACA
>CM065921.1:2349532-2374532 GCA_033439105.1 Magallana nippona
AACTTGATCCGTTACTTCCAAAATAAACACTTTTAAATTAATATATACATGTAATAAATTTTAAATTAAAATGGCTGCATACTAAATTAAGTTGCTTTCATTTTGCTGGATTTTATTTCATTTTGTTTCAGTATGTTTCGTTTTGTTTTGGTTTCGTTTCGTTTTGGTTTCGTTTCGATTTGATTTCGTTTCGGTAGGTTTCGTTTCGTTTCGGTATGTTTAGTTTCGTTTCGGTAGATTTCGTTTCGTTTCGGTATGTTTCGTTTCGTTTTGGTAGATTTCGTTTCGGTAGATTTCGTTTCGCACTTTACAGGTACCCCACATATACATGTAAAAGCTATCTTGAAAGTTAACTAATATATGGGGAAATTATTACCTATCTTGCACCTTTTCAATATTTGGTCATGCACTCTATTATCTTAAAGTTTCTCACCAAGATTATAGGTTTCATAGTCTTTGTTGCAAGACATCAGGTAGGGAGGGGGTGGTCATTACCATATTTTAGATTTTCATTTTTACTCCAGAATGAAAGATGAGAATCCTCGTTAGGTCTGTATATGGGAATCAGGTGAAATCTCAAATAGAGATTTGTAGGTTTACAGGAAATGACAGTTCACATTATAAGCGGCATAAATTGACAATTAAAACCGTGAATCGTGTGTACTTGGTACAGAGAGAAAGTCTGCAAACTCACTGTACAGCGTTGTCTCGCGCACAGTTCATATATCTTTCTCACCTTTCTTTCTGTATATTAAAGAGCTTTTTTAGAACATTTTTTAAATGCAGCCATAATCTGAACTAACTACTTAATTCTGCCAATTGACATACATATATATATTGAAAAAGAGAACACAAGTTTAAAATGAAATCTTTCTATTGCTTAGTAGATAATACCTACTTAATCTCTAGACAACCATATCACGGCTTTATCGTGAAAATGGAACTTTTGAAAAAAATATAACGATGTACAAATCAAATAAAACAGAAATATATACGAGTACTCAAAAGTTATCAAGGTTATTCCATCATTCGATTTTTTTACACAGAGATTGCCAAATTACAGCATGTACTGTCACTTTCTAGCATATACTGACAATTTACAGCATCAAATGAAACAACAAATGAAAGTATCGGCTGACAGTGTACGGCATGGACTGACAATTGCATGTAAAAGTAAGAAGTGTGCGTTTATGTAATGGAAGATTGAGAGTTTACAGCATGGTCTGACTATTCACATTACGGAACGACAATTCACGACGTATTTCAGTTTATTATTAACATAAGAGACAGTACTGATAAAAGACAGTTCATATTTTGTACTGAAAATTTAAAGCACAGGCTGGTCACTTCAAAGAAAATTTTATCAAACTACTTAAATATAGATATGGAGGTTTACAGGAAATTAAATATCACATAATTAACAGCATAAACTGGCAGCCAAAACTTAATCTTGTGTAAGTATAGAGGGGAAGCCTGCAAACTCACTGTACAGGAATTGTGTTATACACAGTTCATAGACGTCAACCAATTGTCATTTTATAAATTTTGAATTTACTGGGTGGGTGTAAATACAAAATTTACAATGTTGTCAATTTTGTATTTACACCCACCCAGTAAATTCAAAATTTACAACATGACACAATCAACATTGAAGGAGAGAAACTTTCACATTCTTTCTTATGGCACAATAGTTTTGTTACATTAAAAGTTTAAAATCGAAGATTTCTAAACTTATCTATAACAATATTATTATAGATAAGTTTAAAAATCTTCGATTTTAATCTTTTTATGTAACAGTTTCACAGCCGATAAACTAGGTTGTAAACCGTAGTTTACGGACCGTAACTATAGTTAACGATGTTAATCTATATTTCACATTTGTAAACCTAGTTTTGCGATTTGTGAAACTATGATTGCCAACTCTTTATTATACTAGTAGTTAACGAATGTAAATTAAAGTTTATAGATGTAAATCTATATTTATCAGCAAAAATTATTGTTAACGTTTATTTACAGACAGATAAAAAACGATTAACATTCGTAAACTATAGTTTACAACCGTTAAATATGGTTTTACAGACGAAAACTATTGTTAACAAATCGTTAACTATAGTTTTTGATTCGTAAACTACTGTCCTTTTGTCATGTTGTATATTTTATTTGATAAAATGAAATATATCGGAAAGGACACTACAGTTTACAGTCGATCTAATGTGAATCTATGTTTAGCTCATTTTTTGTGAATTTGGCGTGCCATATTTTCTCACACACTTTTTATTCAGTATATTGGAAAATTATCCCATTAGTCGTCCTCGGGCACGTAGCATCGTTTTTGAAAGTGTGTGTGGGGAGGGGGGGGCAGACTCATCCAAACAATCTTGACAAGCGTAGTATATCTATAACTCCAATTTCACTCTTAATTTCCTTATTTTCATTTCAATTTTTTACATACTCCCAAAAAAGTTGGGGGGGGGGGGGGGGCAACTCCATGATGATTCAATTTTTTATATGTAAATTTAAGAAAAATAGTTGCTTCGAGAAAAAGTCCACTCGAGGATTGTGACTGCTGCTGCTGTTGCCGTCGTCGCCTGATCTCCTGTCAAGCAACACAGCTACAAAGATTATCGCAGTGAAGCTAAACTGTAGTTTCATCCTATTGTATTCATTCATTTATCGCCAAATTTTGTGGATTTCACGAGTGGATCCACGAAATCAAGCGTTCGACGAAATATTCTTTTCTTTTTAATAATTTCTTTTTAAAATGCTACTTATTAGATCTTACGTTTTCTTGGTCTTTGACCACCGAGTTTGTGATAAGTAAACCCTCGTTGTACCATCTCTTGGGGAACGGTTGCCATTCCTGTAAATCAGTTATGATACAAAAAATGTTACTTGACGTACAGAGAAACAAAACGTGACCAATAAAGTGATATAAATGTAATGGAATTGCAATTCGAATAGTATGTTCTCTGCCCGAAGAATAATTAGAAAGAGCTTAATATGTAATTAACAGTACAGTTCACCTTATAAAATTTACATAGTTTGTTAAATACTATTTTTGATAAATGCTTTATTCCCTTTAATCTGATATATTTACATTTTCAACTGTCTTTGTCTGTGATAACATTACGAATCAATTTTGAAGCCTATAGCCCAATAATTTCATAAAAGATGAGCGACACAAAATGGGCGTGTCTTATAGCATAACCGAAAAATGGTATTGACTGCACCGCGTAGTAATACATAGCATGTGCTACATGAAAAAATAGTGGTTTTAAAATGTTGTTTTAAACTGTAGAAATTGGAAATGATATAAATATAAGTAATAAGGAATCATTCTTCGAGTATTTTGAGGTGATAATTTTGGTCGGAGCGTGGTCAAATCTATCATAAAGCATTTGACCACGTTCCGACCGAAATTATCACCTCATAACACTCAAAGAATGATTCCTGAGGTAAAACCTCATTCCATCTAAGTACATACACTGAAACTCATTGCCACTTTTGTGATAGAACGTTTCATATATGATGTCCTTGTCCTTGAAGAATAGTGATGGTTAATTCAAAATACATGTGTGTATTAATGTTTTTCCACACATCCATTTTCATGAACTTATACAGTTTTTTGTGGAACTTTCTAAAAATGACGTAGCAGGAAGATTCTTAATTTGTAGAGGAAAATAATACAACAAGGAATGTTAATGTTACAATCGATATTGAATTACATTGTTGTTTTATAATATTTCAGGGCTAATATGATATATTTACATGAGCAAGTTTTTTTTTTTTCTCTATTTCTTACGATAATCGATGGTATATTCATACATGCGTGACACGACAAAAATCTACGGGATCCGGTGAAACGACCTAGCATTCGAAGCTATAATAAATCATTTTTTCATCATTCATTGATGTCTTTTTGTACTTTTGCTGTTAACTTTGCGTGGATTATTTTTTGATTGGTCGAACTAAAGCTACATTGAGAGCACGGACTTGCACGGACAGATCGCAGTCTTCAGAGCAGCCGTAGTTGCCATGGAACCCGTCGCATATATGGAAAGTTGGCTGTTCCGCATTTGTAACATTCTAATCGAAAATACATATAGTAGTAATTTGCGTACTACAGCTCACTTTTTATGGATAATTGGTTAAATTATTAAAATAAAATGCAAATATAAACAATAAAATGCTTTCTTTTGTGCTTCATTGGGGCTATGAAAATAGCTAAAATACCAGGAAAATAATTACACAAACCCTCTTTTCTTCTTATTTGATGCCCTAAAGATGATATTACGTTTGAAGTCTTCATCAAGACTTTTCATGTAATCTAAATTTTGAAACGTGTTAACGTTCAAAAGGAAACAAGTGAATATAAATACTGTTGATACAATACCGGTATTTCTTTTAAAGTACATGTAATTATTAAAGTAATCATAAAAATGGCGAATAAGAAAATACATTTCATGATCCTAATAGAGCAAGGCTCCTTGGTTGAGGGTTCGATACCATCAAATCTCTTTTGTTGTTTTCTTCTTATTCATTATATGTATTCATATTGAATATAGTTAAAAATTATGCTTTGGCAATATTGCATTATATATTGGTAAAAATAAATTTCAATGGAAATAATTAAAGAAGATGTGTGGATAAGGCGTTGAAAATACCTATATAAGGACGGATAAGATATTGAAAAATTAAAATATCAACAAATCTGATAAATATTTGTAAAAATCATTTAAAACAATGTATAATTAATATAACTTCGATTAATTCATTCGATTTGTAGCCCTTAAATATGTTCTTTACTTGGAATATGTTGATTTTAAACTGGCGTATGCGTATCAATACCTCCAAATAGTGTCATTTTTAAAACGTTAATGCTTTTTCTTTTATAGAGTGGGTCAGTGCTCAATATTTTTGTCATAGTCTAAATAAGGTCTAATGAAAAACACGAGTCCGTAAATTCGTGGTCAAAGTCGCATACAGCATTTAAACAATGAACTTTGTTGTGACCGAAATGGCTCAGTGGTTAGATCACCAGACATTAGGTAACGTAATAGAACTAGGCTTTTGGGGTTGTGGGTTCGATAACACCAAAACTTAAAGCAATTTTTTTTCGTATCGTTTGTTAAAATATTCAAAACTGAATATAGTTAGAAATTGTGCTTTTGCAAACTTGTATTATAACAATATCAAATAGATTTAATAGGGAAGAATTAAATTTGAAATTGTATTGTACGACTAAACCAAATAGGGATATGCGCTATCTTATCCCCGCATCTTCAAATTTGAAATATTATTTTACTATTGAACCAATGGGCATTTGCGTCATCTTGTTCGCTCATCTTCTTTCTTCCACATTTTGTTGGATCACACAATAGTTCAAACAATTTCATGACACTTCCGCACTGACCATCTTGTGCTCAAACTTGATCTAAATTGCTAGAAGTTGGTTTTTTTTTTTAAACTTATGATGCAAAATCAAAATAGATTTTGATTTGATGAGAAAGAGATAGCCACAAATTGTAATATTTACATTTTCAAGCGTCTCTGTCTGTGATAACACAACGAATCGATTTTGTACTATACAGCCCAATAAATTCAAAAGACATATTGTTGGAGGCGCAAGAGGGTTTGCATTATTAATATTATAATATTTAATCGTACAACTGCAAAAATTATATAAATATAATAATAAGGAATCATTCTTTGAATATTATGAGGTGATAATTTCGGTCGGGTCGGGGCGTGATCAAATCTGAATTTGACCACGCCCGACCAAAATTATCACCTCATAATACTCAAAGAATGATTCCTTATTCCTAAACTAACTTTGATCAATACTTTTTGGATGAGTTTGTGTTTTGTCATATCTAAAATTGATGCTTTTGCTGAAATGACAGTCAAAACAATTCAAATGACGGCACAAGATTAAACTGAAAACGTTTTATTGCATCAAAAATAAGACCTACTCAATCTGTAAACAACGGTATCACAGTTATATCATGAAGGGGGGATTCTTCATTCAAATATCAAAGACCAAATCAAAGCAAACAGTCAAAAATACCCAAATCATCAAGGTTGTTCTAACATTAGATCTTTGTTCACAGCGACCGACAGTTCAAAGAATGGACCAACAGATCATAACACATGTTATCACAAAATACATGTAATTCAATTGCTTTTTGACTTCAAAGACAGCTCTTAAAATAGACATTGTTATAGAGTTCATAATTCACAGCACAAGTGACAATCTGAACCACATTTTATCAGATTGCTGATAGAAAGATTTGTTGTTTTACTATTTTGAAATATAGACAGTATTAACATGCAGTCCACAATGTGAATCTTGTGTTACTACACAATATAGAAGGAACAATTCATAGCCAAAAATGAAAGCCTGCAAACTCACTGTACAGGGACTGTGTCACAGTTCATAGTTAGCAGCAGACTTCAACAAGTGAACACTGAAGGAGTGAAGCCGTCTCCATCACTCGCACACCTTTCATTCTGTATGTTGGAGAGCTACTCCATTATGAAAACTTCCAAACATGTAACAGAGTCAATATGGTACATAACATGAAATAAAACAGGATCGGAAGTGTTAACATGATTAACATGTACATGCTTTATAATCCATTCAGTTTGTTTATAATTAAAGAATAAATTACAAAGTGATTATAAAATAAATATAAATGATAATTGAATTGTAAATACAAATAAATATAACAATAAAGATAACAAACATCGTAATCCCTGTACAGTGGTTTACAATTATAGACTCTTTATGGATAATTTATTTATCAGTCTGTGGTAGATACTGGTGGATACTTTTTGCTTATCAGGATAATTAATATGATGCTGGAATCAAGTGTGAATTTTCATTCAAGCTGATAAAAAGTTCCCCATTGATAACCCTGTCTCAGTAATACACTGTATTGGTACTGGTTTGTGACAGTGATTGACAGTGTTAAATCATTAACAAGGACAACAACACTCTACATCGGGGGATGGTTGGACGGAAAGGGAAAATCTTTCAAACTTCTATCACAGAATGGTAAAAGAAAATCAATCATTTCCTTTTTAAATATGAACAATATTTGATGTAAACATAAATTAAGATGTAAAAGAGAGTGTAAATGTACAATATAACAAAATACCCATATTCTCTATCTCTGTAAAGATGTAAGTAAATACAAAGGTACATATATTATACTCAGTTCCATACATATTATATATAAATGCAATATTCAGTTCCACATGATGCTTAGCAACATAAACTCACCACAAATTATAAGCAATCCTTTTTGTGACATAAACTGACTCAAGACTTCATCTAGATAAACTCTGGACCACCAATCAATTAGCCCGTGAATAATTGTGTGATAATTCTACAAGACATTGGTGTTCACCAAAGGCTGAATATCAAAGAATTTTCTTCTATTGATACAACCAATAATGTTTCCTTAATCAGCTGGCCATAAGAAAATTAGTTACAACTGACTTGGTGTGTATACTATTTAAAGTTAACAGCAGAGACGGAAAAAAGTTGACAATTGATGAATTAAGCACTTCAACAGTAATACTGATTGTATGAAGGCAATATGGTATAATGTTTGTGTATTCATTTAAGATAAATGTGTACACAACCAGGAAGTTAGAAACGAATACAAACAATTCTAATCTCTGGACTGATACCGTTCAGATTCACAGAAAGTTTTGCTTCACCTATCACAAGGGACATTTCATTTCCTGACCTTTTACAGTGTATATACATATTTTATATACATAAGTGTTTCAAAATGGAAACAGCCTAGAAGTTAATTCAAACATGTACTCACTGACAGTACCTTAATTAAACTTCTTAAACATGATAATACCTTGGTACATGTATCGATCATTATTAATACCAATAGATGTATCAGTGTCACTACTTTCGAGATACAGTAAAGCCCCTCTATCATTTTTCATAAAAACAATTTTTAAGTACTGGTATTTTAAAAGTGGGGAAGGTATAGGCTTTTATTTAATAAATAATTTTAAGTTTATAAATAAGAAGTGAACAATACAAAGTTGGGGTTAATGGAAATGCATGATCACATGATAAAAACCAGAATAACTATAATTCCACTGTTACAGATATGATATCATATCTTGTAGACGATGTGTTGATCCCTGCGGGTAATGTTCTCTCAGATCTCTCCGACTCCACCCACTGATTGGGGCTGATCATTACGGGCCTTTCTTGATGTTCTGTTTGGCCTGTCCTAGTGCGATCTGTTTGGCATTGGATCCAAAATTGAGAGTACTGACTGTCTCGGAGAAGTTGTTAACGTCTGGGCTAACATTGACAAACAGGCAGGCCTGAAACAGGAAGGTTACAAGGTCAAACTCTGCAACTAGAGAGGCTGTAATGTTTATATGGTGTCATTATACATTTAGTAATGTACTTGATTCGGAGGAAGACGTTCTCCCAAAAAAAAAAAATTTGAAAGAACACACAGCAAAATGTAATATGTTTACAGTATCACGATCAGTAACATGCAGTCTTAATCATTTCAATTATTGCCTCACTGAGAACTTCCAGAGACCCAATCTTTTGAGTTTAAGGTATCCAATCCATATGAGGACTTAATTTTCTAACCTAGAATACCCATCATACATTAAATACTCCAATATTAATTCAAAGCATTTTAAAGTTGAAAAGCATTTACCCAGAGAAATTTTCCCAAAAAAAGTAATTAACTAAGCAGTAATTAATTAAAGAAGATTGCATTAAAATCTATGAGAACAAATAAATTTTTGAAAATGAAATAGTAGATACTAAGAAAATCAATAAATGCTTTGGTGGAAAGATGTATTTAATCATTAGGAATAGAAAAACTATTGAAAACAAATTTTATACTGGATAGATTTTTCTAAAATTGATATTTATAGAATAAAAGAAGGGGGGGGGGGGGGGGGGGGGGGTGGGGACATTCGTCAAGAACAGAAAAGGTCACATTCCCCTGATACTGATACTTAAACATGGAATTATGTTTAAGTGTACTGAGTATTAAGCATATACATATCTATTACCCATCCAGATTCATTTAATAATTAAGGGACTATCATGGATCGGATACCTTAAACCAATTTCATCATCAGAATGTAGGTACTTGGTACTTATAAGGAAATGTTGTTAGACAATTTGGTATATGGAGCATTCTCTCTACCCAATGATATTTTTTGAGTGAATATACAATCAGCTTACCTTGGCATCGCCACCCAGGGAGGGTTGTAGAATCTGGGTCAGTTTGGAGTTCCTGTAAGGAACATGTAACTGGCTGGTTCTCAGGGCAGTAAATACCTGGATAACAAATGGTACATACATTCGTTATGTTTATAAATTAACCATATCACACACTAAATAATGCAAAACAATGAATATTTCTCTAGAGCAAGTGTCGCGGCAGTTAAGTATATATAAATTAAAAGAGTTCATTGAAAGCATTTACCCTAATGAATTTACACTGCTTATGCTCTAGCTGTTTCTGGCATTAACACATCATGTTGATGTTTTAGCACTGTCATTTTATAGCAGATGACATGACCTTCTAACCTTGTGACCTCTAAGGTTGACCTACCTGTCCGAGGGCAGACAATGACTTGTTGATGGCGGCAGCCTCCACCAATCTCTGCCCCTCTGCCTCGGTCTTTGAGATTCGTTCCGACCCCGCTAAGTCACACAGAATCAGCGTACCCTTGGTTATTGCATTTGTGACCTTGTCTTGACCTTCGACACTCAACATCAGCAGCAGATGTGAGCGGGAACTGCACCAAGGAAAGAAAACCGTTTATATAATACATGTAATACATGTAACATTGGAGAGTTACACTATGAAATGTCCTGATCAGAATTACCTTAAGAGAAGTAGTAAATGTTGGTGTAAATATCTTGGCATTTTTAAAGTTTGCTTATGTATTAGGTTTAGACAATATAATAAACAATGCATTTACTGACATGATTTTTATAAAATGTTTTGAATAAATGTTTAGTTATATTTATAAATTCCAAAACATAGAAACAATTTTTTTTTGGTCCACTAACTGACCTGGTAGAGTTCATTTTAGTGGACGCCACAGTGCGGTTTTTGTCTCCCTGAGCCATTGTTTTCTTGATGTCATCCAGATTCCGGATCACTACCTCCTTCAGATTTGGGATGGACACCTTGTTCCCAGCGGTCCTTAGTTCCAGGGCTTTAGCGTCCGTCGTCAAGAGGTCCTGTATGGTCTCATTGTAAATCTCTATCAGTGAGACCTAAAAGGAAAATAATATAACGTGATGCAAAAGAAGATGAGAAGGTCTTGTTTGGTCCCAATGCTGATTTCTTTAACTTTGTCATTACTGATGTATAATGAAGAGAGACCTTGATGTTTTTAGCTATGGTATGACTGTGACCTGGACCTTCAGATTATGAACTCAAATAAAATAGGATTAAAGAGCTGATATCTGTTAGAGCTTGCTATGTACAGCCACTATACTGTAGATTCCTTATTTTACGCAAGTACTTAATTCCGCGATTCAAAATTCTAAATGCGAGAATATAAAATCACGAAGGCCAATTATTTTTCATGATTTCAATTAGTTTACATCTGTCCGAAAATTAAAAGTGAGATTTTAAAATCTATGAGATGTGTTTCTCGGGATTTTACGCGGATAATAATTCTTCGCATTTAATTGGGAATTTACAGTAATTGTTTTGTGGAAAACTGACAAAACTAGAGTTGTCAAAGAAGATCTACCTTTTACGCCTCTTTTAAATAAATGTCATGTTGAAGACACAAGACATTGACTTTGGTCAAAAGACCAAAGGTCAGGGTCATAACACATCATCCAGTCATGAAAACTTTGTGCTCAGTATGAGTTTCTAATGTTTCTTCTTTAAAAAGTTACTGACTGGACAAACAAGAACAACAGACAGTCATTATGATTTCAAGTAACCACCATCCTCTTCGTTTGCAAGGGAAACATTAAATGTCTATTGTACTAACCTTCAGTGTGTATGTCACGGTTTCCACCCTCTCTTTACAGACATCAAACAGCTCCTTCATAGCTCTGGAAAATAAAACATTAATTTAATTTCTCATGTTTATTACAGTAAGTGACACAGGGAGTCAGCTATTTGAAAATTTTGGCTTCTCTGAGACCTTGACAGCAGCTGCCTGACCTGATGTTTATTCCTGGGTTGTTGTCCGGTCCCATCATGGTGAATGTTTTTCCTGAGCCGGTCTGTCCGTATGCCATCAGACAGACATTGTATCCATCCACACAGGAAGTGATGATCCCCTTAGTATCACCGAAGATCTACCAGTAAAACATCACAGTTAGAGCAGAAAGCTATCGTAGAAAATTACAAAATATTATATCTAATACTCATCTTATATTTTTTTTAAAGTTATTACACCATTAAGAATTTTTCACACATTTTTCATGTATTTTTACATATAATTTTTTTAACTTAATCATATGTCACGGCTTCAGATTTCACAGTCTCATTCAAAGGTTTGTTCTCCTTGTCCCACATTGGAGTCTGAACACCCAGTACAACGATCACATTCCTTATTAATGACTTTAAAATAGACATAAGCCACCCATGCCACTTAATATTATACGACTATGCTTTGACAAGTGCCATGTTCCTGACTGACAGAAGAGCCATCAGTTGATTTACCTGCTCTTGTGTAGAGTTAGGATCGTAGACTTTGTCAAAAGAAAACATTTTCTTCTGCTGGTTGTTGTCAATGGCAACAATGTCGCTGTCCGTTGGGAACTTGAGACAACAGCCAGCCCTATCATCACGCCGGGCACGGCAGAACACACGAATGTTTCCTCGAAGCTCTTGTAACTGTCAATGGCAGATATTCTAGGTTTAACATTTACTAATACAATTGAAAAAACATTTTTATGTGACTCTCAATGGCAGAATAAGAGTGTTTGACCTTTGACCGGCTACCCAATTATCTAACTGACCTGGTTATACAGGAGCTTCCGTTGCATGGCCTCCTTCCTGTAGAGAGCCCGGACTTCCTCCATCTCCTCCTGACTACCGCTGCTGCTGGACTTGATGTTCTTCATACCGCCAATGGCCTGCAGATACAGAATTTTATCAATGCTTAAAACATGTAGTAAAATTTGACATCCTAATACAGTAACTGTACAAAGCAATCACTATAGTACATGTACTCGGCTTCATTTCGTTAACTTTCATATTATATGATACAGTATATGTCAGTACCATCCAGGCATCACTATGCCAGATTACTGGTTTATTGTCTAGTGAGACAAGATTAGATCAATATTGTTACCTTTGTAATCTGGCCCCTTAGAACATCAAAGTAGCGCTGGACCTCCATTTTGAGATGAACCTGTGACTTTCGGAGCTCCTTGGCAGTGTTGTTAAGTAACAATATATCCTCTGGATCCACTGTTTCTTCCTTCACTACTTGAGTCACCACCTACAGAAGTTAGCAAAGTGTAAATTATCCATGTACAATCTTCCAGTTCAAAAAACATTAAAGCATAATATACATATGTAATCATCAAATGCCCGATTATTTCACCAGCACATGTTAGTTTGCTTGCTCGAGCTGTCATAAGGGCAACATTAACATTGTTATAAATTAACGCCATTTACCTCGTTGTTCAGGGTAAAAAACATTCTTTTTGACATTATGAAATCGTTTTGTAACCGGTACCTATTCACAGAGAATGGGCTTTTTGGGGGGTCAATTGACAGTTATAAAAGAGTTTTGGGTTATGCTGTCTTGGGAATGTCTTATACCCAAGGAGTTTTGCGTTAATTTTTTAAAAACGTAAAAATTAAAATTTTTTAAAGACATAGAGGGTCAGAAAATATTTCCCTGAGGAGTTTTGGATATGATTGAGTAGTTATTCACCTGAGGAGATTTGGGTCAGTAGAAATTTACCTGAGGAGATTTGGGTGAGTGGCTATCCCGAGGTGTTTTGGGTGAGTAGATATTTACCTGAGGTGTTTTGGATGAGTAGTTATTTACCTGAGGAGTTTTGAGTGAGTAGATATTTACCTGAGGAGTTTTGGGTGAGTGGCTATCCCGAGGTGTTTTGGGTGAGTAGATATTTACCTGAGGAGTTTTGGGTGAGTAACTATCCTGAGGTGTTTTGGGTGAGTAGATATTTACCTGAGGAGTTTTGGGTCGCTGCATGGCGGTCTTTGGTCTGTTCTGCTGGAGAGACATCAGCTGAGCCTCGTGTTGCTTGTTTTCAACTTCTAGCTCCGTAATCTTCTCTTCTTGTTCGTTAACCTGAAGAAGATTGTACATGTCAAATTTTAACTGTTCCCCTGCTTTGTTTGCTTTCATTAGACCATATTGTTATCTTATGTTTAATCCATTCATTGCGGACATATTATTGTAATCCACTAATACAGCCTCACTGTTATCACCCACTCACCAGTTTTTCTGCCTCTACTCTGGCTGTTCTCTCCTGTTTCAGGGTTTCTTCCTGCAAACCACAAACACAGGATGAGTTCAGGTAAAAGTACCATCACTGTGTGATTGACAATTCTACAGACTATAGATGTTCATGCTTTAGATACTCTTCTTTCCAGTTTAAAGAAGAAATAGTTGCCATAGAATTAAATTATTTTGAAATTCCAAAATGTGATAGCAGTGAATGTGATACCATAGAATCCTTCATTTTAAGCAATTTTTATACTATGATAATTTTTAGTAATGAAAATGATGAAATTGGTACAAAATCTAATTTGAAACCATATTTCCACGACGTTTCTTTTTGACCTTGACCTTTGGTTGTCAATGACATTGACCACTCACTGCTTCTTTTAACTGCATCCTGAGTTTTTCAATAGTTTCATCCTTCTCTTCAGCTGCTTTGGCCTCTTTGTGAGTTTTGGGGGCTTTTAACCAGGCTATAATTACAAATGTTAATTCAATTATGGCTACCATAAAAGAGAATAAAAAGTCTGAATGGCATTAAGACTTTCTGGGTTTTTAGTTTAAGACCAAAATTGAAAACATTCTGACATATAAAGCAATTAATATTTCATCAATATATAGGTACTGTGGATTAATACAGTGCTGTTTATGGTCAGAATTAATGAACTTTGAGATAGACCCCTTATTTGTAGCCAGGAATTTACATCTCCACAGATACTAACAGTTGTTTTTAATTTTCATTTCAAACTTGAACAATATATTCAAAACTAGAGTTGCCCAAGAAGGATTAAAAAACCCTTGGGGTTTCTGTGGGATAAATGCAATTTTGATAATTATATGACATTAACTTTGGTCAAATGACCTTAGATCAGGGTCATAACAACCACTCAGATCAAATCATAAGGAAGCTTTGCTTTAATTATGAGCCATTGATGTTTTCTATTAATGGATTTTAATGATTCCATAGTAAATTTATTTGGCTAACTTACGATCCCCTTCTAGATAGAGGTATGTAGACATGCATTCGTCTGGGTCGTAGTTACACTGCCGTAGGAGGGCCAGAATGTCCTGTCTGTCCCCCCAGGTGGGCAGGGCTTCCTCTACCTGGTCCACCAGTTTACCCACCATCTCATGATGGAGCTCCCACCCAATGGGCAGCCTCATCCACTGGCCCTGGCTGTGGTCGTAGAAACAGTGGATGTTGTGCTTCCTCTGCAAAAGAGAAGAGAATATAAACATGTAACTCAGTGTATTCAACTTCAAAATCAATGTATAAATGTAGCAATCCTGCTAACAAAAGATTGTCTTAATGCAAATGAAAAAGGAAGTACATCAAATTTTGCTCAGCAACCTCTTTTTTATATATAACATTTTTTCTAAATCAATATATGTTTCAACACAGCTTCACCCAAGATCCACATCCCTATATTTTTTATTGTAATTGAGTGAGATTTACCTGGAATATATAGGTGGGGATGCGGCCTCTCTTTGGATGGTTGAGGACGCCCTCTCTGTCGTCCTGTCCACTCGAGGACTGCGGCTGGGGCCGACCCCCTGAAGCCCCCGCACCAGACGATGACTGTTGCTGCTGCTGCTGTTGCTGACGTCTCCTGTTCTCCTGTCAAGCAACACCACAACAAAGGTTAGCAATGCGAAGCTTACTGTTGCTTGAACATTAAACAATGAGCAACAATTTGGTGGATTTAGTGTTGAGTGTATTCACAAAATCAAATGTTCGACAAAGTTTGAAAAATAACAAAAATTCATATTTGAAGAGCCACTGTCAATGACTATATGTATCTGTGAACACTGTTTAACAAAATCCACAAAATTGAATTCAATAATTATCAAGAAAACATAGTATCACATTTTAAAAATTGAAAGGTCTTAAACCATTATGAAATATTATAATTTACAGATATTTTTACCACCGATTTGAAAGTGAATTAAATATTTCTTTGAATCTTCTTCAACATGCTTAAATTCTTCTTTTTCAAATTCAAAACATGATCATTTGGTTTAGCCACTGAGATCTTACGTTTTCCTGGTCTTTGACCACCGAGTTTGTGATAAGTAAACCCTCGTTGTACCATCTCTTGGGGAACGGTTGCCATTCCTGTAAATCAGTAATGATTAATACAAAAAATTGAACTTGTACCAAGAAACAAATCCTTACGATAACCAGAATATGATGAAAATGTTAGTAAACTAAGACATTTATTACTTTTTAATGATCTCTACTCCATGATTCATAATTAAAACATGTCCAAGTAGACTGTGTGTGATGCAGATGTAATTAGCAGTGTAAATGTTCATATTCCAAATTTTACATATTGTATCAATATCCATTTTTTTATATGAATTATATAAATATTCCTACTCATAAAACATTAAAAGTCTAACTTCACCAAGCACAGATCTGGGTTCATTAAGACATAGTAATAGTAGACAAACTATAAGTATATAATATCAGTTAATAATTGATTGAAAGCTTTTAACTTTTTAAAAATGGTGTGCGATTCCTCACCTTTGACCCCCAGTCGTCGAGGTAAAACCTCATTCCATCTAAGTACATACACTGGAACTCTTTGCCACTCTTGTGATAGAATGTCTCAAATATGATGTCCTCACGACCCTAATGTAAAGAAAAAAACACTTATTTATCAAACGTGATGCACAGAATAAACAATGTGTCTACCTTGTCAAACCTGTACCGATTGCATGCGCATGCAAGTTCTAAGGCTAATGAATTATAACAATGTTTGAGTAAATGTTAAATATTTTCATTTTTTAAAAATTCTAGCTGCTTTTCTTTGACCTTGTAATATTATAAAATCATACATAATTCTTTCTTATATTAAATGGACACTTTTCAAAAATCTTGTTTCCAAAGAGTTGCTTTTTTAAGGGGGGGGGGGGGGCACAAAATTGAGTGATTTTTGTGAAGGGAAAGGATCAATATCTGGACCAAAATTTGCTGTGGTAACAAATCATTGTATATAAACATTGTCATTAAAAACTTTTATAAAAAAAAATATTGATTTATCACAATGGACCTTTTTAACTAAAAACAGTCATTATATCATTAATATTATTTCATAAAGACATGCTGATTTTAAAATTAATAAACATTCAAATGAATAAAACAATTATAGACATTTACAGTCAAACACAAACCAGAAAATGAAAGATTCCCCCCCCCCCCCCCCCCCCCCCCCCCATTACAATCTTAGTAAATGCGGTTATAGGTGCATGCAATTGTTTAACACATCAAATCATCCTTGACGTGTGTGATTGAATGTGAACTCAACCCAAGCTTCAGCCTGATGCTCTTTGTCCACATTATACATGCATCCAATTAACTTTGTGACCATTTAGAAACAAAACAATTTAATCGTAGTCCTAGCTTCTGTCACTCCTATTAATACAAGAGATCAAACTCTCACAAACCACTCAGAGCATTATAATGCATGGATCTATAAGAGACAACTTATTTCATATTCTCTTATTAAAGTTAGTTAATATGTTAACATCTCTCTCTCTCTCTCTCTCTCTCTCTCTCTCTCTCTCTGTTGAGTCTCTTTAATTCATAGATTGTCTGTTTGTCCATTGGCATTTGACTTTCTGTGTGCGTGTTGCCACAATTTAATATCATGGTTCATTTGTTATTTAAAGATAAAATCTTTACACTAAAACGCCAACAAGTTCTTTAAATAAAAGAAAGGTAGAAATCAATAATAGCCCCATCTCCTGTGACTCCGCTCTGACCCCAACACTGCAGCTAGCCAGCTGGAAAGCCCTTTCCTATGCTGCTGGTCTCAAATCACCTTCGCAAGGTGACAATATGGATTTCTAATTTACAATTTTCAAAAGACTCCTGCAAGACTACAAGAATATTACTCCTGGTGGGCTGACGACTTAATCAATACGGCAGGTAAATCAAGGCACCACGTTCACTGATCCTCACATCTTACAATGCCCAGGTATTGATATATAAGTTATATCTATAGCAAAATGTAAATATTTGGTTCAAACCATGGAAAATCCTCCGCTAGGGATTAATAAGACAATTAATTCCTCTAGAACATGCCAATGTTTATGAAGCTAGCTGTCATATTTTTTTGTTTTGGCACACACAGCTTGCAGTTCATACATGTATGACTCAACTAAAATACATACATGTACCCTGAATAAAGTGTATGAGATTTTCAAGAAAGCTATAAACATCCATTTCAGATTTTAATTAAACACGTGAAGAATTGAATAAAAAGGACTCCTTACGACAGTGGTTTTATGATATTAGTCAATATTATTTAATGATGATGTGACCTTGAACTTGGTCAAATGACCTTTTTAAAGGTCATAACTCAACCTCAAATCATGATTAACCTTGTGCCAAGTTTGAGCTACTGATGGGTTTTTTTAAGTTATGGACAATGAGACACAAAAGTAGGATCAGAAGATGGACATACAGACATACAGAGAGAGTTTGCACATGAAATGTTTTGAGGGAAATACTGAAAGTTTTTACTTTACATGAACACAAATGACAATGACTCAAAATGCTGGAGCTTTGATGGGTATCAATGAAATTAAGCTTTCTCTAACAGACTCTATATATACTGTAAATGAACAGATTCTGTCTACATAAACATATTCTGTCACCATGAAGAACAAAATCAGTCTGCATGAA
Source organism: Magallana nippona (assembly GCA_033439105.1). Taxonomy (NCBI): domain Eukaryota; kingdom Metazoa; phylum Mollusca; class Bivalvia; order Ostreida; family Ostreidae; genus Magallana; species Magallana nippona. The sequence continues at coordinate 2,367,702 of CM065921.1, forward strand.
CACTGTGACTTACTATGCCCGAGCTTTATTGGATTTTAGTATTCTCTACACAGATTTTGTATACACAAACAGATCCCTGGACTCTGTTTTCCCTTAGCTTTTTTTGGTGTCAGTATTTCTCTGATTAGACTCTGCATACAAGAACAGAATCTGCGACCAAGAACACTGTGACTTACAACACCAATGCTTTGTTAGCTAGGTTTTAGTATTCTCTGAACATATTTTGTATACACAAACAGATTCTGTCCTCGCTAAGTTTTTTGGGTATCAGTTTTTTTCTTACTTTTTCTTACTTTCTTACTCTGCATATATGAACAGAATCTGCCTACAAGAACTCTGTGACTTACAACGCCTGAGCTCTGCTGAGCAGCAGTGTTTCTCTGTCCGCCTGCTGCCTCCATTCTCTCTGTGGCCTGTTGACTCCCAGGTCCTGACCTCTGTTGACCTGTTGAACCTTGACCCTGATTCCTCTGTCCTGGAGAACTATTCTCCTTCTCAGAACTAGTTTTGTCTGGTGCTCTTTCTTGCTTGGTTCCCTGTGGGATTTTAGAGTTCCCCACAGCCTCTACCTGTTGGCTGGCTGAGGCCTGTCCTGATCCAGTTAATCCCTGACTTGAACTTTGACCCTCACTAATCCTTTGCTGATTACTACCAGTATTCTGTGCCCCTTGGCCTGTGTTTGTGGAGCTGCTAGTTTTGGGAGGGGGCTTGGAGGATCCAGACCCCATGGCTTGTTTCAGACTCACAGATAGCTGTGTTCCCTGTCATAGTCACTGAATTATCATCCACTGTATATCATTCCCCTGTTGTGTAGGGATAAGGTAAATCTTTACCCAACAAAAAATCACTGGCTTCAACAACAAGACACAAAATCACAGTCTCTCTACCCTCAGCAGTTTCTCCACCAAATTTTATTTTCACTCCAGAAGATCCGGTTCGTGTTCAGAGAAACCTGTTGAATTTTCCTGAGCTATTATCCAGGACTACCCAACCACAATGACAAAGTATTGATTGTAATGTTAGGATCTATGGAGGCCATTTAAATGATCTACCCAAAAGAGTTTGTCTACGAAGACCTTTTGCAATCGGTGTTAAACACAAGATGCACGCATGAATTGCCAATGAAATGTTACACTTTTCAATATAGGTTTAAAAGACATGCAGTAATTGTTTTGTACTTTTGATATTTACTTTAGTTAGTACACTTATTGCCTCATCAATATTTCATTAAACAATTAAACAAGCTTTAAGAAACATTCTACTAGAATTTTAATATGCACCATGCTTTTATTGCCTTCAGAATTATTTAAGGTAGTATAGCATATTTTTCACAGCATATAAATATACATGTACAAGAAAGAGTGTAGAACATGTCCTGAAAATTAAATGTCCTAAAAAATTAAATTCCAAATGTTCATTTGTCTTAAAGCTAGTCAAGTCTTTTTAAATCTGGTCTTTTGTAACTGTAAAACAAACTAGGTCAAATAAATGGTCATAATCCTTTACAAGTGTTACAAAAGCATGCAGATATCTGCTTAAATAAAACGGTTTGAAGACTATAGAGGGTGAACATCATGACTGTGGATTTAGTTTGTATGATTGTTGCCAGGATTTTCCTGGCTGGTGGTCTAACAAGAACACATGGTCATATGGTGCACCACAGTTGAAACGTACTGACTTGACTTGCTAGCTTAATTAAATTACTGTCAAACAATTAGTGACAAGAACTTACAGAAATTTAAAGAGATTTACATTATAACACTGATGCTCCTGAGTGATAAATGTTTAAAAAAAAATTAAGAAGCTCATTGGCCATAATGATCACCTGATCATATTCTGCAGCGAAAACAGATTCCCTACACAAGAAGACAAGAAGATTTCCAGTTGTCACTGAAGATAAAGTAAAATAACTCCATGTGCGGTGATTATAGGTTGGGGAGGGGGTTGGGGTTATATGACTAGTTTACAAAATAACTGACCATATAAGTTGACATATCTTGGAAGAAGACAGAGTTAGACCTGACAAAATTCATGGATTTTACAACTTTGCAGGTGAAAATTTTCTTGCTAACCCAATACCTGATGTATCTGCCAGAACGAGTTGTACAAAAAGTGGAGACTGAAGAAGATTCTTAAAAAATAAATGCAATTTCACTACCTTAAAAATAGGCCAGAACTCCTAGACAAGTGGTTATGACAATCACAATTTGAATAGAGGCACCTCTGCTGACTGATCTTGTTTGTCTGCTATAGATATCTAAGAATTGAGAAGAAAATTCTTCAAGAAAGACTGTAGAGTCATTTCCACTGTGAGGGCAAATACTGGTCCTGACTCAGCTAACACTCTGACCCAAGCACTGCATGATCGAGACTTACCTGATGATTAAAGCTATAAGGTACTCTAAGGTCGTCTACTACATCACCATCAGTAAAGAAGAGTATTATTTAAAATCAAGTTCATTGTCGCTATATGACCAATACAATGTTATATAGCCCATCCTTCACCAGAACCCCATGCAGGTGGATACTGAGGCCATGAATGTTCTTAAAGGTCTTCCTCCTTACTATCATTACTTTGCATGCAGTGTCCTTACAAGATACCTGGGACATAACAGAATCACTCCTTGAACAGAGGATTTTCACCATGAAGAAATCAAAGAATTGCCAGGAGACAGGGCCATCACAAGCTTAACTACAGCCGTTAATTTCTACCAAATTTGATTAAGATTTATCAGTTATATCAGAGATAAATCAAAATCAAATAACGGAAGTCATATATATCTTCAAAGATTACAAACATTATGCAAGACCAACAATGGAGAGTAAATAAGTTTGATGAGTAACTTGTTAATAAAAATCAGCCAATATTACTTTTTTTTAAATTCACATACTAAAAACTAGATCAAGTATTTTCATTATATATACAAAATTATAGTCATATAATGTCGAAATTTAAAGGGATAAAATCTTGTAATGATTTAGAAATGACTTAAAACATGTAAGAGTTGATTAAATTCTATATTCTTGCATCATAGGTAACAACATTTGCATGCAGAGTATTCATGCATTAAGTAAATAGAGGGGTGAAGGGGGAAAGGTCAAGGTTAAAGGTTGGGGAATAAATAAGGTCAGCGAGGGTTTGTATGTTAAAAGAGACACATGCAAACACTTGACCGCCAGCACACTGGACCAGATCGGTGTTTCAGAGGAAGCTTAGGGAACATAGCTTACAGGGTCAGAATGGGTAATCAAATCAAAACTTGTACATGCATAAAACCAGAATATAAGTTTCACAACACCAGCGGTCAGGGTTATAGGGTAAAGCACACAATGAGAACACAACACGCTGCTCACCGGCTCCTCCTGGCCTGACGGTTGGGAGGACTAGAAAAATGAAATGCTGGATTGATAAAGCAGAAGCAAACTAGTCTATAAAAACATGTAACTATTACCTGTGCGAGATTGTTCTTTATGATCCCACATTCAATACTTCATCTTGCCTTAATCACTGTTTCACATATACAGTCAAACTTCGTTATCTCGAACTAGTTGGGACTGTTAAAAAACTTTGAGATATCTGAGTATTCGAGATATCGAGGGTAAAATACTTATAAAAATAAGTGGTTGGAACTTAGAAATCACTTCGACATATCCATTGTATTCGAGATATCAGTGTTCAAGATATCAAAGTTCAACTGTACTAAATTCAAATTCATCCTTTATTTTGAAATAAAGTAAATTTGATACAAAATCTTATTTAATTCTTTTTTAAGAAGCAAAATTTAACTTGATATGATAATTAAACAAAAAGTATTCTTGAGATAGTGTTCAAAGCAATAAAGTATTTATATTTCTATATGAACACATCTTAGAGCATTTCACTACATGTGTATTTGACTACTTTAATGTAAATCACAGCAAACACCATAAAGGTTAAAAGTTCAAAAAGTTCTACTACGAGTAAGCAATTACATATATTTAAAGCACAATATAATGGCATTTTTCTACTACTAAATTGTGATAAAAAAGAAAAAAAATTAGCAAGAATCTCACTCATAAAAAGATTCTGTCTACAATGATCTTCTACTAAGTAACATGAGGTTAAAGAAAGTAGGCCTTACCCCACGCTGGTTACCCTGTCCGTGCTGTCTGGGAGTGCTACCCCCTGGGGCCTGACCCTGTCTCTGGGTGCTACCCCCGGGCTGACTCTGGCGCTGACCGCGCCCCTCTGAACTTTGACCCGGTCTGCTTGCATTCTGTCGCGGTGTGTTGTTCTGTCGTGGTGTGTTGTTCTGTCGCGGCGTGTTGTTCTGACTAGCATGCTGCATCTCTACTTCCTGGAACCCTCCCCCTTTCCGTCGCGCCCGGTCCGGAGGTCCCCCGTTCTGTGTCCGGTTATCCCGCGGGGTGGGCGTGGCTTGGACACGGATCGTGTTGGGACTTTCATCAGCTGAGGCTCCATTCCCCATCTCTTGTACACCTAATCACAGAGATAACAACATTACTGCTTCTGTCAAACATGGACAAAAAATTAAATTGCCCAACCTATGAACTGGGGGATTTAAAATCTAAAAGGTTTTCAAAGTAATGACTGTTAAGGGCCTTACCCCTTATGGATTTACTGATCCTAATGGCAACCAGAGCAGCAACTCCTAACTATTTACCAGTAACTTACATCCTATTTATTAACAATGAACATTTATCAGGGGTGATAACCAAAAGGGATAATTCCTTTCAAAGAGCAATAATCATAAAAATTCCAAAGACTATATTTTTACTAAAGGTAGATAAAGGATAAGTCTGTAAGTTATCAACATAAATAAAGTAACACAGTAAAAATAAGTACAATATCAGAAAATAACATTTTATTTGGATGGGGAGGAGGAGGGTTTATTAAAGATAGCACATTACATAGCTTATAAGTTTCTAAGAACTAATCAGATTACAATCAGCTGCTCTGATACGCTACCGCAGTCGAGAGCTGTAGCTGATTTTATTCAGATTGCAAAGTACTCCACTCAGATTCTCTTGACATCAACAGTTATAAAAATATTCTAAAGTACTGGTATCAATAACCTAAAGACCCCACCCAAATACCAGAACCCCACACTCAGTCATAAATGTCACAAGAAGGATTTTTAAAGATTAATTCATATCAACAGTATGATCAACAAAGCTGTAACCTAATACAATTTCTTTTTTTTATAATAAGCGTTTACAAAATAAAGGCAAATTAATGCAGTTTTATTGACGTTGCAAGGTAAATACCTTTATTTCTTCTAATAAACATGCAGATACAATCTTGATATTTAAAAATTTAAGGTATATAATTTTATATATCAACTTTTATTTTCTTCTTTAGCAATCAGAAAGCCACAAAAAGGCTACTAACGCAAATAATCTGATATTTAAAATCTTGTGGAAAATGGACCATCATGATCAGTTAAGTGGAGACCTATGTACCAGAACCCCTGACACACTTGGGAATAATGGATTCCACAATTTTTACAAAGGCTTGACTTTGCTCATTACACTGTATTGCCATCAACTCAGGTTCCTGCTAGATGCTAAGTTGAAGTAGAGCAGATTTTTTAATATAAATGCATATTTACCATATGACCAGTACTATAGTCTGTATGACAGAACTCCTGACCCAGGGTCCATAAATTTGACAATATCATCCTTAAGGTTTTTGCTCAACATTACCATCTACAAATACTTTAATTGCTAGAAACCTCGGAGAAGAGAAGGAAATTATTACAATTGCATTAATTTTTACAATTTTTACCCAGAATATAAGCTCCCTGGGTCAAGTGGATATCAGTTTAAAATTTATGTATCTCACAAATAACATACATCCAGTTTGGTAAAGATTGGCTCAGGGTAGTTCAGAGAAGAAGTTAACAGACGGCAAAGGGAGACTGGTGAACTCAAAAAGTAATTATGATGTCATTAAACATAGTATCCAAGTTAGCTGGTATGCTGACAGATCACGTCTAAATGATGTCGGTTTACTATTGTATGAAAGCAATATAAACCAAACTGTGTGGTGCTAAAACTTAAATAGAACTGCAGTACTGCTCTTATTAAGGGCAAATTATTATAACTTGGTTAAATATGGGGTTATGCGAATTGTTTAAAAATCTGTCATTTACATATCTACCTACAATGTACATGAAATTTGCCAACCTTTATCATTTTGCCCTGCTAATTTAAAGAGCAGTATCACATTACTGTGAAGGGGTTTATACTTATATTTATTATGTACATGATTGTGGCTAAAGAAATGCATTTAATACAAAACCCTAATAATATAAATTAATAAAATTATTCAATAACAAACTACCGTAATTCATTTAAACCGGATTAAAAAATGGCAAAAGTGTTTGAAAAGTTTGTACCGCAAGTTAGCGTAATTGTTGGTTTAACAAACTGATGTGGTAACTGCAATTCAGCTCTTAATCCACTGAAGAACACTTACCGGTAAATTGGGAAAAGAATTCACTGTCGGGTTGATTCAAAACCTGGAGCATTGAAAATATAAAGGGAGACACTTATTTATTGCAGGTATAAGAAGCCTTACATGGTGTTTTATCATACATTCATTCCCCGACACTCTCTATTTTAACTTCAATCTAAAGAGAGTCAACTCTTTATTGCGTAAGTCATGGAATGCACCATTGTGTTGCCAGCCATAAACCATCCTTGCATAATGCTTCAATTTGATCAAGATTAAATACACAAGATTTTAGTACATACTCTATAAATTGATAACATGTACATAACCACCAAACTTTTTAAATTCAAAACTTGGCAGTTGTCCATAGACTG
>CM065921.1:5375532-5690532 GCA_033439105.1 Magallana nippona
CTGGTGTAGGGATAAATGGCTGTACCCGTAATCTCTCCACTGTTCAATGGTTTCCTTAACCTAAATGCTTTTTTTCTTACATAAATTAACGCAAGTACCTGTAAATATGGTTAAAGTTTATATTCGGGGTATATTTCTAGTCAAGCGCCTATTCAGTTATATTTATTCGTTTTATATTCAATTTTCCTGTGGAATTTGGAGAGAGCTGGATTTTTTGTTCCTTTATGATTTAAATTTACAGCTTGCTGTTGTGTTTTATATTTATACTTGTATATTTGTATATTTCCTGTTGTATTTATCCTTTTATGTGAAATTGGTCTCTATGGTTTAAAATCAAATATATATCTTATATTACATGTTTTTATAGATATACAGGAATATGATACAAGTGATTCAAGGAAAACTTCTTCATTTGTTTATTCCTTATGATGACAATCTGACTAAATCAGTTCCTTTGATCTGCCTCTCACCTAGATTGCTACACCTGAGGCATGTTCAGCAGAGTGAGTACTCGCGAGCACTCGCCAAAATTTGTGTTTTAGGTATAGGGAATTTTGGCGAGCACTCGCGAGGATTTGCCCTGCAGATCAGGCCTCTGGTCTTCCTTGAATGCCTGGGTTCGTATTTCTTTTTATCAGCAAAACTTCCTCATTTCACACCTTTGGTAAACTTACATTGAAATCAAATTTATTTACTAAAAGTGCGCGGGTATGTATTTTAAAATCATTTAATGCATTTAATATAATTGAGGGGCAGGTTATTGCAGATGTAGTTGAACGTTACGCGATCAGGCTGTGTCAACAGAGATCTCTAGGTGGACAATCAGTGTAACAATCAGTTGATTGTGTGATGCTAGCACACGTTACATGTCATGCTACTGTCTTCCTATAAACCTTTTTTGAAAAGTAATATTTGATGTTATGGCAACTTTGCCAACATAAATTTTTGGAAGACACTACATATACCTCTTAGCAACACAAAATCTAGATATCTTATATGGCAGATCAAAACTGAACTTTTTACTTTTATATGGATGAGAGAAATTTAAGAAATTGCTCCACAGAACATTATGATGTTCATTGATATTTTAACAATTTCACTCTTTATATATGGATTAAACAAACATAATAGGGTAATGGTATCCTTCCCTTCAGGCATTCTAGATAATAGCTGTTGACTAGTACTGTTTTAAAATTCGTTGGATAAAGTGCGTGATTTGAGTTTCCGGCATCAGCATATGTACGCGCGTGTGTGTGTATATATAACTCTTTAAACTCTCAAAAAATCATGATAAACTAGAGCAGAGCTCGTTGCAAAGCAACGAGTGGCTCTTCCGTTGTTGCTGCGAGTTGAAAATATATATGATTTGGAGACAAACAATTATAATGACTAAACTTTCAGTTCTGCTTTTGTTATGAAAACATGTTGTGATTGAAAGCTTGTATGAAAACATGTTTTGAAAAAGACCGGAAGATGTTTTGAAAATGTTTTAGGAAAACTATGTGTCTAGCACAGTTTGTGTAATCGCTTCAGAAATTCTTTAAACAATGAGAAGTTTAATGGCGAGTATAATTTTTAAAGGGTAGCAAGCATTGCTTTATACATGTACTCATGATTCATGTCAGAAATTGTATTTTAAAAAACACGAACTCGTCTACAAAACACGTAACCATTTCTTTAAGAAAACTTCTGTATTTTAATCTTTCTAAATTTTTGAAGACTGTGCAAGTTTGAAAATGTTGCGTGCTGTCAAAATTTAGTAATCAGTCAAAATTGATGGCATCTCTGAACATTTCTATACAGAAGTGTATGTTGTCTGATATTATCGAATGATACGTGTAAACTTGGACATTCAAAATAATAATCAGCTATCAAAGATCAGCGGGAGGATTTATGCAAAAGTGAGCGTCTAAATTTTACACCAGATGATGCTATTTCATAGAGACACTGCTATGTAACGTGAAATTAAATAACCTTATTTACAGAAATGAATATTACTTCTCTCGACGATGCAATAACATGCAAAATCCCTATTTTTATGTCTTTTTTCTTCTTTATCAGATCAAAAGTAATTCTCTTGGAGAAAGTTTACTTATGTATTTTGAAAAAAAAAACACGGGAGAAACTTTATAAAATAGGCGAAGATCACGGTGTTATGATTTTTATTTTCAGTTTAAATAAATGTGACAAAGGGGCATATTCGGTCGGATTTTTGGGGTAACATGTACAAAAAGTAAATTCGACGGACGTTCCATTTTTTGTTTTGTTTGTTTTGTGCTTTCTTCTGTTTTATCATAAATATATATTAAGAAATTAAAGTTCAGCTAAAATCTAAAATGTGCAGATTTAGTGGGGTGAGGTGTTAAACATTGTTTAGGATTATGTAATTTAGATGACCGCAGATCGCCAGTTCCCACGCGATGGATCTCCTTGGCCAATGTTCGAAGGATGAGTTACGTAATTGTGTACACAAAAGTCAAAGGTCTATAGGTCGATTGTAACTTAATATATGCTTGATAGTCTTTATTTATATTTTAATTATATATATTAATTTTTAAATAAAATCTAAATGCATTAACAAAGATCTTGCTAATTCATGTCGTCGCACGGATGAGCATCGCAGGTACATGTAAAATGTTAACTAAGTGAAAATACAGAAATATAAAGATCTTTAAGGGTTTTTTTTTTTTATAAAACAAAAGAGGAAAATTCATATACAGTGCTTAATCATTGACGTCTGATGGCGACACACATAAACTTCGCGTGCATCTATCTAAAGGTAGTCTAAGCGTGGAAGTTTCTGTACAAAATATCCATACATCATTCAAGGCGCGATAACTCTCAACGGCAAAGTGCGAGGAATGAGTTACGTAAATACATTACAGAAAGCTTACGTTCTAAAATGTTGCAGTTATTGCAACTCAAAATTGTCAGCAAAATTTTTTAATGTATTAAAGAATTTTAATAACCCATGGTGCGAAGCTATTAAGAAAATCTTAAATCAATGTGGATTGACATATATATGGTATGAAAACACAATAAACATACCCTGGTTAAAATCTAAGTATATAATATTTTATTAGACCAATTTAAGCAATCATGGTATAGTGAGGTACAAAATTCTCCAAAAGGTTTAAATTATAGGATTTTTAAAAAATCACTGGATTTTGAAAAATATTTATTGATTTTGCCAACAAAACTATGTAAGAAATATTGTTATTTTAGAACGGGTAATGCTAAATTACCTATTGAGACAGGTAGATGGTTAAATATTCCTAGAGAAAACAGAATTTGTAAATTATGTGCTTGCAATGAAATTGGGGATGAATTTCACTATCTTTTCAAATGTACTGATGTATATATATCCAATTCAAGGGTTATATGTTTACCAACATTTTTTATAAAAAATCCAAATGTTGTAAAATTTGAAACATTGTTCAATGTCACAAACATAATCCAACTTACCAAAATTTGTAAGCTATTAGATACTATATTTGAGAGAGTTAGCTCTCTTGGTTAACTTGAACCAATTATCTGTTATCCCTTCATCACGCATGTACCAATAATTTTCGTTTATTATATTGTAGTTTGTACATACTGTACATAAGTATTTTCTCTACACTGTAAATTCAGTTATAAGTTCATTGTCATTGTCATTGTAAGTTATAATCGTATGCTCAATCGTTTTGTTTTTATTTCTTGAGCTAAATTAATAAAAGAAAACCAAACAATTATCAACTTTATTTAATTAACCGCTCCCTAATTTGTTTTTACTCTTTATAAAAACATGACATATCCAAAAACGAGTTGTTATAAAAGCACGGGGTACTAAAAACGTATTTTGATAAATTTGTAGATTCCAATGAAAACAAGAAAAGTATTGATTGCGACTTTAAAACACTATTATGCATAGGGAGTTATTGTCTATTAGCAAAATGAAAGCGGGTATACATTTTTTCATGTGAATCTTTTAACTCTCATATTACGCAATATCCAAACAATCCCGAATTGCAGTTAGATTGATAAGATAATGAAGAATAACTTTTCCAGCGACAGCATTATCGAAATATTTACCGTTTGTTAGTTATAAAGCAAAGACTTTCCAAGCACATAGATCGCTTATTGAAGGGGTCAGACCCTTTTGTATGGCCTGAAATGAAAGCCCTTAAAATCATGCACAACTTTTGTTCTATATGTGTTTAGGAAATATTTCAAATTAAAAAGTTACGAAGCTAAAACATGAGTAAAATTTAGCAATTTTTAAAACATAGATTTCGATTTAATAATTCGAGTGGTATAATTGGAAAAAAACTAAAATACAAAACTCAGAGGACACTGTTCAAAGTGTCAATATTTTTAACTTTAAATTATTTCGGAGCCTTTGTCTGGAAACGAATGCCCTTAAAATTTTAGAAAAAGAAAAATAACTCAAAACCGGAAGGTGCGATTTCAATTTTTTTGTGCTATAGAAACTAAATTCAATTTACAATATACCCTGAAAATTTGAATGAAATCGGATGACAAACAAATAAGTTATTGAAGTTTAAAAAAAACGCCTAGAAGAAGAATAACAATAACGACAACAAAAATTTCAAAAACATATAAAATTCAGATCATGTTCCATCATCTCTGAAAAAATGGTCGAAATCGATCCAATAGTTTTCGAGAAATCGCGTGCACAAAATTTGGAAAAAAAAAATAATAATAAACAGTACGAAAACAAAAAGGTCTTCTGTTGGAAACGGAAGACCTTAATGAAGAATCACCATCAGAATCAGTATAAGGTCTTCCGTTGAAAACGGAAGACTTTAATAAAAGGAAAGACCATACATGGTGATTAAATGTACACTCTATCATAATTGAATAGATATGCGTATAAGCATTACATGTATTTCATTTCTACAATATTAATATATAGGTGCATGGTTTCAAATTGATAAAGATAGGTCGCGACTGATATAATTTTACTCGAGCAGTGAAACATCTATTTTTGGAGAATTGGGTAATTGGGTCAAATACACTACATACATCTGTGTATATGAAATATTGATACATATTACTAGTTATCCAATTGACATTATTTGAGGCTTTTCTAGATAAAGTTTAATATAATGGGCAACTTCCATTACCAGATCAAGTAAACAAAGTGGTTTGCTTGGAAATTTTGCAAACTTAATGCAATTTAATAAGCCAACCCTGCAATACGGAAGTCTGTATCAACTAACATCGTTGCTATTCAACGACAAATTTGATTTCTATATTTGGAAATCATGTGATACAAAGGCAGACAATCATATTAGGAGTCTAAACTGTATAGCAAAGTACAACAGCACAGACTGGACAGAGTCCCACTCGTCACTGTTATTTTCCAGCCATGTCAACCTCTTCTTGTGCCAGTATGCATGATACAAATTTTGCAGCGCTTCGTCATATTGACCTAACTTAACGTCACACACGCCCAACATTAAATACACAAGATGAGCAGACCTGTGACCAGAGAAAAGAAAATCAGAAAGTTCCATCTTCAGAAGCTTTACTTGGCAAACTTTGTATATCTGGGCAAAACATATTGCCTTTAAGAAGACGGCGTATGGACGCGGAGGAATGGAAACAGTGTTGCTTTTCTCAAACAATACTTCCAGTCCTATTTCTTTTGGATAAACTGGCATCGCTCGAAACATCTCAAAATCGTAGGAGACACCCATTGACGCTTTTTCCACTTTCGTTAAATTTCCATTGCAGAAATTTTTCTTGTATGCTTTATCTGTATGATTTGGATAGCGCGAGCTGACGTAAAGAACACCTTGATTGTTCTCAATAGATCTTTCGTATTGTCCGATGAATTTTAGAGCTTTAGTATAGTATCCCATGCAATAATACGCCGTTGCTAGCGATAATCTTCCTCTGCTAATATCAGCAGAGCAGGTCACTTCCAATAAACGCAAGGCTTGTCTGATTTGTCGGTACCGAAAACGAGCGCACCTGCTGAGGTCATTCAGACCTTTGTTAAGTAACATCAAAGCGATGTGTTGCAATATTCTGTACTGATACAATACCACTGTGTCGTGCATCAAATAATCGAGCTGACACTCCTCACTTGTTAACAAAGCTAATGTATTGTAAAATTCTCTTTCTAGACTCTCGATGTTTGGATTGACAGCTTCTATCGATTCTAATTCAGAGAAAAAAGCATCATCTTCTGTATCCTCTGATAAAGAATTAAATTCATTTTTATATCTCGTTCTTAAGGTTTTGAATTCTTCGTTCAGATCGATAGCGCTTGATGGACAATCAAGTATTTGAGTTCTGGCTCCTTCAAGAGCCTCTCTAAGACATTTTAGGGATTGACACCTTAATAAACACCGCCAGCCTTCTCCGTACATCTCCGAAAGATTCATGAGCATCGACTCGCGGGCCTCTTCGTCCAACTTGCCATAGAACATATTATTTTCCCTCACAAAATAGTTGGGACAGAAGCCATTGGACACCCACGTAATCAGTCGCTTAAGACAAATTTCAATACAAGACACCAAACGCCCTTTTCTCCAATCATCTCTTGGAGTCTCTTCGATGGCCCAGAACATCAACGTTTTCACAAAATATGAGCACATTGTCTTGCGGTCATCACGAAAAGCTTGTTTTACCAAAAGTTTGAAAATCCCATACACAATAAACTGGGTATCATTAAAAGTATAAACCAGTCTTTTCTCGGCAACTGAAAACGACAATCTCCATTCCATAGGATCAAATTTCCATCCTCCATGATTGTCGACTAACTTGGAACCAATTGCTACCACGTGACATCCTTTTTTGTATATTTCTTTTATAAGGTGACGGTCCGGCCAGCCATGGGGTCTTGTTCTATGATACCATTCCATAGCGTCTGACGGCCAATGCGAACATTTCAGACAATGTGCATCGTCCTGCTCCGTTCCCAGCTGTGCTACTCTCTTGACACAAGGCCCGTGAGTTTCTTCGTTGTCTTGTAAAAAAGACGATATGTAAGCAGAACTAGAAACGTACAATTTCCCGCCATCTTTTACTACAGCTGCTTCCAAGTTCTGTCCTGATTTATTTGGAGTCACCAATACAAGTTTCACATAGCCTCTTGGAATTGATGAAGACTTCTCCATCTTTACAGCACAAAACCTGCTTGGGATATCTTCTGGATGCTCCGAAGCAAGTGTTCTTTTATCGACGTACATTCTATCAACATCAGTACCATTCATACGAAAACCTTCGGAGGAACTTCCTGTAGGAATAACTTCAACATGTGTTCCATAGTCAGAAATCTCTGAAAGAATATCGTTCACTCGTCTGACGAGTCTTTGAACTGGTAGATATCCTACAGCATTGATTAAGCTGCCCGCTAAAAGATCACACAAGTCTTCATCGTCGTTCCACATTGTTATCAATGACGGAATGGTCTCGAAACCCTTTTTGGTCAGCTCTATTTCACAGACTCAAACATGAATCTCAGTATGAGCACAATTGCTGTTCTAAATGAAATTGAATGTAATTTGAAATTATAAATAGAGACTTTACTTCCTGCATGTAATTAAAAATTGTAAGAGGATAATAAATGGGTTTCTTCCGCAATCAAAATAGAATTAGATTTCTCGCGCTCCCGTACTTTGAATAAGATGTTATGATAATTTATTGTAACACTTAATATGGAGGCGCCTGATATCACATTTCAAGAATGATTAAAAGAAGGTGTTGCAAAACAGCGAGACTATTCCCTAAAGTGGAAAGGACCTTTAAATATCAGTACCGCTTGAGAGCCATATCTAAATATAGACACATTACGTAGACGACTATATTTACATAGCGGGTATGTTCCGTATGTAGGCAAAATAAACAAACATTTTAGGCGCTTTTCTATCGAACACGGCAACCGCTAAATACAATTAGAAAGATAACCATATATTCTGTATTCGGATGTTAACATATATTAATTTGATTTCTACATCAATTTGATTTGAATTTCTACTATTTCTAGCGTGTTTAAAATATCATTCTTGAGATACATGAATAAATCTGATTCTTGCTCTTCAAAACTGTCAGAGTTGTAATTATAATCATCCTATGTTTCTATAGTATCTAAATAAACGCTAAGTCTAGATAAAAAGGTACAACAAATTTATCCGTTCATATTTTCATTAACCTATTGCTTCATCACCGATTCAATTTTTAAAAGAAATGATTTTGTATGCTTTTAACAACCTCTACATGTATCTTTGAAATCAGCATACCCGGTTATTACATAAAAAGGGTGAAAATCAACTTTCTACATTGATGCATACTGAGTACATTGTTTTAAAATCTCTTGTTCAGAAGAAAATGTTTTCAAGTTTCTAACGGGAACTTCACACAGTAATGTTGAAAAAAAATAAGCATGCATGCAAAATATTACATTAACAAAAGTTTAAATAACTTTATTCTGGCATTCTTAAATTATCTACATACATTACATTTCCATGCGGTTAAAAGAAATAAAATTTTTAAAAATCCAACTTTTCGGGGTTCGAACCCAGTTAAAAATGTAAGACACGGTAATCATTTAATCTAACTAATACCACTCGACTAAGCTAGACATGGTTTAAGGAAAGAAATTTAACACATCATTTTTAGATTTCAAAGGTATGAATGATTTTTTCCAAAAGTCAGATTTATTAAAAATATGCCTTTTTGAAACAAAAATCGGAAATGGCAGTTTTCGAGAAATTGTCTTACTCTAAACGTTAAGACTAAATTAATTTTGTTTCAAGGAGGCAGTTTTCCACAATGATGAGGATTCCCCTTTTATATGCCGTGAATTCTGCCACATTTGTCTGTGTAACCATTTTCAAATTTATTTCATGGTCTTAAATAAGTTGTACAAACTTTCCAAATAAAATTCTACACTGCTTTATGTTCAACGTTGCATGAAAAAAAAGATTTAAATCGAATACTGTAACTTTGATTTTTCCATTTTATCTGCTACTCCTTTAGGGAAACTGCAACACCTTCTTTAGAAATGCTTTTACATTCGTTGTGATTGTTTCTAAACGAAGATATTCGAAATGGAGTGATCGTTCCATTTCAACGTCTTTAAACATATATGAATATATAGATATTAAATTGCTAAATAATAATTAAATATATGATAAATTTCTAAATAGGTTCATGGGTGACTGTATTATACAAACAACTCGATATAACGAGCAATTCTCAATAGACAAAACAAATTTGAAATCAATAAATATATATTCTTTAATTGGTGAAGAGAGTTTACGGACTGCAAAACGCGGTAAAAAGGGAAAATTGATGAGATTGAACCTTCTGTAATGCATCATTTTATGATCGGAGCTATTAAGGAACGGCTAAGTTCTATCACGATCAGTTTTTGAAACTCTAAAATTATCAGCTGATTCACAACATTGGAGGAAAACTATAGATCCTTCATGTAAGCTGTGTGGGGAAAATGGGCACTATGACGTACATCTTTTTGATAGCGTCGACTGATTTGGACACGGTAACCCCGGATTCGAGTCCAGTCTGTCGCTATCGCGGTAACATTGTAACCTTGGTCAAGTTATTTTACTCTACTAGTACACTCCCGTCACCCAGGGGTTAAATTGGGCACCTGACACATGAGACGGCTGTCTTTGTAAATGAAAAAGCACAAGCGCCGTATATGGCAGCTCTGTATGTATTCTCCCCATTGAGTTAAGGATGTTATGGATTGTACGAGTCTCGCCAGGGGGTAATAGGTAGAAGTCAGCGAGCACTTCCAGATGCCCGGATGTAGTGACACGCGGTACAGATGGAAAGACGACAAGTCTTGAGAGATTTTGCGGATGTAGTGAATAAGGAAAGAACAAGAAAGAGGAAGAGCAAAAAAGAAGACAGGTGTCATCTACTATATCAAGGAGGGTGAAAAACTTAGAAATAGGAAGAATACAAACCATCGTTGTTTTCCACTGAGGAACGGAGAACAGAAAGAAGTTTGTCTTGTACACATAGTAGAAACACCTTTGCGACTAGGCATAACGTTGTTGTCAAAACAAGCCAAGACGATAGTAGCCCGAGAGCTGAAAGCACCATGAGTGGGAAAACTGCCAAGATCGTGAAGTGTTAGACATGCCATGATCGTAGATTGCACAGAGAAGTAACAGGAATCCTTGCTGTTTCCTATCGAAGTTGGGTGTAGAGGTTTTCCAGCTCCAGACGTTAGGAATAGTACCAGCAGGACGTAAGGCCACAATACGACAACTAGCAGAGAAGTCATCCTGCTTGGTGTAGCAGGTGAGACAAACAAGATGCCTCAAACCAACAAGTAGTGGTCGGCCAAAGCTGCTCCACCGACTTGAGGATAAAACGATCTTCAGGTTGAAACATTTTTCGACAGCAGGAATAATACCGCCTATAACTTCTGTGTTCCACACACACACACACACAAACACACACACACACACACACACACACACTCTGTCTGTCTGTCTCTCTCTCTGTCTGTCTCTCTCTCTCTCTCTCTCTCTCTCTCTCTCTCTTAATTCTAAAAGTGACTCATCAAACATTCTTTGATATATCTGCATTTCTTCCGGGGGTTTTTCTCGTAGAGAAAACTTTTTACAATAAATAAAATCCAACCATCAATACAGTTATAAAATCTGAAGAGTCAATTTAATACTGTATTAAAAAATATATAAAGTTTGAATCTAATCCTATGGGACAGCGATCTTGTTAACTAAGGCCATAAATGTGACGTATCTGGGATATCATTAACAGAGAGAAAGAAACTCGTTTGATGTACAATCGTTTGATGTAGAGAAGTTGCAGATTTTAACCATGTGATATAATATTGTTACACTTGATACCATTCAATTTAAATAAAAATCATCACAACCTTTGTTTCAACATTAATCAATTCAATATGCTTATGATATCATATATATTAATTTTTTGGGTCAGTTCATTTTTGCAGCTAGTGTTCTAGCATTAAAATTAAGTAAACTAGATGATATCCTGCGCAAGCGCGGAATTAACACTTTACAAAAGAATGACACAATGCAAAAATAATGCACTATAATTTTTATCACTGTCCCAAATGTGAATTCCAGATAAAAGACTGTTTTAAACACCCACCCCACCCCCAATTTTACTTCCCGTTTAGTGCATACATATAGACTTATAACACAATATGTTCCTTGTTTACAAATTAATGTCTTAAGTTTACTACCAAACTGTCGTGGTATAAAAACGTATGAAATTGAAAAACGCTAGTGTATGCATATTACTTTGCATTGTTTAAACCAAAGTTGTCATATCCAAAGTATCTCCCTACACTTTCCGCCATGGTGTAAATTAGTCAAACCGCGTTCCTGGGCATCCCGTTCTGGAAAATAAATTCTTTCGATCAAAACTAAAATCGCATCAAATTTTCCCATTTTATTCATTAACTTTTTTGTATTACCCAAAGATGTCCCGTCCAAGGTATGAATATCTGACCGCAATGCATAATGAACTTATCCTACACTTTTCGCGATAACGTTAATTAGTCAAACCGCGTTCTTGGTTACCCCATTCTGGAAATTTCTATTCCATTCTTTCGCCAGAGGTTGCGCTTCGCTAGCTTCTATCTATCAAAACTAAAATCACTCACACAAGAAACGAATTGCCTTATTTCATTTACTCAACATTTGTCAAATCTTAACTTCTAAGTTCCTAATAATTATATTCACTGTTTACGTAATCATTCAATATTATTTTACTGCAAGCATATTATTACTTATTAGGTTTGGTACTGACTGTTTACAGAAATTTGTGGGGTCGGTAAAGTCCATAGAAGGCGAGGCGAAGCCCGAAACAAGGAACTGTAAACAGTCAGTACCAAACCTAATAAGTGTTTTGTTTTGTCGAGGACCTAAAGTTTGATATGTAAACAAACAAAAGATAATATAACAATTAAATTCATACCTTAATTCTCTTATCTTTTTCGTTTCTCGTCAGTCAGTCGTCTGTGCAAACCTGGATGCCATTGTAGGATCGTTTTATTACGTCAAGGGCAAAGGGGGATCACTCTAAATATTTTGGGGCTTAAATATTAAAGGTATGGTCGAACGTTAGTGTAAAAAATCAGCTCAAATAACGTTACGTCCGCCATGTTGCCGTGTAAATTTTGACGCTCGCCGTTTAAAGAAATTTGTAAGACAATCACGTGACGCGTTTCATCCAATGACGTCGAGACATTCTAGTCCGAGGCAAAACAAATTTTGATGCAAACTACCCCTGACATGGATCCGCCAAAGCGTGTCCACCACCTTACTCTCATTTTTGCTATTTCGGGCATGTTTATCAAAAATGAAAGTAGGTTTTTTGTTAATTTAACAATAATTACTTATCAGTTAAAATTCAATTATAGCTTACGGACATCATCTCACACGTGTTGATATACCAAAGGTGTAAGCAGTTATTCTGGTACAGGCATTTTGGAGTTTTTTTTGCAAAATTCCTTAATTTATAAGTATAGATGTGTAGCAAGTGTATAATCCCTGTATTGGTATTTTGCTGGCTTTACTACGTGATTTCCATTTCCGACATCAACTTCCGTTTTTAACTAATATTAAATATAAACAGCTAGGGACATGCAATGCATCCTCCCAATTAGTTTTGTTATTTTTGATCATCGACAGAAAACAATTTAGCTGTTGTATATATTTATATATGTATTTACACAATCAAATTCTCACAACATATATTTATGTCAACAAAAATAAAACATACGCTAAAGCAACGTATTTCATTTCCCTAAAATAAATAGAACAATTGTCTATGGAAAAATACTAGTTCAGTTAACACAATTAAAATCCTGTAAGACTGTTTATATGCAAGGAATGCAATGCATCGAGATTATGAATAATACTAGTATAAGATTTCATTAGAAGATGGACTGAGCCGGTTGAAACAGATGCTGTTGAAACCGAGTCCAACATGTCTTAGCAACAATTTATTATGACTCGCACGTAAAGGCTCTCGAAGCAAAAAGAAAATTGATGAAAAGCAAACAGAAGATTTGCAAATGGTCAATTTTAGAATCTTTTGTTGATCAAAACAAATACTAAAACAATCTTGTGCACACATCAAGTGGACCTGCATGCGACTCTTATCACGACTTCTGTTCAAATCTCTACGCTATATATTAATCACCATAGCATGGACATTACATTAGGAGTCTTAATTGCAAAGCAACATACAACAGTGGCGCTTTGACCGAGTCCCACTCGTGACAGCGATTAGGGCGCCAGCATCTATGCCGCGATGTCAACATCTTATACCAGTATGCATGATAAAAATAACGTAATGCTTCGTGATGTTGGTCCAATTTTACGTCACACACACCCAACATTAAATATATAAGATGAAGGGCAGACTTGTGAGCAGAGGAGAGACAATCTAAAAGTTCCATTTCCAAACATTTTAATTTGTTCAAGTCGTGTCTATGCGCGAAAGACATTGCCTTCAAGAAGACGGCATATGGACGCGGGGGAATGGAAACAATGTTGCTTTTTTCAAGCAGTACATCCAGTCCTATTTCTTTTGGATAAACTGGCATCGCTCGAAATATCTCAAAGTCGTAGGAAACGCCCATTGACGCCTTTTCCACTTTCGTCAAATTTCCATTACAGAAGTTGTCTTTGTATGCTTCCTCTGTATCATTCGGATAGCGCGAACTGATGTACAGAACACCTTGATTGTTCTCAATTGAGCTTTCATACTGTTTGATGAATTTTAGAGCTTTAGTGTAGTCCCCCATGCAATAATACGCTGTCGCTAACGATAGCCTTCCTCTGCTGATATCAGCAGAGCAGGTCACTTCCAATAAACCCAAGGCTCGTCTGATTTGTCGGTACCGAAAACGAGCGCATCTGCGAGGGTCATTAAAACCTTTGTAGAGGAAGATCAAAGCAATGTGTCGTAAGACTCTATACTGATATAATGTCACCGTATCGTGCATCAAATAATCGAGCTGCGACTCTTCTCCTAGTAATAACGCAACGGTGTTGAAAAATTCTTTCTCGAGGCCTCTAAAGTATGGATTGGCGTTTTCGATTGATTCCAACTGAGAGAAAAACGTTCTATCTTCTTCGTCCTCCGAGAAAGAACTAGATTCATTTTTATTTTGCATACTCAATGTTTTGAATTCTTCGTTCGGATCGAAAGCGCTTGATGGACAATCAAGTATTTGAGTTCTGGCTCCTTCAAGAGCCTCTCTAAGACATTTTAGGGATTGACACCTTAATAAACACCGCCAGCCTTCTCCGTACATCTCTGAAAGATTCATGAACATCGACTCGCGGGCCTCTTCGTCCAACTTGCCATGAAACATATTATTTTCCCTCACAAAATAGTTGGGACAGAAACCATCGTCCAACCACACAATTAGTCGTTTGAAACAAATTTCAATGCAGGACACCAAACGCTCTTTTTTCCAAAATTCTCTTGGAGTCTCTTCAATGGTCCAGAACATCAACGTTTTCATAAAATAAGAACACATAACTTCCGATATTTCGTGAGAAGCTTCTTTCACCAAAAGCTTAAAAATCCCATATACAATAAACTGGGTATCATTAAAAGTATAAACTAGTCTTTTCTCGGCAACTGAAAACGACAATCTCCATACCATAGGATCAAATGTCCACTTTCCATCATTGTCGATCACTTTGGGACCAATTGCTACCACGTGACATCCTTTTTTGTATATGTCTTTTATAAGGTGACGGTCCGGCCAGCCATAGGGTCTTTTTCTATGATACCATTCCATAGCGTCTGACGGCCAATGCGAACATTTTAGACAATGCGCATCATCTTGCTCCGTTCCAAATTGCGACACTCTCCTGACACAGGGCCCGTGGGTTTCCGCATCGTCCTGAACAAAAGTCTGTATGTAAGCGTTGCTAGAAACGTACAATTTCCCACCATCTCGTACCAAAGCTGCATCCAAATTCTGTCCCGATTTATTTGGAGTTACCAGTTCAAGTTTCACATAGCCTCTTGGAATTGATGAAGATTTCTCCATTTTTATGGCACAAAACCTGCTCGGAATATCTTCTGGATGTTCTGATGCAAATGTTTTCTTATCAACATACATTCTATCAACATCAGTACCATTCATTCGGAAACCCTCGGACCAACTTCCGGTCAAAATAACATCTACATTTCTCCCGAAGTGATGAATATTTGACAAAATATCGTCTATTCGTCTGTTTAGTCTTTGAACTGGTAGATATCCTACAGCATTGATTAAGCTGCCCGCTAAAAGATCACACAAGTCTTCATCGTCGTTCCACATTGTCATCAATGACGCGAGGACCTTTTCAAAAAGTACATGCTATTGATGCAAACATCAATTTCAAAATAAGGACACAAGCTGTATTAAAATTGATTTTCATTAAAAATACAAATAGAGTTTTTAAATTCTTCCTGTTGTTGAATATGCCAGTGGTTATGGCAAGAGGATGAAACTATTCTTCCTTGTTGAAAAATGATGTTAGCTAACTTTTAATTTAGCACATAATTCCACGAAACAGGAATTTTGCTAAATAAATCTCACTTAATAACCCTTCTTTGTTTTACAATATTCATTTGTTCTCTAATTGCTAAATAAAAGTTCAAATTACTTTTCTTGTGACATAAATCTCGATATTACAACCAATCAACAATTTTCCCTTAGTCATTCAGCTCACTAAGCATTCAATCAATCCATCTATATTCTTTATGTTATCTTTATCAAACAATCAATCAAGATATCGACCATTTATTTAAGATATAGTCAGCAGGCTTGGGGTAATGCTAAATGTAATGGTAATGCAATGCATGTTTTCAAAGTAATGCTAGTAATGTGTAATGCCACAACTTCAGTATTACAAGTAATGGTAACGTAATGCATTACTTTCCAAAATCTAGTGTAATGCTGGCATTACATGGCATTACTTTGCATTTCTATGCATGTTCATTTTTAAAATTGTGATGAATTGAATAAATGAAATTGTATTTGATTAAAATTGTATTATTTAAATGAAGAAAGTAATAATTTTTGAGATAAAAATATTTTAGTTGTTTGATTAAAATAAAAATAAAAATCCATTTTTAATTTGTCAATATAATTAGCTATAACAACACAATTTCATAACATTTTTAAGAGTGTTGTTATTAAGAATTTTAAATAATTTGAAAAATCTACTCCAATTAGTTGTAAATTCAATAAATTCTTTACTATGAAGAATGTGTCAACAATTCACACACTGTCCCCAGGATAATCTAAGTGTCAAAACAATCTATTGTTTTAAGAGGTGCAAAAACCCCAATCCCCATCCTTCTTTTGACTGTGTTCCATTAGAATAGAAAACAGACATACACCCTTAAAAGCAAAAAGAATGCACTGTCCAACCATGATCTCTGGAAGCTTGAAAATTACTTCCTTTGAAAATAATTCTCTCTCTCTCTCTCTCTCTCTCTCTCTCTCTCTCTCTCTCTCTCTCAATATCTGTGTTGTATATTAAGTACAATAGTTTGGACTGATAGAAAATACAAGATTCATGATTTTTTTTTTCTATTATTGCCTAAACACTCATATCTTAGATTTTCAAACCCGACAGAATGCAGTTAAAATATGAAACCTTTGAAACTTTGATGGTCATAAAGGGCAACAACAATCTTGTATAAGTCATTAAATTTGAACCTGATAGTGAACACATAAATATGTTTAACCGTGTTTTATATATGAAACATTTGCAAAACTCTTTATTTAGCTTTTAAATTACTTTTTGAAAACTTATTATTGACTTTTCACAAAGTAATGGTAATGGTAATGCATAACTTTACTCATGTAATGGTAATGTAATGCATTACTTCATTAAAATTAAGTAATGGTAATTTAATGCCCAAATTCATGAAGTAATGGTAATGTAATGCATTACTTAACAATGTAATTCGCCCCAAGCCTGATAATCAGCAATTTATAAAGATCACCGGGATATGAACTTGGTTGGTCACGTGATGAAATCCTGTAAAGCCCGATGTTGCAACCGTCAAACGATAAGCGCGTGTGATTATCATTGTGTGACATCATAAAAAGTTCACACAGAATTGAACGTTTTCGCTTTTCTAAAGATTCATATAAGGAAGCATATTTGCAAATGTCAATATTCAATAAAACATTTTTTCAACCAATCAGTTAAACAATTTATCAAACGATCAACATTTGATCAGTGTATCAATTACATGTACCCATATGTCAACAATTAATTTAAACTAGATGCTGTCATTAGACAGTAATACCCGCACCAAGTGTTTGCCTCTAAATAACACTCTCTTGTACCAGTTTTAGTCAAAAAGAAGGCCACATGCAATTTCCGGTACTTTTTAAAAATTATAATTTTCATAAATGCTGAGTTCACATCCCATAATACACATATTGCCTTTACGTACAATTTTGGGTTGAACTGTTTGCTTGTGAATTTTAAATTAATCAATAATCTAAACGTTTCACGTCATAGAAAGTATGGTCTATATAATCATTACAAACAAAATTAAATTATATATTATACTTTGTTTTGTTCAATAAGGATTACATCACAATATGTGGGTGTCCCGGCCATACCACCTTAAAGCTGAAAATTGTGCTTTACATGGTTAACTACCTAATAAAATTGTGCAAAGGGTTTTAAAAAATAAAGTTATGAAGATACATGCAATATGTTACAATTAAATGATCTTTGTCTGAAGTTACGTACACAACACAGGTCTACAGGTTGCATTACGGGTACTAGTTTTACCAAGCTCTTTGGTTAGATGGGTTTCACGTTCTTTGGTTAGATGGGTTTCAGGTGGTGTATATGCATATGTTTTTTTGATATGCAGAAAAGGATTAATTAACAAGAATAAACATTTCTTTTGTGGTGATCAGCTAAAGGAATTCGTATTGTGCTAATTGAATTATCATTATGATGTTGACCAATATAGGTAAGTATAATACATGCAGAAGCGCAATATTATGAGACACCGGTATACAAAACAGTTAAGTTTACTTTCACTTTCTGAAATGTGATCTCCCTTTGCCAGCATACTGTATCATCATCTTTATTTAAATAAGCTTATCTACAGTTTCTGTCATTTTAATTGCAGAATCAAATTTATATTTAAACCTTATTGCATATCTATGGCTCAGCCCCTGCTATATCCCTATAGATGATGTGGCTATTCATTAAATCATGAGAGTAGTTCTGGGAAGTAGGGTTTTTTTTAGGAGTGATAAACGTCAATTTTCAGCTACTATTTGACTCCCTGGATGAAATTTAAATTTTTAAAACCTTATTGCACAACTAAAGGACAGCCCCTATCATACCCCCAAGATATGATATGGCTTTTCATCAAATCATGAGAGAAGTTCTGGGAAGTAGGTTTTTTTAGGAGTGATAAACGTCAGTTTTCTGCTACTATTTGACTCCCTGGATGAAATTTAAATTTTTAAAACCTTATTGCACACCTATAGGACAGCCCCTATCATATCTCAAGAGATGACATAGCTACTGCATAAATTGTAAGAAGAGTTCTGGGAACCATATTTTTTTGGCAAAATAACGTCATTTTATTATGACCACAGACCCACGTGATAAAAACAAAAATTCTGAAACATGATTACACATCAACATGACACCCCGAATCACATTCTAGAAGATCATTTGGCTACTGCAAAAAGAAATTGAGGTTTTTTGAAATCAGACTTTTTGTAAAAAAAAAAAAAAGTCATTTTTCAGCCATTTAATGACCCCAGGACAAAATTGAAATTTCCGAAACCTTATTGCGCATCTATAAGACACCCCAAAACATATTCCAAGAGATGATTTGTCTACTGTTGAAAATGTAAAAGGAGTTCGAGGAAGAAGGTTTTTTGTCAAAAATCGTCATTTTTTACCAATTATTTTACCCCCAGGACTACCAGAGAATTTTTGAAACCTGTTTACAAAACAACATGACACCCCAAATCATACTCCAAGAGTTCAGTTTGCTGGTTTATAAGATGTAAGAGCAGTTGGAGAAAGTAAAACGTGACAGACGGACCTACGGACGGACAGACGGAACAGGGTAACAACAATATACCCGAACTTTCTTTAGAAAGTGCGGGTATAATCATGAATTTATACCGTATTTATAAATTTACCAACTCTCAATCAAACCATCAAATGTATCTTCCCAAGTCAAGGGTTTCTGATCGGCTGCGCTTTACAGAAAGTTGTAATGTAATTATGTAGAGCAGAGCGGATCAGAAAACCTTGACTTGGGAAGATGATCAAATGAATCTATTAATTATCTATTGCCTGGACAGAAAACGAGTCCTGAAAATAATCACGTTAAAACAAATAACACATTTGATGGCCACGCACATCCAACAATGTATTTATTTATCAAACGTTTTACACTTTAATTTACGAGAAAGCAGAATATTTTTTAACTGTTGTTATGTAGCCCCGTTGCTATGGTAAACATTCTGGTACAAATTTCCTTGGTAAGTGCACTTTTATGAGAACATCAAATAAAAATGTTTAAATTTTAGTCTTTAAAACTATCAAAATATCTTTATTTTGAAAATATTCGTGAGCTTAGATAGCAACATGTTTTTGGATATTGGTTTCTCCACCAATGTTGATCTTTTTTTCATTTTTTGATATAAGACAGCGTAACAAATTGCATTTCTAATCGATATCGTGTAAGCGTTTACATATACATAACTTTCTATATTGCTTCAAAATAGCTTAGATTTGCCATGCATTTCCCCATCTTGAGCATCTGTTGCATTGACAGTGGATGCTCTTGGCAACCAGTTCGTGTTTATATATATATATATATATATATATATATATATATATATATATATATATATATATATATATATCAAGGCGTATCAATGTAAAAAATATATTAAAAGCATTTTTGAGGACTTTGATTTGAATTTCACCCCTGACTTAGAAATTAATTTGAATATCATTGTAAATCTTTTATTTAAATAAGCACTCTATGGATGTAGTATAAAGTAGATAATGCCAATTTTATTAAAGGCATGAAGAAAAGGTCCCAAAATGGACTTTACATTAGGCTACTGTATATGGCCTTTGCGTTTGATTATAAGGTTATAAGATTATAAGTTTGATTATAAGGTCAAATGCACACCCTTTACCAAAAGGCACCCTCTAAGTAATGTGTTCCTTCTTACAAGGAAATATAGACTGTACCGATGATATATATCCTCTGAAGCCATGTCCAGAAGAACTGAATAA
This sequence comes from Magallana nippona, assembly GCA_033439105.1. NCBI lineage: Eukaryota > Metazoa > Mollusca > Bivalvia > Ostreida > Ostreidae > Magallana > Magallana nippona. The sequence goes on from CM065921.1 coordinate 5,395,851, forward strand.
GCCGATTTTCTCAAAAAGTGGATAAGCCTTTTGTTATAGATTGCACTAGTTGATCTACAATATTGTAACTTGACACTTGGCGAGTCTTTACACATTGTCAAAGTGACATCAACTGGTTCTAGTCCTCATGTCGGGAGCCAGAACCCTTTGGTTATGCCCAATATCCGGGGGCGTTAGTCCTAGAATAGATAAATGTGGCAAATGGGTGAGATCATCAGGTCGTCAGACAAGCAAATTACTATAGGGTGCCCACAGAGCAGGGTCCTATTTATTTGTAATACGACCAAGTTTTTGTGTTCAGTCGAGGACAGAAAACTACATGATGTATTTATCTGTTTTTAATGATAATTGGCTCTTTGGTAGGATTTGTATAGAGTCTAATAGTATTTTTGATACTGTACAGAAGGTAGTAATTTATTAGAGTAATGCTCTAGAGATCGGTCTTTTGGTGACCTAAGATGAGTGGTCTGCAGCAAGGAATACTCGAGACGACAAGACTCAAAATTTTCTCGCACGTACATGTATATAGAAGTTGGTTTGCGGTATTTTCTTTCCCTTTCAGCAAAGTTGGGTACAAACTTCGTCTATATGTAGTGTCTATGGGTAAAGTGATCTTAACAAATATCTGGCTCTGTCGCATTTGGTCTAACTGTCATATTGAAAAGGGGAATAACTCAATTTTCAATTTCAAGACAAAATATTAATATCAAGTTATTACCCTTCGCAAATTTTGCAACATAAATAAAATACCCACCTGTCGCAATTTATTTGGCATGAGAACCAACATAATAATTTTTAGCTTTATCTTAACAGCCTTGTATGCTGTAGATTCCCAATTAATTGCGAGGGATTAATATCCGCGTAAAATCGCGAGAAGTACATCTCGCGGATTTTAAAATCTCGCTTTTATTTTACGGACAGATGTAAACTAAATGAAGGTATGATAAAATTCGGGGTTTGCAATTGTATACTCTCGCGATATGTTGCAAAACGGTTGAGTCGCAAAATTAAGTACTCGCGTAAAATAAGGAATTTACAGTATTAAGTTTTTACATCTTAAATAGAAAAAAGATTTTTTTCAAATTTCACACTATTCTTCATCTGCACATGCTATGTTTTGGATTTTTTTAAAAAACATTTTTAAGGGTACAAAATTATATAACAAGCGATATCTTTTATATTTTAATTTGTATTAAATAAAAACACATCATATGAATTATCTTGACTGATTGCTCTATTTTGCAGAAACTTCTGCACTGGTTTACACCATTCAGTGCACATTAACTTATGGTTTTGATTCCAGTTTAGTTAACAGTTTTCATTAGAATAAAATTTATATTTTCATTCTTTTTTCGTAATATTTCTTTGGATATACCAAAACATGTAAATATGTCCCCATAAAAGTCACCATCTTGAAGCAAAAACTGGTGATGACAGATTTAGTTGGATATCATGATATATATATTCGTCTCTAACTCTCATGAATTAGGTTTCTCATAGTTGACACTGAAGGATGGATCTGTTGGGAAAATCTTCTGACACTGCGGTCATCAATCTCTTTAATGCCTGTAATGAAACAGCTGTCAACAGTACTGTGGTTCATTGGAATGCATGTAATACATGCGCAGATCCAGAAAATTTTTCCAGGGGGGTTCCTAAGGATAATTGTGTTTGCTTGGGGGGTGGGGGGGGGGGGGGGGGAGGGGGGGTCCAAGGCATATTTTTGATAATTTTGCTAAGTAAATTTAATAAATTTTCATTTTCCAGGGAGGGTCTGGACCCCCCCTCCCCCCCCCCCCCCCCCCCCCCCCCCTCCCAACCCCCCTCTAGATCCGTGCATGTAACATACAACTTTATAACAAATAGTTTTAAAATGTTACATCAAAAATGAATAGCATTTAAAAAATATTAAATCTTTGATTTATTTATAAAATGGCTAAAATTAGTTTTAAAAATTTAATAATGGTAACCAATAAGACTAATGAAACAATGTTTAGTTTCAAGTAATTGTTAAACCATTATATTTTAAAGGATTTCACAATAAACTTTACTCATGAGTTTATCCAGCTTACAAAAAACAAGCACTGGTATTTTTCATGATCATTTTCATGATGATTTCACTTTTTCGCAATTATTTCAATATCATATGAAATATTAAACCACTGAGTAATTAAAAATCTTTTATAGTCGCAAAAAAACTATTTAGGCAAATTAAAAATTATCCACAATTGTTTCATTTTCCCAAAATTTGCAACATGTGGAAAAAAAAACCCCCCAAATTGTATGTATGGTATGTAGTGCTAAAATTGATATACAGGTGAACTTATTAAGGAAATGTTTTAAGTCGCCTACATTGCCATTCGCTGATTTACCTGTATGTACTTCCTCTGTGTTTCGTCATTGAGTACATGAGCTATGTGACGGGATGAGATTTTTTCGCGTCCTGTACGAGCGTGAATTCCCACCATGGTCACTCCAATGGGCCAGGGTGAGTTTCCAATGGCCATCTCCAGGTAAGCATCATTGGCCTGAAAATATGGGTACAATACATAGGTTTAATATGTTACTTTGACTCAGAAGAAATTTAAATGATTGAATGCAACTAAAAAGATGTTGACCGTAAGGAGAATGTATAAATATACTGAATTACTGAGTTTTCCATCTTTGCTGAGGGATGTTTATCATGCATAGGATGTATTAAATAATGATTAAAATGTATAGTATGCTCAAAAGTAAGAAAGAATGTGAAAACTATCATGATTAAGATTGTAGTGTAAAAATTTGATTTGTTATTGACATATGACTGACAGGTGTTAAAAATAACAAATTCTGTAAACGTATTATATTTGGCGTGTACGATATTTGGCAGAATATGATTTTTCAACAAGTTAGCGTGGATTTGATTTAGCGCATTTCTCAATGCAGCTATATATCTACTTATATATTTTTCATTTGGCAATGTACTTGATTTAGCGGACGCCAAAAATGCTAAATAGAATACACAGCCAAATGTAATACGTTTACAGTAGTTCAGGCTTAAATTAAAACATTCTAAATATTAAGTTGGCACTATGACCATTTGAGTCAGCTGATACTAATATTTGGAGGTAAACCTAGAAGTATATTCCTATATCATGGATGACACCATGTACTTATCGTATATCTATGATGATTGGTTCGTACAGCTCACATACCTTGAGATAGTCTCTGTGCATCAAATGATAAACGATGATCACCATGGCATCCAAAATGTCTTCATCAATGGTCTGCAGAAAAGAGAGCAACAGCATTATACATAAAGTAAATCAGGTACATGTAAAAAGTTAGTGTGGGGGCCACACTTAAGTAATTTTTAGGATATTAAAATTTACTGAACAAAAAATCCATTTAATCTTATATCCAACATATTCCAAACAGAGTAATTGGGTTTACCATATACATGTACAAGATCTTTTATTTCTAAATTATTTCTAAAGATTGAGGAACTACAGATTGTATAATACATGTACAAGGGCAAATTACAATCCTCTTAACCAACCAGAGGGACATGCATTTATTTTGTTTTAGATTCTTTTGAATTTATGTTCATTTTTAAAAAAAATTGTAAAGGGCATATAAATTATTTAATTTTACAAAATAAACTCTATTAAAGTATGTAAATACATAAATTTAAGTCATATTCTCAAATACAGGTATATGTCATATTCACAAAGGATTTATTTACAACCACATATTAATTCTAAATCAGTTCAGCAACTTCATGCATCAACTCACAATATACTGACACTTCTGAATATGAGGTACCAGTACATTTATCAGACTTATTCAATATTTAGTATTTGAATGATAAACAAACTGATGTGCAGTGTATGTGACACATCAATCTACCTTCAAATAAAATACACAGTTACTGTCTTAAAAAATGAGCAATATTTGGGCAAGGGAAAGATAATGTGATAAAGGGCGAGACTTGTCTAGCTCTCTTCAAGTTTTTGACACGAGCTAAAATATTGCTTATATTTTAAGACAGTTAACATGTATTTTATTTATCCTGCAACATAATATTAGTACTGAAGCTTTAGATGAGCAAATTTCAACATATTTTGATGCATATCTAAGTGAAAATCATGACAACAATGGCGTAAACGAAGCAATAAAGATGATGTCACAATGCATTTGAATGTCAGATAAATGCACAAGGCTATATTGGGGCATTGACAGGATAAATTGTCTCAACACTGCTGTACATTAATACCTTGTGTTTGAGCTTTCTGAACAAGGGCTTGAGATAACTGACAGTCTGGGTGTGAATGGCACTGGCCTCCTTCCCTTTCAGTGTCCGCTTTTCTTCTTCTGGCCTCTGATTCAAGTTCTGTCCCCACATTTTCAACAGGTACTGCAATGACCATCAAATCAATTATTTTTAAGCACAATGCAAGATGCAAAATATGATATTTTTATGAATTATAGTTTGGGTAAGAAAGTTGCCTAGAACTTACCTTAAGAAATCTTAAAATAATATCACAGTTTTTCTCAGAATCTCCTTTTCCAATTTCTTCTTTCATTGCCTGGAAATTGTAAATACCGATTGTGACATTTGCAGCTTTATACAAGTACCAAAAAAAATTTTAATTATTAGGGTAATTCATAATAATTTAAGCTTTGTATACAGTATCAAAAAGTAAAATTTGACATTTGAAGCAATTCTGCAAACAAATATTATCGGTATCATTTTCTCTCCTATAATATGCCAGCCATATCCTTCTCAATCTTTGGGAATTGAACTTGGATGACTTCTATTGTATATATAATGCCATAAGCTGATATAAGCTAATTATCCATGTATGTATATATATTCCTGTGTTATGCTTTAACCTGTTGTAAACTACTTACCTGAGCATCTTCCACTTTAGGAATCAGCTGACAAAAACTAACCTGTACCAGTTCAAACATTCCTATATTTTCTACTGTTGTGTATTGCCAGATGTACATGTAAGATACTAACCTGGGTATTTTTAAACCACTAATGAGTAATCATTAGTTGTTAAGGTCAGACGACACGCTCCTCAATTTAACATAACTTTTTCCAGGAATTTGTTATTGATTTACTACTACTTTGACAAGCTTTCTTGCAAAAATTTAGGGTACCTTACCAGGCATTTGTGCAAGATACTAGAGTATGCAATTTCCTATTTAATCTTATTGAAAATACACTTTAATTGCTGATATAAAATTTTTTGGCATATATTGATATATATATATATATTTATTTTTTAAATTTTAATCTTGAATTTTTGAAACCAATTTCGGTGAAAATCTGGATTATTTTTATTGGAACTCTTTATTACGAGGAGATAAAAAAAAGTTGCTCGAGGAACTTGTCGTCTGACCTTAACGAACCAATTATCTGCCACTTTAGCACCATCAACTGATGCAAACATCTAACTTGTATATCTTCCATCAAACTGCCATCAGCTGATGTGAACAACAAACCTGAATACTGGTATATCTTCCACCAAACTCACTATCAGCTGATGTGGACAACAACTAACATGAATGTCTTCCACTATACTGTCATTAGCTGATGTGAACAACTCACCTGAATTTATCTTCCACCAAACTCATCATCAGCTGATGTGTACAACAACTAACATGAATATCCTCCATCAAACTGCCATCATCTAATCTAAAAACTAACCTCAATATCTTCCACCATACTTCTATCTACTGATGTGAACAACTAACCTGAATATATCTTCCACCAAACTCTCCATCAGCTGATGTGAACAAGTAGCATTATAAGCCTGAACATCTTCCTACATACTTCTGTAAGCTGATGTGAACAACTAGTCACCATACCTCTACCAGTTGTCATCATCTGAAGTGAATTACTAACCTGGATATCTTCCACTGTGGTGCCATCGTCTTTGATGGACACATCGTTTGACCTCTTGCCCCCTTCCCCAGATGTGGCTGCTTCCACCATCTCCTTGAAATAGTCTTCATCTACTTTGTCCATAGCTGCCTTGAACTCATTTCTGAATCCCTCCTGTCATAGAAAGTGCTAACACAGTTACAGACCCTGAAATGCACTACTACTATATACATCAGCTGTACGTTTCTCACACACTTCTCACACACTTCTCACACGCTATACGGTTTGTACGATACGATTCCTGTGAACTTTTATGAGTGAAAAATGATAATGTGTCAATGAAGATATCTTGGATATTTTCCCTTTTATCAATTTCAACTGTATTTCTTTTACAGGTATGAGTATTTTTATTAAAAATGATCAAAAAGTGATGGAAGCAATAACTTGGGACAGACTATTTGTGAAGTAGTGCATTTCAGGGTCTGTAGTAAATCATGACTGTGGACAAAACAAGTGAAGTAGAGTTATGCAAAAATGTAGATTGAACTATGAATAAAACAGATTTGTAGCAAACTTTAATGACTGTTAATCACCTCTTTAGCATCTGGCTCATCTGTTTCCAGTTTTTTCAACCGCAAATAGCACTCGTAATCACTCTCACCAAACAGTCGTATCGGCTCATTTCTGTCACGAAGTCTTCTGATCACCTGAAGAAATTAATTTTTGAAAAGGAAACAAATATTAAATATAAAAGGTAATCCAAGTTGTTTATAAACATAATTTATGACATGTACTTTCTGGATTGCACTTACCTCTTTTCTTGGCATCTGAGGGGCTTTTTCTTCCGTTTGCTCTGGTGTATCCCTTTTTGTCTCTTTTTCCTGAAGTATTGCAGAAAAAAATAAATTTACTTCATTTCTATACATTTATCATATTGTTTGTGAGAGAAATTAAAATGTCAAAGTAAATCTCTGTTTAAGATTAAAATTTGTACCCTAAATGTTAAAATTATAGATGACCCACTTTTTCAGGAGATTTTTTGTTGTCATCATGAACCCCTCTATGCCTTTTCCAATAATCTTCCTCTTCTTTGGCCGCCAAGTCTCCTCTTTTGAAGTATTTCTTATTAGGTGCCTAAACATATACAAACTCAATTGTAGTTATTCATCAACTGATTTTCCAAGAAAGAAAAAAAATGAAACATAATTTCCTTTTATCATGTTAATAATTCTTTAACATTGAATTCCATGGCTTACTGTTGTATAGATTTATCTCACCAGAACATCTTTAGACTCTATCTTCTGTCTTTTTCTATTAATTTCTGCTTGTAAAAGTGCTTTAAAATCCATGTTTTGGTCAATTGATCACTTATTGATGTTTACAAACGTAGGTAGTTCTCCTGTGTTTGAGGTAAAAATCGTATCAAAATGACCTATGTTGAAAACATCGTTTCAATTGGTGAAACATTTGTCCAAAAATGAGGTCGTCCAATCATATTTATTGTTTTAAAACGTTTTGGAAAATGTCAATTGAAAGTGCCCGTATAACGACAAAGATGCTACTATACACGCTATTGTTATCATTTTATCTAACATCCCCGGTATTGGGGTTAATGAAAGTGTCAACTTACAATTTATGGAATATAATGTTTAACTGGGATGTTAGAAAATATAGAATAGCAAGAATGGTTCGTGCATTATTCTTTTTTATCTTACTTTAATTCTGCACCGGAATACCTCTCATTTTTTCTGCCAATTTTGCTGGCATACTAAGTAATACTGAGCAATGCCTTTGGTATATGCCTCATTGTATGACATGTATAAATGAACAGTGCTGCAGACTGTGCTTGTGTCATGGCTGCAATGTTTGCATACGATATACAGGGCATTGCGTGCGGGTCCTGTAAAATGCCCATTCCCAATTGGAAATTGACTGTTTTTACCCGAAATCTAAATGAAAAATTCCCAAAATAACCTGTGTTATTGTGTTATAAAAGATGCTAGGATGCTAAATTTGTAACTATGCTGAGTGAGACATCCTTTATACTGATATAAATACCTGAGTGTTCTGTTAAGTGTGGTTTATTATGATGAAAACATTAATTTAATGATTATATGTGTAATATGCAAATGAAAACCAAGAAAACTGAATTTCTGCTTGTTTGCTTACTTGCATTGAGCCATATTTGTTAAACTATTTCCCCAAAAGAGCAATTTTTTGACAATAAATTCCCAAGTGAAAGGGTACAGGACCCTGTACCAAAAAGGGTCAATTAAGCCCTGAAATAAGTTAAACACCAGATATTAATTATAGTTGATTTTGTATTTTAAAAATTTGCAAATACTATTGGTCTTTTATATGTAGAATTTTCGGGAAATAATTTTGGTGCTGTATAATTGTTGATTAAACAGATTACAATATACTGTTGATTTTGTCCTGACTGTCTGTTTTATTCATATATTTGTAAATTTCTCTAAACACACATTTATATTATGTAGAAGTTACCAAGCAATCATATTACTTACCTTGTAGATAAAAAAGGAGCAGTTGGATATCATTGGATTCCAGGAGGTGAGATTTGACTCAAAGACTGGAAGGAATCAGGTGTCTGACCTCCAGAAGTTATTACCTGAATACCAGTGGCTATATGTCAATAAAGCCAATGATGTGATACAAAAGGAGAATGCTATACACAAAGGATGGGAGGGGGAAGGTAACAGTAAATAAGTACAAATGTGTATCTTTTCATCTGAACACTTTGAGGTTGATATTGAGATAGAGAAATAAACAAAGTTATAATCTTTTAGATTGATTTTAAAAGTTCATATTTCCAATCTTTTAGGGCTATGCTCTGAAAGACATTTTCATTTGTATCAGCTTACGGAAAGATATTTTTACAGTTTTAAATAATATAAAACAGAGAGCAAACTTAAACTATAAGTATGAGCTATGAACATTATTTGTTTCATTAAACAGAAAGATGAAACATGTATCAAACTGTATATTTGCAGTATATGGTTGAATATATTTAGGAACATTTGCTCTTATTGAAGATTATTTTAAATGAATTCTTTTGTTTTATTCGTTTTTGATTAGGTATTGGAATTCTTAGTAGATATCCTATTGTAACAGCTAGCAGAAAAGTTGTTCCATACCAGCAGGGTCCAGATACGAATAGACGAGTAATAATCCACGCCAAAGTCCGAACGGATCATTCTGGGATCTTAGATGTCTTTGTAGTCCACTTCTCATATGTAAGAAAGCAACAGTGTGAAAATGCTGATACCCTCTTGAAATTACTAAGAGGTACGTGTTTATGAAAAGTAGATATATATTGAGCATTCTATATTACTCTGTGTCAATATTCATTGTCTTCCCTCTTCTTCAACTGTTCAATTCTTTTGAGTTCAGCTATGTATATCACATCAAGTACAAATAAACATTTGCATCTATTATTTTGAACTTTTAATTTAATTCTGAAGAATTTATAGGTCTTCGGTTTGGTACCTTATGCATTTCTTTTGTTAGACCCACTTACTGAGTGAGGAATTTTACCATTACCTTAAGTACACCAAGATTTTTGAGTAACTTCAATCTGCAATTTTTTATAGAACAAAGACAAAAAACACATTTCTGGAAATAAACAATGTAACTACTTGCTTGACGTGGAAATTGTTTCTCAAATGCCATTTCCTAATAAAACAATATATGTATTGTATTTGGTTTTAAAGTTCACGTCAATCATTGGTTTGGTTATATATTGAACTAATATTGTCTGAATTTAATGAACATTTTTATGCCTTCCAGAGAGAAGCTATCGGTATATTATCATTCTTGGAGATTTTAACATCTACAAAGATTATGAATGGCCTGTAAAACTGCTGACATCAAAACGCAGATTGGAGTTCAAAGGTTGTACTTCTCAGCTGGAGAGTTTCCGCAGAAGGAGGCAACTGTTTTTTGATGCATGGACAGAAGTTCATGAATCTGATGAAGAGGGATATACGTTCAGCAATATGGTAAAATAATAACAGTAAACTTGAATTTGAAGATTTCTCATAATTAGATTTATGCAAACTCTTTTAGCAATATGGTAAAATAACAATGAACTTGAAATAGAAGATCTAATTTTTAGATTTATGAAAACCTGAGAGGAAATTTCTTTTTCTTCTCATTATAGATAATGCACAGGCACCTGATGTTATACAATTTTTCATAGTAAAAATATATACACTCTACCTACTACATGTAATACACCCTTGTGTATTATTAGGTAGAGGGTACTGGGATATATATATATATATTTTATTATGAGAAAAATATAAAACATCAGGTGCCTGTGATAAAATGTTTTATAGTGTTTTTATAATCTTGATTTTTCTTGTAGCCTTCTCCAGGCTTACAAAGTCGACCAGATAGAATAATTGTGAATTCGAAGATCGAGGTGAAATCTGTCACCCTCACTGGTGATGGCTCCTTCTACAAAAATATGTACAGTTCCAGCATACAATTTCATCGGATGAAAGCCTTGATCCACCACTCATATCTCACTTATAAGGGAGTAAAGGGTTATCCCTGCACTCAAGATTGTGGGCCAAATGGATCATGCCGCTGTGGAATGTGTATCAAAGGAGATAATTCTAATAACTGTGATTTACCCGATTGTCAAGAATGTAACAGTAACATCTTTCAGAATATTTTACTATACAGCTTTGTTTTTATAATTGTATGCTTTCATTTGTTTTTTGCTGTACTAACTATATTTATAAATGGAGCAGATTTTCGGAAGGAGGCCGTTTTTCAGATCCTCGGCTGTAATTGTTGTCTGTGTCATCCTGATAATTTTAAAATGCGGCACACGCCCTCAAGAAATCGATTATACAGGTGTTGCAGGAGGTGGCCAGTTTTTAAACTGCCTCCGTTTTATTTATTCATCATTTGTATTTTTATCTTAAGTTTAACATTTTATAACTTTAATAAGGTATTTGAGAAATCTTTTAGTACTCTCTCTTTAGTAATGGATGAAGAATACTACCCTGCAGATCACCTTATGCTTACGGCTGTGATATCTCTGTAACCATGACGATATCGTTTTAAATCCAAACACACAAGTCCCAGCTTTTACATGTTGTGCAATATGCAATGTTTTAGTTTCGCTTTACATGTATTGATTTTTACCCATTGTACGTGTATACAAATGTAATAGGGTATATTCTGGCACATTGCCTCAACAAATATAATGACAATAGAGAGGTAATGTATATGTCTGAGTTTTAATCATGGCCAGTATATGGTTTATACCTGTCTATTTACATGATGGTTGATTGGTTGATGTGAGATATGTCATTGGAGGCTCTAAATTCGTTACAGTCCTAGAGTCGTGTCCCTTTTGTTTTCCGCACGTATCTGGCAAGATTTAGTCCAAGATTGACGAGAAAAAGTATCAATATATTATCGGTATGTAAAGTCTTATGTTAGAGAAGAAGTCATTTATTGGGTGTTTTGGTAAATTTTGTGTAACAATTTTAACCGAGCGCCTAATGTGGAACACATTCTTAGGGTAACAAATCATGGGCCTCCGAGGATATTTGTATGATTTTTGGATTCTTGTAAAAGTACATGTAATATATGTAATTTGCTTTTCCTCTTTCTCTGGCATATTTTGACGTGTTTAAAATTGATTATAATTTGCTAGTTGTCTGTGATTTATGACATAAATGTCAGTTTCTGTGCCATTTTGAATTTTCCGAAAATGCAATGAAGATAATATTAATTTTATCAAAGAATATAACTCGGGACCCAGCTAGGGAGGGACTGGTTATGTCTTTTCCATTGACAACACATGTGCACACTTCTATCATGATAATAGCTTTAGATGCTTATTCTAGAATAAAATCAGTGGGACTAGGGACTAGCAGTCTGTTAGTTTCTATGGGAAAATGGGGATGCATGCAGATTTATACATTGACACTACTGTAAAAGTGGTTACATGTATTTACACATGGGAGAAATTTACACTAACTGGATATGAGGTAGGCTTTCAATAGCATAAAATAACAACAACCCTCCCACCCCCACCCCCCTTCCCCCCCTCAATGTATGGTTACAAAAATTAAAACTTTAGAGTGGTAAGTCACGCAACTGCATACAGTATTTAAGGTAAGCTTTGCGGCTTGCATTTTTAGCTCACCTGAGCTGAAAGCTCAAGTGAGCTTTTCTGATCACTTTTTGTCCGGCGTCCGTCCGTCTGTCCGTCTGTCCGTCTGTCTGTCTGTCCGTAAACTTTTTACATTTTCGACTTCTTCTCAAGAACCACTGGGCCAATTTCAACCAATCTTGGCACAAAGCATCCTTAGGTAAAGGGGATTCAAGTTTGTTAAAATGAAGGGCCACACCCTCTTTCAAGGGGAGATAATTAAAAATCATTGAAAATTTGTTGGTATTTTTCAAAAATCTTCTTCTCAAAAACCATTTGGCCAGAAAAGCTGAAACTTGTGTGGAAGCATCCTCAGGTAGTGTAGATTCAAGTTTGTTCAAATCATGATCCCCGGGGGTAGGGTGGGGCCACAATGGGGGGTCGAATTTTTACATAGGAATATATAGAGTAAATCTTTAAAAATGTTCTTCTCAAAAACTATTCGGCCAGAAAAGCTGAAACTTGTATGGAAGCATCCTCAGGTAGTGTAGATTCAAGTTTGTGCAAATCATGATCCCCGGGGGTAGGGTGGGGCCACAATGGGGGGTTGAATTTTTACATAGGAATATATAGAGTAAATCTTTGAAAATCTTCTTCTTATAAACCATTTGACCAGAAAAGCTGAAACTTGTGTGGAAGCATCCTCAGGTAGTGTAGATTCAAGTTTGTTCAAATCATGATCCCTGGGGGTAGGGTGGGGCCACAATGGGGGGGTCGAATTTTTACATAGGAATATATAGAGTAAATCTTTAAAAATCTTCTTCTCTGAAACTGATCAGCCAGGAAAGCTGAAACTTGTGTGGAAGCATCCTCAGGTAGTGTAGATTCAAGTTTGTTCAAATCATGATCCCCGTGGGTAGGGTGGAGCCAAAATGGGGGGTTGAATTTTTACATAGGAATATATAGAGTAAATCTTTAAAAATGTTCTTCTCAAAAACCATACGGCCAGAAAAGCTGTAACTTGTGTGGAAGCATCCTCAGGTAGTGTAGATTCAAGTTTGTTCAAATCATGATCCTTGGGGGTAGGGTGGGGCCACAAGGGGGGGGGTCGAATTTTTTACAAAGGAATATATAGAGTAATTCTTTAAAAATCTTCTTCTCTGAAACTGATCAGCCAGGAAAGCTGAAACTTGTGTGGAAGCATCCTCATGTAGTGTAGATTCAAGTTTGTTCAAATCATGATCCCCGTGGGTAGGGTGGGGCCACAATGGGGGGTCAAATGTTTTACATAGGAATATATAGAGTAAATCTTTAAAAATGTTCTTCTCAAAAACCAGAAAAGCTGTAACTTGTGTGGAAGCATCCTCAGGTAGTGTAGATTCAAGTTTGTTCAAATCATGATCCCTGGGGGTAGGGTGGGGCCACAATGGGGGGGGGGGGGGGTCAAATATTTTACAAAGGAATATATAGAGTAAATCTTTAAAAATCTTCTTCTCTGAAACTGATCAGCCAGGAAAGCTGAAACTTGTGTGGAAGCATCCTCAGGTAGTGTAGATTCAAGTTTGTTCAAATCATGATCCCTGGGGGTAGGGTGGGGACAAAATGGGGGGGGGGTCAAATATTTTACAAAGGAATATATAGAGTAAATCTTTAAAAATCTTCTTCTCTGAAACTGATCAGCCAGGAAAGCTGAAACTTGTGTGGAAGCATCCTCAGGTAGTGTAGATTCAAGTTTGTTCAAATCAAGATCCCTGGGGGTAGGATGGGGTCACAATGGGGGGTCAAATGTTTTACAAAGGAATATATAGAGTAAATCTTTAAAAATCTTCTTCTCAAAAACCAGAAAAGCTGTAACTTGTGTGGAAGCATCCTCAGGTAGTGTAGATTCAAGTTTGTTCAAATCATGATCCCTGGGGGTAGGGTGGGGCCACAATGGGGGGGGGGGGTCAAATATTTTACAAAGGAATATATAGAGTAAATCTTTAGAAATCTTCTTCTCTGAAACTGATCAGCCAGGAAAGCTGAAACTTGTGTGGAAGCATCCTCAGGTAGTGTAGATTCAAGTTTGTTCAAATCATGATCCCTGGGGGTAGGGTGGGGCCACAATGGGGGGGGGTCAAATATTTTACAAAGGAATATATAGAGTAAATCTTTAAAAATCTTCTTCTCTGAAACTGATCAGCCAGGAAAGCTGAAACTTGTGTGGAAGCATCCTCAGGTAGTGTAGATTCAAGTTTGTTCAAATCATGATCCCTGGGGGTAGGATGGGGCCACAATGGGGGGTCAAATGTTTTACATAGGAATATATAGAGTAAATCTTTAAAAATGTTCTTCTCAAAAACCAGAAAAGCTGTAACTTGTGTGGAAGCATCCTCAGGTAGTGTAGATTCAAGTTTGTTCAAATCATGATCCCTGGGGGTAGGGTGGGGCCACAATGGGGGGGGGGGGTCAAATATTTTACAAAGGAATATATAGAGTAAATCTTTAAAAATCTTCTTCTCTGAAACTGATCAGCCAGGAAAGCTGAAACTTGTGTGGAAGCATCCTCAGGTAGTGTAGATTCAAGTTTGTTCAAATCATGATCCCTGGGGGTAGGGTGGGGCCACAATGGGGGGGGGGGGGTCAAATATTTTACAAAGGAATATATAGAGTAAATCTTTAAAAATCTTCTTCTCTGAAACTGATCAGCCAGGAAAGCTGAAACTTGTGTGGAAGCATCCTCAGGTAGTGTAGATTCAAGTTTGTTCAAATCATGATCCCTGGGGGTAGGGTGGGGCCACAATGGGGGGGGGGGTCAAATATTTTACAAAGGAATATATAGAGTAAATCTTTAAAAATCTTCTTCTCTGAAACTGATCAGCCAGGAAAGCTGAAACTTGTGTGGAAGCATCCTCAGGTAGTGTAGATTCAAGTTTGTTCAAATCAAGATCCCTGGGGGTAGGATGGGGTCACAATGGGGGGTCAAATGTTTTACAAAGGAATATATAGAGTAAATCTTTAAAAATCTTCTTCTCAAAAACCAGAAAAGCTGTAACTTGTGTGGAAGCATCCTCAGGTAGTGTAGATTCAAGTTTGTTCAAATCATGATCCCTGGGGGTAGGGTGGGGCCACAATGGGGGGGGGGTCAAATATTTTACAAAGGAATATATAGAGTAAATCTTTAAAAATCTTCTTCTCTGAAACTGATCAGCCAGGAAAGCTGAAACTTGTGTGGAAGCATCCTCAGGTAGTGTAGATTCAAGTTTGTTCAAATCATGATCCCTGGGGGTAGGGTGGGGCCACAATGGGGGGGGGGGGGTCAAATATTTTACAAAGGAATATATAGAGTAAATCTTTAAAAATCTTCTTCTCTGAAACTGATCAGCCAGGAAAGCTGAAACTTGTGTGGAAGCATCCTCAGGTAGTGTAGATTCAAGTTTGTTCAAATCATGATCCCTGGGGGTAGGATGGGGCCACAATGGGGGGTCAAATGTTTTACATAGGAATATATAGAGTAAATCTTTAAAAATGTTCTTCTCAAAAACCAGAAAAGCTGTAACTTGTGTGGAAGCATCCTCAGGTAGTGTAGATTCAAGTTTGTTCAAATCATGATCCCTGGGGGTAGGGTGGGGCCACAATGGGGGGGGGGGGGGTCAAATATTTTACAAAGGAATATATAGAGTAAATCTTTAAAAATCTTCTTCTCTGAAACTGATCAGCCAGGAAAGCTGAAACTTGTGTGGAAGCATCCTCAGGTAGTGTAGATTCAAGTTTGTTCAAATCATGATCCCTGGGGGTAGGGTGGGGCCACAATGGGGGGGGGGTCAAATATTTTACAAAGGAATATATAGAGTAAATCTTTAAAAATCTTCTTCTCTGAAACTGATCAGCCAGGAAAGCTGAAACTTGTGTGGAAGCATCCTCAGGTAGTGTAGATTCAAGTTTGTTCAAATCATGATCCCTGGGGGTAGGATGGGGTCACAATGGGGGGTCAAATGTTTTACATAGGAATATATAGAGTAAATCTTTAAAAATGTTCTTCTCAAAAACCAGAAAAGCTGTAACTTGTGTGGAAGCATCCTCAGGTAGTGTAGATTCAAGTTTGTTCAAATCATGATCCCTGGGGGTAGGGTGGGGCCACAATGGGGGGGGTCAAATATTTTACAAAGGAATATATAGAGTAAATCTTTAAAAATCTTCTTCTCTGAAACTGATCAGCCAGGAAAGCTGAAACTTGTGTGGAAGCATCCTCAGGTAGTGTAGATTCAAGTTTGTTCAAATCATGATCCCTGGGGGTAGGGTGGGGCCACAATGGGGGGGGGGGGTCAAATATTTTACAAAGGAATATATAGAGTAATTCTTTAAAAATCTTCTCTGAAACTGATCAGCCAGGAAAGCTGAAATTTGTGTGGAAGCATCCTCATGTAGTGTAGATTCAAGTTTGTTCAAATCATGATCCCCGTGGGTAGGGTGGGGCCACAATGTGGGGTTGCATTTTTACATAGGAATATATAGAGTAAATCTTTAAAAATGTTCTTCTCAAAAACCAGAAAAGCTGTAACTTGTGTGGAAGCATCCTCAGGTAGTGTAGATTCAAGTTTGTTCAAATCATGATCCCTGGGGGTAGGGTGGGGCCACAATGGGGGGGTCAAATATTTTACAAAGGAATATATAGAGTAAATCTTTAAAAATCTTCTTCTCTGAAACTGATCAGCCAGGAAAGCTGAAACTTGTGTGGAAGCATCCTCAGGTAGTGTAGATTCAAGTTTGTTCAAATCATGATCCCTGGGGGTAGGGTGGGGCCACAATGGGGGGGGGGGTCAAATATTTTACAAAGGAATATATAGAGTAAATCTTTAAAAATCTTCTTCTCTGAAACTGATCAGCCAGGAAAGCTGAAACTTGTGTGGAAGCATCCTCAGGTAGTGTAGATTCAAGTTTGTTCAAATCATGATCCCTGGGGGTAGGATGGGGTCACAATGGGGGGTCAAATGTTTTACATAGGAATATATAGAGTAAATCTTTAAAAATCTTCTTCTCTGAAACTGATCAGCCAGGAAAGCTGATACTTGTGTGGAAGCATCCTCAGGTAGTGTAGATTCAAGCTTGTTCAAATCATGATCCCCGTGGGTAGGGTGGAGCCAAAATGGGAGGTTGAATTTTTACATAGGAATATATAGAGTAAATCTTTAAAAATCTTCTTTAAAATTGTTTAGACTCTGGCCCCTGGACAATTCTTGGACCTCAAAAGGGGTTCAAAGTTTGATGTAGGTTTATAGTCCATATATAAACAATTGTTTAGGTCTGATCATCTTCTCGAGAACTGCAATGCTCAATATGTGATATGACTGTAAAATCATCCTGTTACAAAGGGGGTCAATGATAAACATAAGAATATGCAGGGGAATTTTTTTTTTATACAGGATCTATTATACGACATTGTTCAGATATTTTGTATATGACTCTATAAAGCTGATTTCATTATGTCTGTTGTTGCTCAGGTGAGCGATGTGGCCCATGGGCCTCTTGTTTAGGAATTGTACCAAAGTTACATACCATTTAGTTCACTATGCTAAATTGTTTTTTCTCATGAAATTCAAATGATTTTGATGGTCCGGTTTTATAACTACAAAAGGTCAAAGTTCATGATTTGAAATTTTCATGTGGATAAAATGTAAATGAAAATATGTACATTCTATATGTGACTATTAAGGGGGTTATTTATGCTTAAAATGTTTGAAAAATAATTTCACTATTTTATAAATATCATGATTCATTTTTATAAATTTCTAATGAATTATCTAAAAATAGAATGAAATGCAACAAAAGTCTTAATTTTGGACTAATATTATGTAAATGAAAACATCTAATTTGAAACCTTTCCAAGTCCACTGATTTTCAGGAAAAACGTATCTCAGTTTAAGTGTAATCTGATGTTTCTAAAACACTATTCAAAACCATATGATGCGGACTTCGTTTTTGTAGAAACTGATAAAATGCTTCTGTCCTATTATTTTTTCAATGGAACTACAAAACCCCACGAAATAAAAATAACTTGAAATCAATTATGACGTCATATAAATTTTGACATCCTAGCTGAAATAAGGGGTAGTTGGTGTTACGTCACAATGAAAAATTGTGAGTTATCTCCCTGTAATCGCAAACCTTACCTTAATATCCACACATATTGTTTGACTCTAGAAAAAGCGTACTTAACCGTCAGCGTAAATAACCATTTTTACAGTATTCCATCATTAGGAAAAAGAATGGCATGTATAAAATTTCAAAGCATTATACTGTAGACACAGAATGTTTTATGTTATGCTGTGATAGATTAATAGATGCTTCATTGGTGCTTGTTAGCAGATGCTAGTAAGTGATTCAGTGTGTTCAAACACCTGATAGGTCTGCAGAGGACATTAAACTGTAGAAAAGTCTGTTGAAACAGCTAGTATATTGATTATATCAAGAAAATATAGTGTCAATTTTAAAAAATATGCTACTTGAACTGTTCAATGTACAATGTACTAATATTGAATGTCAATCTAGTGACTTTATGATTTCATTTTGCATAATAAATGATCAATCACATCCAGAAAGGTGTTATTTTCTGCCTCCAGTCATTGCCGACAAAGATCAGTCCTCAAAAGGCTAATGCTGCCATTATAAACTCCTGTGATGAACATTAATTAATCAATCTTCTTTTGCTGGTGTTTTGTTTTTATTAGTTTTTTGTTTTTGTTTTTGGTTTTTGGTTTTTTTTTTTTTTTTTTGGGGGGGGGGGGGAATTATTGCAGTTGATATTCGTATTTAAAATTGAACTAAAACTCTGTGTATAATGCTAATAATAACCACTAAGAATCTCCTTTCTTTTTTACTTCATGGAGTTAACATGTACTGTTACTACAGTATGCGAATACCAAGGATCTCCCAATGTGAGGATGCAGGTTTACCATGACCATACCCAGTCCTGAAGGCTCCCATTTCTCATATTATCTTTCATTCTATTCAACAGTGTCTGGGTGAATTCAAGACACGGGAAAACCGTTTGCAAGTCTAGAAGGGCGAAAAATAGCATGGGGGAAAATAACCTGTAAGTGGTATTGTTTCACTTTATATTATCCCAATCTAATTAAAATTAGAACTTCTGCTAGTTCCTTGGTTTTCAATATGCCGTGTAGAAGCGACATGCCAAATACGGGAGAGTGAAGGATCTAATTTTAATTAGATTGATGTAATCCTATCATAGCAAACCATGGCCAATATGTACGATCCACTCTCATCTGGATAAAGCTACATGTATGCGAAATCAGGACCGTGGCTCGAGAGGATAATATTACCCATACACTCTAGAATTTATTGGTGACATATTATTAAAAAAACATATAAATGTTGCTCTATAATCTGTCCACCCATGGACTATGTTGACTTTAAAGAAATGCATATTCACTTCGCACTTGTTGCTCGATCAGTTGCAATATGTTAATACTTTTCAACCTTATGAAAGGGCTAATGATTGCATATAATATATGTAACCCATAAACTCAGACGGAGACGTGCACTCAACGCAATAATGTTAACTATAAAATATATTCAATTTTGTGTGCCTAAAGCACCTCTTAATTTTCTAAATTCAGGAGCAGACATAAACAAACAACAAACCAAATAGTTGGGAAACATTCTCCATTTATGTGCAGAAAGTTGTGAATACATGTTACATGAGTTTTTTTGAAGATGTATCATGTTTAAATCTGTCAAATATTCAGTTAAAATGCATTTACTCTCAAATTTACTACTTTTACAAACGTAATTCATATACTGTATATTTTATTTAAAAAGTATCTTCAGGCTTCTCCATCCTTTTCCAAAAGATTGCAAAATTAGAAAGTATATGATAACAATCTGAAGAGAACTGCATTGTAGTACTCTCAGAAGTAACAGGACTTTGATACAAAAAATAGTTCTGGAACCTCTCTATACAGCAAATACATGTACATGTATACAAGAACATTCATTTACAAGGAACCTTTTACACCTGGGTGGTAAAATAATTTGTTTTACATGTGTACATAGCACATGGTTTCAAAATGCCAAATAATTTAATCTTTAATTCAATTTCTATCACTCCCATTTATTCCTACCTGTATTAAATGTATAAATTTAAAAAAAAAAAAAAAAACGAGTATAAAAATAAAAATTATGTTGGTAAAAGAAAATGCCATTTTTCTGAATAAAAAAATATCATTTTGTTTTATTTCCACACTTGCATACAAGTACAGTTTATTTAGTACTACATTCATACTTTGATACATACATTTGTACATGCAAGTTCTACCACACTAACTTTACATAATTTTGATCTGTTACTACACAGACATGCCCTGTTTCTTGTAGAACAAGAGGTAAGCATTCTGTCTGATTTCATGTGTGGTCAATTCGTACTCCATGTCCACCTCTATCACCCGCTCATCGTCAAATCTATACCATTTGTTGTCACCATGGAGACAGTAGCTGATGTAATGGCCATAGTTAGCGCTGTCCCCTCCTAGATGGCAGCACAGTCCGTATAAATCGTACTTGTACACAGCATCTTCCTCTGCCAGGTCCTCGCGATTTGTGATGGTGTCAAACATTACTTCTGTGAGATCGAGATTGGATAAAGGAATCGAGACGGGAGAGTGCACTTTGTTTGTCTGTCTGGTGTACGGGTTGTATGAGAATCGCATCAACTGAATCACAAAACAGTCTGGTAGCTGTCGTAAAGAACATCGCCTTTGGGCATCTCGCAGGCGCTGGGGGAAAGTGATTTGGTTGTCGCTGATGGGAGTGGATGTTTTGAATACATTGTCTTGAAAACCACTGTCACTGAGCATGTCTCTAGATCCCGGTATCGGGGACATGAAGTTTGAGGCTAGAGGGGAGCCGACCCCCGACACAGCCGAGTCGGCACTGGACAGTACGGTCCTGCCATTCACACTCGGGGTGCGGAAGTTGTAATGTTTTCTGAGGTAAGGCGTACTGACGGGTGTTTGGGGAGGTTCCTGCTGCCTCACTCTCTGGGCGTTACAGAACGAACACTCCAGTCCATCCTGTCCCACCAGGTGCTCTATGTTACAGAATTTGGTGAAGCAGTCAGTCACATGGACTAGACCATTCACCTCCCGCGGGGCCTCTATAGGCACTGGTAGTAGTCTGAATGTCTGCATGTTGACTGATATGTGGTTATCTGCCAGACAATGGTAAGCAATCACTAGTTGTCCAGTGAACAGGTTGTCCACAACAGAGGTATTTTCTTGTTTGTATGAGATCCACTCTAAATCTGACAGCCTTTGAACCGATTCTGCATACGAATCGTTCATCAAACCGTGAGCGGCATCAATCTGAAATGAAAAAATAAAAAGTTAAGAATTGATTTACAGGTGAGAGGACTTCTGGATCATTTTACTAGCATTTTATATTTTATTTTTACAACTAAATCTTGCTCTTAAAAAAAAACTTTTCATGTGCACACGTAGTACAGTAATATATGAATATTAGTGTGCAGTATTGCTTTAAAGATAAGACGTCATCAGCCTGCTTAATTTCAAGGGTTGTTACTATTTTTTATGCTTTTTAAATAAATCAGAGTTTTAATAAAGAAATTTTACTATGGTATGATTTTATCCATATGCTTTACAACTGAATTATAATTGTATATGTAGGTAGAGTATAGCTTTGTGTAAAACTTTAGAATAGCTGACACAGACT
Organism: Magallana nippona; assembly: GCA_033439105.1. Lineage (NCBI taxonomy): Eukaryota > Metazoa > Mollusca > Bivalvia > Ostreida > Ostreidae > Magallana > Magallana nippona. Next base: position 5,417,588 of record CM065921.1, read on the forward strand.
TCAAACATGAACTTGAAGGACTAATATTCTTTATTTTGCATGTACAGAAAAACAGAAAACACAGTATGTCCCTCAATCTTAGGGGCACAAAAACCTACCTCTTGTTTGCAGGCCTGCTTAAGGTCAGAGACCTTGGCAGGAGTCAAATCCCCATAGATAAATTTCATCACCTTCATTCGACTAGGCTCTCTTGGGGCTGATTTCTCTATTAAAAAATCATGATAATTTTTTTTTTAAATTAAAACAGCATTAGGCTATCAGATACTTTCTCTTTATAGTATGTAAAGCTTCTAAATTTACACTCTTATATTTAACATGTAAGACTTGTGTTTATAAAATCATACCATTTGATCTACTTCTTCTATTTTTGTTGATAACAGAATGAAGTACTTCCACAAGCCACATGAAGAACTCAGCAGCATCCTGCTGTAATTGGCGCTGAGTGGGAGGAGCCACCAGATTAGGGTTCAAGGAGGAGGCTGCTTGTCTGAACGCCATAGGGTCCAGCACTGGTTTCCCCCCTGAAGGCCTCACGTTACAGCCCTGTACGAGCTCGGACAGAGTGCTGAGCAGTAAAGACTCAGCCATGCTACAGTCCCAGTCCTTACATGAAGCTTCGTTTTCCAGTTCAGAAAGAAGTCCCGGGGTCCTAGCCAGACACTGCACGACTGCGTTAATGAAACAAAGATTTTGTCCTTCATTTCTCAATCCCAAGGGTGCCAAGCCTGCAGATCCAAATCCAAACTTGGACATGATTTTAGACCGAAAAGAATTGTCAGGGTTGGTTGGAAGTTGGTATGGCATGGACCTTCCAGATCGTAGCGGCTTACGAGACAAGCTGTCTCCATACCAAGAAGGCTTTGCTGATGGGGAATCATCTTTAGCTGTTGCAAAATGCTGACCTCCTGCAAAACTGGACTTGGCTTGAAGAGAAGGCATAAAGCTGAACTCCGGCTTTTTCAGAGGGGGAGGAGGAGGAGGAGGAGAATCAGAAGTTCCTTTCTTTTCCTCGTTTTTCTCACCTTGAAATCTCTTCATCATATTACTAAACCTTTGTTGTGTTGTCTTCGCCCACCCTGACATGTACATGCCCCTTTCCGACTGGTTGTTAGTTTTTAGCTTATTTACTGGTGTGGCGTTGAAGATATTTTGTTTGGGAATTTGTTGCTGGGGATATTGATTGAAGGCCATTCCGTGATGGAATGCTGGATTTCCATGTTGCTGCTGTTGCTTCCGTTGCATGTCTAGCTGGACCTGCAACCTTGACATGCTGTCCTGATGCTGCTGGTGCTCTTCCCACCTTAAAAATGGAATTGACAGTTAAGCACTTCAAACTTTTCTTTTGTTTGTGGTGATGGTTTGGCATTGATAAGTTAATCTAAGTTTAACCATGATTAATGCAATTTTTTCCAGGAAAGGTTGGGTTATTCCTGTTAAAAATATCATAAGAATTTATATTTATATTCCCTCAACCCTTAAATTAGTTTAAAAGAATGATTTAAACTGTCAAACAATTTGGACAGTAACAAGTGTTTACAATTACAACAAGGAGAAGGACTATCTAAGTTTTTAGAACTTGTGTCCGATCCTTTTGGCATTCAATAGTCAATAAAATATGTTCAACTCAAGTGTTTGTGTTTTTAATTTTAAATTTTAATTTAAACTAATTTAAATTTTAATTTTTATATTTTAAAGCCTTTCAGATAAAAAAAATTGAATTTCCCCCCCAAAATGAAAACATTCCAGGTCAATTACGGTAACTGTCCCAAAATCCAGGTTTTAATGTTTTGTTTAAACAAATCACTGAAATCAGCATGTTTTCCATCACACATATACATGACAAATACTTTACCTGGCTTTCATCTGGGTCCACCATCTAAACAAGTTGAAGGAAACACCAAACTGAGTGTAGCCAAGTGTGACTAGAGAAAGGAGGATAAGAAGGAAAGGGAAGTGGTCGCAGAGATAGATGATGATGCTCAGGACTATCAGCACCACGGACTCCCAAAACCAAATCTGCCTCTTCTCGTGCATACTTCTGTAAAACAATAATGAGAGAAATTTAATTTTATAATTGGTGTGAGACAAGTTGTAACTGTAATGTATCATAGCATTTCTGGAAAAAAAATAGATATACATAATTGGCATGGAGGAATATGTCACTTATATGCTACTAAATAACCATTTTCCCCAAGATTTGGGTCTAAACAAATAAACAAATAGGCAAAACACATGCCCTGCACAGGATTAACACCAATCACAGTGACTTCTGTAAGAAAAAAAAACATTGTTAAAAAGGTGGGTACCTCAGATGAAAAACAAGGGAGGACGCCAACTTGGAAACTGCCTCGCTTCATCCGATAATTTATCATTTAAAACGCTAAAATAGACATATGCGCCAATTTGTATTCCTTTATGATTCTTCTTGGAGATATCACTTCCAGTCTACAGTATTCTTTTTTACACCAACATTAACAAACTTGTTGATTTCTCACGTAAACATTCAAAATCTACAACTCCTTGGCTTCTGCACAAAGCAAAAGTATGGCACGTGAGATCTCTGTCATACGATTGATTATGGGAAAAGCCAAGGAGTTGTCGATTTTGGATGTTTACGCAAGAAAAAGATAAAATTTGTTGATGTAGACATAAATCTTAAAGAAGAATCGTTTATAAAGGAATACGAATTGGCATACGTTTCTAGTTCAACATTTTCTATGAGAAATTAGCTGATAAAGCAAGGTGGTATCCAAGATGGCAGTCCTCCCCGTTATTTTTCCTCTGGGGTACCCACTTTAGTAACAATGCTTTTCTTTTCTACACAAGCCCCTGTGCACCAATTAAAAGAAGTATTTCGTTATTTGTATAAAATCCTATTCAAAATCAATATTTATCGAAGTACAAAAAATTAAACTGTTTTTTCCATCGACTGTCAAGCTATCAACAACACCCTGTTTTTGGTCATTGTTTAACATTCTTTGTTTACACAAATTAGGTCAGGGAACATGGTAAACAAATAAAAATATTAAGGCATGACATCTGCAACATTTTCATTAAAAAATCAATTTAAAAAAAACATAATTCACAAAAACGAAAACACTTTACACAGGCGTTGTTTACTTTGAATTTGTGTCTCCTATTGTAAACTTTGCAAAAGCGTCTACAATGATGAAGAAAACGAAATCAAGAATGGAGTAGTAGAGGAAACGCGCAATGTTTTGCAAGATCCACCACATTTTGACAACTTTGCTGTCTTTTAAAATTTGCAGGTCTAAAATATTGCATTAAACTATCCACCGTCGCCTAAATCCAACGTGTTTCGGCGTCTTCATTCTGAAAGTTTAAATTTTGCTCCCAAAATGGCGCTTGTTTCACTGCGTCTGCGTATTGAGACTTACTCTGGAACTCTGGGTAATTTAAATAATGTGTACATCGGAACAATATAAAGCTGTTATCGTTTTTCTCATGGACAACGAATGTCAGACTTAAAAATTTAATTCAAAAATATTTAAATGAGATAAAAACTGAGCCAATGTAACAACTTTTATACAACGTAACGTTAAGGTGGTATGATACACCTGTCGATATTAATGTCACGGATAAAAGCTAGTACATTATAATTAAAATTCTTTTACCATTTTAGAATTTTTACAACTTTTAAACTATATGATTAAAAAAAATATGTTTTGAAAAATTTTGGAAATGTCAAAATTTTTAAAGCTTCTGCTGAATTCGAACTCATGACTTACAGATTTGTAGCTATAACGCTTTAACACATTGCGCTACGCTGTTATACTATAGCTAGGTAAGAATTTTGTTGTGAAAGAAAAAAATGTAAAATCATACTAGATTTTATCATTTACATGTATTTCGATAAGAAATACGTCACAATATGGAAGTGTCCCATAAACTATGAGTTATGGGCTTTACCTTTATATAACTTGATCCAGGGACGTATATACGTCCCTGCTTGATCAGATCTGTGCCAGGAGGTCAAGACTCAATTTTATCATTTGGTAACTTTTTACAATAGTTTTTATATTAGCTGCAGGTCTGTAGCTCCCTGTCTGAAAAAATTCGGATTGACGACATGGGAGCTCGTCCATCCAAAATTTTTTTTTTTTCAGACCGGGAGCTACAGACCTGCAGCTATTTTTATATACATGTATTTGAAAGAAAAAGATATCGCCATGGCAGAAATACGAAAAAATATGGAGAAAAAGGTGAAATTTAGCACATTTCCAACTTTCTGCACTGTAATTAATAGTATAAATGGATAACTTTTGAGACGACCCCTATAGTAAACCAGGGTGGTAAATAAATTATTTTTCGCTAGAAAAATAATTGAAGTTAAACTTTATGCAAGGAATTTAAATTCATCAAAATATGTAGGGTCGAATAATTAGATCCGGCCTCTGAACTATACGTACAGATGAAAATACATATAACAACAATAGTTACATAAAACTATGAAAATTATATTTACTTTCCATCAATCTTTGTAATCACATAAATAGTTTTATTTTTTGTCTAATGACCACAGGCACTTGTTTCTGTAATAAAAGTTCACTATAGCGACATTTATAATACACTGGAGGGTGAATTAACTTTTATTACAGAAACAAGAGTCCGTGTGCTAATGACAGGAAAAGAAATATAACCTTCCCAACAAAGCAAATTATTCAGTATTTTATTATTATCAAATATTTAAAATCATTATTTTTTACTTGCGTAACCAGGAAAGTATATATAAGTATATTGTACAGGTCCCTACGGTAATGTGCGAGAATTGTCGAGAATTAAATTTTATAAGAAGGTATGAAATATGTGGATATATACTTTCATTGTTTCAGAATTTTTGAATTTTACAATAATTGACCAAAATATATGTTTTAAAAATTTGTGGAAAGGTAAAAACTATTATTAAAAGCCCCTGCAAGATTTGAACTATTGTCTTACAGATTCGTTGTTAACGCTCTAATCCATTGCGCTAAGCTGTTAGGTAACAATTTTGACCAAAAAATACTCTATATTTGTTCTATTATTTATATTTCTAAAGGAAGTACGTCACTAATTGGAGGTGTTCCATATACCTCCTTAATTAAACCTGACATTATGAATAAGCATTTTTTCCCTTTCATCTCCGACAAATATACATGTACCTACCGCCAATGATAGCGATTTCTAAATTGTTCTGCTTATCGCTACACACCGTATAAGGCTATAACTTAAGCTTTTTCTGAAATAAAAACGTTATTATAATAATCATACAAATGAGTTATTGTAATAATCATAAGTGATAAAATGAAGTTATGGGGGAAATTAGATAATTGGACGATTAAAATTGAAATAAAAGCTTAGAAAACAATTGGAAATATTATAGAAAGTATCCAAAAGGTCACGATATATTTATGTTAACTATTATTAAAACAAAAATATTGTTGAATAATACTAGAGACATACAAAATTACATGTTATCTAGGTCTTTGATCATACTATCGGAAACACAGTTATAATTATGACGGCTTTTCTTTGATTTAGTATCGGCAATTTGCGATGCTATGTGTCTGAGGTTAGAAATGATACAGTTTCAAAATGGATGACTAAAGATACATTCTTTAGGGGTATAGATGTATATATTTTTTTAATGTGTTATTTTTTCAGCATATATAAAAGATAAAAGTAAATGTGCGCAAAATACGAATGAGATTTGCATTGACTTAACATTTTCTGCGCATTTGTGGTTTCTTTTCGTTTTGTGAAATTGTCATTCCTTATTTTAGACAATCTCACTCCCAAGATGGCATACAGTTTTTCGTCGAACAAGAAAAGTTTCTTGCATGAATATTCTTTAACATGAAAGGTAACTCATTTTGATTTTGATCGAATATTTAGTACATAGCTCAAATTGTGCTTTTAATACTCTGCATTCTCTTTTTATAACGGGGGAAAATTACAGAGCGCACAGCAAAATTTAGTGGGCATGCTGAAATTAGAGATCGTTTGTCGTTGTGTTTCTGATTGTGTGCATTATAGAGGTTTTTGTAGGTCTGAATAATCTAATTCAGAAAACAATATTTGTTCGATTAGTTTCATTATAAACAGATCGTTCATTTGCCAGAGTAAGCATATAGTTCTGTGAAATTTGATATTGTGCACTTCATTCTTGCACGCATCATTGCCACATTGTGACATGGACAGTATGAAACATATTGGAGCATTGTTTGAAAACTGAAAATATGTTTGTTAATGTGACTGAAGTTCTCATAAGTCATTTGAAAATTTAAATGATTATTTTGTGTGTGCTCTCCATTCATAATTTCTTAGGACTAGATAGAATGTTCTATCGTTAAAATGACAGACCCGGTTTAAACGATAGAATTCGTCCCCTATACTCGTTTTGTAGCAAATGGAAAAAAAATATCGTGTTGTATCACACCTAACTCTCGTTTGAAAGTTCTCTGTTCACCAGAACCAGTTGCATTGGCACCTTACGTTCAAGAATCAAATTTTACTTGAATTCTTAGAAATAAGCTGCTTTTGAAAATAAACCCAAAGTTAAGTATTACATAATATATGATATTTTTTTCATCGCAAAATCTCATTCTTTAACATAATATAAAGGCACATTATTAAAATGAGAGACAAGTTTAAAACATATATTATATTATATATGATGAGGGTTGACAAGCTAATTTGTCTTCTAGACATCCAAGAGAAATATAGAGAGGGAGGAAATAAAATTTGTAGTTCTAGAAAATTTCAATTTTGATTGAACATCATAGAATCAAGGAAACATAATGATGTATTGTTATATTTTTGTTTTCTTTTCAGATTCATGCAAGGAACTTTTTGCTCTGAAAAAACACTTCTGAGTTCAGTTTCTGGTATTTTCCTTTTTTCGCTACACTAATTCAGAAACAATGGCTGACGACGCAGGTCACAAAGCCATGTTGTACTTCCTGGAGATTCTGATGAACAGCCCCGCCCCCCTCACCATAAGTCAGCTGGCTGGGCGATTCGGAAGCAGAAACTTCACCTCAGAGATGAGGCAAGCTGCTGGAGGAAACGAAACTGGACTGAAGAAATTTCTTCAAAAATATCCTTCTCTTTTTACAGTAAATGGAAACTTGGTAAATGATCATTTATTTAAGTTGAGAGAATTGCAACTATTTGTCATTATTAATGGGAAATGATAAAAGTCTCCCAAATGTCATTCACTTATATGAAGAAAACAACGACTTTTTTGCCAACAGTGATAGAAAAAGAATTTTTGGAAAATTGATCAATGTATGGCTGTATTCTGCTAATACCGGTAAATTAATTTTGTTGAAATCTGAATCTTTTTTAGATCTCTGAATTTTTAGACTTGATTATTACAGGTGTGCTTAAATGACGGAACAGCCTCACTTGGGAGTAACTTTCGTGAAAGCAGTCCTGCTTCGTCCACAGGTCTTCCAGAAGTTTCGGTGGAGACGGAGGCGGTTCAGTATTTCAGAGGTAAAATGCTGAAGAAGGGCGAGAAGTGGATGCCAATCAACAGTCTGGCCGGCCACCTGTCCCAGGCTAGCGTGGAAATCCGGGAATGTGTCGGACCACAAAGTGAGTTCAGAGACTGGCTCTTAAGACATCCTCTAATTTTCGAAATTGATGGAGAGAATGTCAGCTTAAAAGATAACATCACATACAGTGCAATCAATCCAAATGCAGAAGCTATCGAAGACGTAGAACTAAAGTCTAGATTTAACCAGGACAAAGAGCAGTTTATTCCACCCATCACTCCAAAGAGCAAACGCAGGCCAAAGTCTTTGGACATGCTGGAACCTAGGTCCCCTCTCATGTCCCCAAGGTCACCAATGGTCAACAAGAATCTCCCTACCCCCAGCCCCAACCCCAGGTCTGGACCAGCTACAATGACTGCTAATGAGTATAAGGCTGTGATGTTCATTAAAAGCATCATAGAGAAGAAGGGGGACATGAAGCTAGCAGCTCTTACCGGCCATTTTAGCCAGGCTCCAGAAAGTCTAAGAAACACCATTGGTTGGACTAAGAATGATCTGAGTAAATTCCTTGCTGATCATGGTAACATCTTTACCATTACTGATGATGAGGTGGTGTCTGTCATTAAGAATGCGAGGCTTAATGTTATAATTACAGGCAGCCGGCCTCAAGTTAGCCCCAAGCCTGTGGTCACAGCCAGAAAGGGGCGAATATACCACATTGCCAAACTGTGGGGCATTATTGATCTCGGTCGTCATGAGCATGTCTTTATCGACCGAAATATATTTGGAAAGCATATTGACGACCTGAATAAGCTTTTGACTGTTGGAGAGATGGTTTGCTTTGATGCAATTCCTGCCCCCAAAGGCAGCAGAGCTAGATGGAGAGCCACAAAGGTTTGGAAGGAGAATGAGTCTATAGAGGATCTGATAGAGAAAGTTGCCACACGGCTACAGCTGCCAATAGATGGCATTCCTTACAAGGAGCCTCCTAGTCCTATAGCTAACATTGATGAAGAAATGCGTAGGATTATTCCAGAGTTAAATGATAGCAGTATTACAGCTGTGCCTATAAGTGTGGGCGGAATCAAATACGCCTTTGCTGATGCTGTTCCAAGTGGAACGGGGGTTGTTCCAGTTTGGAATTTCAAACATGCAGAGCTTGAGGGCATGAAAGATGTCGATGATTTGGATCTAAGTGATGAAAACGAATCTCCCAATCTGTCGATGGTGGCTGAGAGGTATTACATGAATAGATCTGTGCTGGGGGACAGCCCAAGGGAGGAAAAGTCCCTCACAAACGGCCACATCGATGAATCCGTTCTTGTATTAGCTAACGATGAAAAGCCACAGGAAGCCCCCACCTCCCCCGTGAAGAAAACCGCTGAGGCAGGGTGTCAGACGATCGTCACTGGGGAAGTTCTTGCCACTCAGCTTTTTCATGAAGAGTTCTGATCACATTTTGGTCTTTACAAGCACACATGATGAGATTTGTACCTTCACGAGCACTGGTTTCTTAGCTGAAACATGAATATTGAGGTTTTTGTGCAATGGATATTTATTTTTTTTGTTTTTGAGCCCTCTGTTTTACGTCTGGTGATTGTGCACCAAGGATCGCGACCAGAGTTTTGGAATGGTTTGCTTATGGTTTCTATTTATTATTACATTTTACTATAAGAATTTTTACTTGTATGGTTTGTGCTAGTAGTGTCAAGGAAGTCTTGTGCATCAGTGTTCATCCTATACACTTGGTTTTTATTACCTCTGGTAATTTTTTTCTATTGCTTCCATTATTTTAAATGATTTGTTTTACTTTACATGCATTGTTGTTATAATATTGATAAAAGCTCAGATAATTTTGGTAATTTTTTTAAAAATAAATTTTGGAAGTAGAGTTTTGATAAAACCAACTATGTTTGACAGAATGATATTTGTCGACATGGCCACAACGAAATTCCATGCCCAACATTTAAAAAAAAAATTGCAACAATTTCAGTGAATTGGGAATGGTATGTGATTTTTGACTGCTAACTAAATAGATGCTAATCCGATCTTGGAGGATGCAAACCTTCATTTGTTGTATGTGCTCTTTTCATGCCATTATTTTTGTGCTATTCTGAGTGGACATTACCATTGGACTTTTGTGCCTTTGTCTTTGCATTCAAAGCCTTTTTGTGACGTGAGTAATAAAAACTATTTTTTATCATCCAAGATTTATTGAGGGCTAGTTAGCTAGACAGAACCAAACCTTTGCATTCTCTTTAGGATGGTGTCAAGAGTGAATTAAGCGTAGTGTACATAATTGAATCATTAGGAAATTGGCCTTTTTGGTTGTGATGCACTTGTTCCAGGAAACGATTCAGTTTGATGTAAACAAGGCTCTGCGTTGTTCAGTACTGTACATATGCTAGTTTACTACTGTTTACAGTGCTTATGCAAATCAACCCATTCTCCATAGACAGGGGGAGGTAACTGTGGAGTGTAACCAGGGTATGAATGTGTTCTGGTGCAGTGTATTTATTTTTATAAAGATAATCGATTTTATATTAATTACAAACACCACAATTAGTATGTCTGGAGCTTCATCCCTACGGATTGATTTGCTGTAGAAGACTTTTTTTTCAAAATCGGATATGCAATTTTACATTAGCGTCACATTGTGATCAATGTTTTGTATCATTATTTTTAATTTACACTTTTAAAAGTGTTACTCTTGAAAAGAGAGGTATATGGCTGTATATTTTTAATAATAATTTTTTACTGTATATTCATCTTTTGATTACTAAGTATTTATTGGAATGTTTCCTTCTTGATAAAAGTTTTTATCCGCTTGCTACGGAAGCAATGTTTTATTATTCAGAGCTGAGCATCACAAATTTATGTGAGGCAGGCAAAGATTTGAGAACTTTACTCTGGTTTTAAATTTAAAAAAAATTTAATTAGTACATGTTTGTAATCTAACTTTTTACACTGCCCTGTTGTTTCATTAGGTGACGAGTCAGCTGTTTTATTTCTGTGTTCCTTCTTCTGAATAATTTTGTTCAGCATTTTATCCCTCAGCCTGTATGGTGAACTTTTATTATGTTGTCAGGATTTGTTAAGAAATGGTTAAAATTGAAATAATTTTCTTGATATATGTAATAATGTTGAAGTGCGAGTTTGCAATTTCTAAACTTATTTACATGGTACTTTGATTTTTATGATAGTCATTTCAATTTTTTATCTAATGTCAAAATTAAAGAAATGCATGTATTATATAGTATTCTGCAAAGACAGGGAAAATATTCATTTTTAAAACACTATATCTCATTCAAAAATGGGGGGGAAATCTCCAAATTGCTTTTAATTTATAATTGCCTCTTGTTCATAACAATCATGCAATTTTTCTACTCATCTGATTTTTGGTAAGATTGGTCGCTTGTGCCTCGAAGTCATTCAGTATTCATGATAGATGAGTTCAGGGGTTGGTAAACTCACACACTCAAATCTAGTCATCCCTGATGACCAAGGGGAATTTCGAAAGAAGACGAACCCTGTTTCGAGAAGCCTTCTAAATTGTCTTCTTTGAAAACCACTTTTTTTTTCTGGAAGGCTTATGTGATATTAAAATTTACAGCATAATCCATGCTTGACAATATTTCATGTAAATTTATGAATAATTTGATTTTAAGAAATTGAAAGATGATTTTTTTTTTGAAAATTTAGTTAGGAAAATAGAAAAATTAGTTGGTCAGAATACAATTTTTTAGCCATATTGTACCGAAATTAGTTTTGTGAAAAAATCACATTTCATTACAATTGTCAAATTCAGTTTAAATTATGTAGAAGTATTGGACATTAAGTAATCAAGACCACTGCATATTTTGTAATTATAGTTAACTCTAATATCCCTGTATCTCAGCTACCTCATATCTCTTAATAAAAAAAAAAACTGGAAAAAATATTGTATCACTACCAACCAAAGACAATGTAGTACATGTAATTACTTCACTTACTGCTGTATAATCTGGGTTTTTGTTATAATAATTATCATATTGATTATATAAAAAAAAAATAAGAAAAATAGTTTGACCAAAGAGAAGTGGAATCTTGTCTGATAATTACCGTCTTTTTAAGAATTAAATCATTTTTCTTTCTCCATTGTATTATTTTTTTTATTTAAAAAAAAACTGGTCCAAACCAACATCTGATGTACATATGGTGTTAAATCGTATTTGCAAGCATTGAATAAAAATTACAAAACTTGGAATTTATACACAGTGTTAGTGTTTTCCTCTGAGCGTTACTGGTTACACAGGGGGAAATGTAAATTTAATACATTTTCATTTTCAGGGGGGGGGGGGGGGGGGGGGGGGGGGGTCTGGACTCCCCCGACCCCCCCCCCCCCCCCCCTTCCCTCTAGATCCGCGCATGCATCGCTATATCATGCAGAAGACCGGTAATACAGTGGAAACTATTACAATTTTTATGAATATAAAATATTATGTTTATTCATACTTTGGCTAGGTTTTGTCAGTCTAAGAGTGAACAACAATCGGGTTTCTTAAAAAATACAAGAAAAGAATACTCAGTTGGGTACATTGTATCAAATATATACACCGAAAAAATAATAAAAAACCTGATCGTAAGATGAAAAACTTTAATGATTTTTTTATTAATTTTATTTTACTGAACTGAACTGGACAAATATAAAGTTCATTCTAATGGATCTTATTCACCTGGAATCTTGATTTTGAATTAAAGAGACCGACAAAAACGGAGTGTAATTCTTGAAACGGGATTGTTTTAAGACTGAAATTCCTCTCAGTCCTATAAGATATTCCATATATACATGCACAACATTGAATATAAGCCTCTATATATCATATGCCTTTTATGAAATGAGATTAAAAAAGAAACATGCAGTCATGTCATTGGAGTAATTTTAGTGGTTCGCATGCAGCAATGAGAAAACTTTATAAACCTGTGCTTCTCAGAGCAAACAACGTACAAAAAGCAACTAATATAAAGGAAGATAAAATGTCTACAGAAGAAGAATTGTTTGAAGTATTGTTAGGAGGGGATGGATCAAACGGAATGTATTTATAATCAGCCAGAGACAATATGTCATCTTTGAAAGAGCTATTCTTTCGAACAAACACGGGGGGTAACCCAATTGGTGCATTCACAGTTACTGTCCCTGGGTTTATGTCAGTTTTGTTCCACAGATAAATCCACTTATCATTTGGAAGGTATACGTCTTTTTTCATGACATTTGGGTGAATCACAGGGGCTACCAGTATATCGGAGCCATACATATACTGGTACTTTATATCATACGTCTTTTGATCCCCCGGATACATGAGAAACAAAGGTCTTTGAAGTGGGAGACCGGAAGTGACGTATTCGTCCATGGCGGCAGACGTGTAGTTGGACAGAGCTTTATGCTGATCAACTAGACGCTTGAATAGACGAAGAACGGTGACGGAGCTGTACATCTGAACATTGTAACTTGGCTGATTGCCTGAAAATAAAGGAAACTGCTGAGATCAAATATACGAGGACTTAATGATAGGTTTGTTTTAGACCTTGGTAACGGATATTGTTTCTTTCAACCTTTCTTAATACGTGTGTAATGGATGATGTTAAAGATATGCTGGATAAATGCAATGCAATTATTTGACTAGGATAATTCTCATACGCAGTACCTTCATGTGTCCTCATAACTGGCGAAAATACGGCCATTTCGGCAGACCTTAGCAGTAACTCTGCCGACCTTTTCAGACCTAAGGCCCCAAAAGTGGTGTACAGACCGATGTCAATGTGGGTCATGCCTATCCCACAGAGGCCTGAGGACAGGGCCGAGGGAACCACGGAGGGGAGACCGTCACCCTCACTCCAATCCACGTTCTGGTCACCAAGCCACATCAAGGTCGTGAAGTTCGAAGTACCTGAAATGACCTGTTTACTAATAAACGTGTATCGGGAATGTAGAACTTTGGTACCACTTGAAGGAAATCTACATGCACCAAGCCAAAGATTTAGCTCATTGCACTTTCTTATCATTTTTCATATTGGCCTCTTTGAATGGTGGACATTATTGTAAAAAAAAAATATGTTCATTCTAGTATATGTCACGAGTGAGCGCTATTTACCTGTATGTCCAGCCCGCATCCAGAACACCACCTCCCCCTCCTTTCCCGATTCCTGGACAGCCTCCCGATTTAACTTGGCCCACAGAACCGGCCAGTGGTTGTGGAACATTGCCCCAGAGCCTCCCTTCAACTTAGCATCGACGGGGAGGTATTCTCCGAAATCCGCCATCCACCCACCAATACCCAAGTCTATTATATTCTTCTTGATTTGGCCTTACAGTAATATTGAAATTGTTATTATCATGAATCTGCATGGTTCTCGCAAATAAAAATGAGTATAATTTCCAATTCATGTACATGTAATATCAAACATTACAAGAAATAATGTGCCTTTGGACATGAATCACATTCAATAATGGAAAATTTGCATTAGCAAATCAAGATGACTGCTGTTCCGGCGGTAACCCTACCTTTGTACCAGTTGTAGGCATCGCCATTGGTGAGGTCCACGATCCCACAGAAGAATTCGCCGAAGTTAAAGAGATAGGTCTGGCCGGTCCTGTTTTGGACGAGGTAGCCCTGATGCTCAGCCTCCTTGAAGAGAGGGCCCTGGTTGTTAAGATTGGGGTTCATGTACACAGTGATCCTCACGCCGTCCTTCTTCAGTTCTTTGATTTTCTCGTCTAAACCTGGAAAATGAAATAAACAATGGTATTAAAACAGCATTGTTATAACACAGGAAGGTAATCAACACCGTTTAGCTTTTGGTGTGTGATATTGTGTTTAAGTGTCATAGTTAAAACTACAGGTATTGCATGGTCTTCTGAGCACCATGGTCTTTTCAGAAATTCAAAACAAATTTTGATAGTACCATAATTGATTGAATGTAAAGAGAATGAAGGGCATACGTTTTAATAGGTAAGTTTCATATAAAAATGATTTCTTCATATCTTATTCTACCAAAACATTGTCGTCAGTTGCTTTGATCTTGATCACTGACCTGGGTACCTCGTGGCATTCCATTTCCAGTTCCAGAACACTCTTTGGCCAAACGAAGTTCTGATGATCCCTGACCAGTCCTGAATCCACAGGCCCCGGATGTTCACACCCTGGGCCTTGGCTTGCTTGTACCTTTCCATCATCTGAAGAAAAAAGTTATCTTATTAGTATTAAAAGCAACAATAATCAAATAGCACTGATTAACGATGTCAATCTGTGTTAGGAGATATCTTTTACTTAATTGTTCAACACTGTAATTTAACCAAACATAGTAGTTTTGTCATTAACGGATTTAAGCGGTATTCTCATAATGTTTTAATGTTAGAGAGCCTGACATGTCGGGTACGTTTAACTTCTAACTTACCACGTCGGTCCCCCCTTGGACTCCCATGATTATACCATCATACGTCCATTGAGGAAGTTTTGGCATTCGTCCAAATAATGACGACAGGTTTCCAACCAACGGCTGGAAAGATGTCGAGGATTTAAAGTAGATGTCACCGAAGTCTCCATTGATGAAAACTTCGTGAAAGGTCGGCAAGCTGAAGTCAAACACCATGTAGCTGGTGGAGGTGAAGTGGAAGTAGTACTTCCGGGATGTGAGGAAGGTGGGCTGGGGGAAGTAGGTGGTGGCGAAGTCTCCCCCACCCCCCGTCTGGAGGTCGGCGAAGAATGTGGTGTTCGTACTCTTGTCCCGCCCAACACCTTTATGTATTTGTAAATAAAGAAGAAAATATTGTTTATAAATCAATATTCATGGGCATAAATTTTCGTTGATTTAATGAGAATCACTGATTCAATGATACGTTAATTTGCGGACAATGCTACCATCAATACATTACGTTATTAGAAATTGCACTTCAATCAACATTTAATTTCGTGGATCAACTCAACAACGAAATCCACAAAAAAATGGGCATTCAACGATTATTGATGAAACCACAGTATAGCAAAAGCAATCTACAGTTTTTATGAATTGTCACAAAGTTATAGAAAAAAATGACAATGTGGTCATGTCTTGATAAGTGTGTTTGACTGAAAGATAAATTGCAACTGTGGGGAGAGGGTTACAAGAACTTGGCACAACATCTATATATTATTGAATACATCGATTTCAGAGGAACGAAAAGTTTGTAATGTGTTGTTCAACCAAATAAAACAGTTTTGTGATGGAATCATAATGCTTATATGATTAATTCGTTACCCAGACAAACAAGACGCTTGTAGTTTGATGTAACTTTATGTAGGGAGTGAGACAATGGGTTTATTTGAGAAGGCTCGATGGTCGTGGCCATTTTTGACTGTATTGATCTTCTTTAAAATAAAAGCTCTATATAAAAATATTGGGAAATATCTAAATTTAAAAGGTAAAATATATGCATTTTTAAAATTATTAGTAGTTTTTAACCTGCCAAATAATATCTTAAAAGTTTAGATAGATCTAATGGTTAATTTATTGACCACCCAGCCTCATAGTTTTTAACCTAAAGAAAAATGTGTAATAATGACTTCATTACACAGGATAGTTAAAACAGTTTATAAGAATGAAAAGGAAAATGATCGGAAAGATACTCATCAAATACGGCTTTATTTGGAACTTCATCTTTTTATATGTTCTACTGCAATACACTTGTGGAAATATGAAGCAAAAGGATCAAATATATTCTTATAATATCGTATTACATTCATATATAACTTGACTACAAGGTTTATATCTGGTTATGTTTTCAAACATTTGGAGGTCGATGTCCGTATTGAGGTACTCTGAACTCTGTGACACGGTTTTTATCTTGTCCCTGGGTCCTGTCTAATGTTGACGATATGTGGGTCATTTATTGTACAGGTAGACTATACAGCTGTATGGTAAATATTGTACTAGCTGATAGTGCTATCTGTCACGTGATGTCATAGGTTGTATGTAATAATGTTTTACCGTTTCGTTGATAACCTCCTGTTGCATTCATTTTTGGGATTTGTGTTTTTCTTTTTTTCTGTTGGTTTGGTTTTCCTCTTTTTAAAATTTGTTTTTCTTTCTTATGTCAAAAACATTACTTGCGTTTCTTGTGTCCAGTAAATGGGTTAAATCACTATGCAGATCATATCAATGACTCGAACCAGTATATACGTGTCTGTCAATATCTTGAATAATAATTCAAATGACCCTTGTTTATACATGCATCATAGTGTATACAATGTAAATTCACAAATAATTTATTACTAGTATCTAAAAGAGTTCTTTTCAAAATACCAAATTCTATTACAACAAGCCTAATCAAAAGGGACTAGTCACCTGTACCTTGTGACGTCAATGACCTGTATTTTGTGACGTCGCTAACCTGTTTTTTGTGACGTCATTGACCGAATTCATGTTGTTACACCTACAGAAAGGTGAATACGCTTCACATAATTAGATCTGTGGCAGCCAACAGAGATTAAAACAACTCTACAGACCAACTAGTGCATCAGTTCACGCACTCGTGTTATTACAATTATCATTTCTATTAAAGAAAATATTATAATTTTATATAGTCTGAGGCCAATAACCAAGATACAATTTAAAACTCCCAAGATAAAGGTTTTAAGCTGTTGTATTCATTCGTAGGTTTAATTTCAAGCGGAATGGTTTAAGGATATAAGAAACTGGTATGCTGAATATTTGAAAGTTTAATCATTATATATCCTAAACTAGAATCTCTGGTCCATTTGATTAACATCGAAGTAGAATCATCTGTGACACAAAATAATCATACTAGTATATAGAGCGCTAACATATTTATCAAATCCGAAGGAGTATACTTAGAGAGGAAATATGTAATAAGTACATATCTATCTTAAATCTTCACAAGGAACATGTTTTGTTGTGATTTTGTACATCATTGATATAAACTCTAATCCTCGTATATAGAGCGCTAACATATTTATCAAATCCGAAGGAGTATACTTAGAGAGGAAATATGTAATAAGTACATATCTATCTTAAATCTTCACAAGGAACATGTTTTGTTGTGATTTTGTACATCATTGATATAAACTCTAATCCTCACTACCCCTTAAGGTAGTTTGTCACGAGTTTGACGGTTTCATTCCAATCAAAATACATGTACAACAAATGTACCTGGCTATCAATTCTTTCAGTACTTTTATTATACTTTCAAAAAATATTTTTAAGAGCTTTGCATCAAGATAATGGAAAAAAAGGTTGTACTAGTGTTAAGTCTGTGATGTACTACATGAGTTATTCTTTTTAACTCATGAGTGCAAAACCTTAAGCTCCAAAATATTAACTTTCTAGCAATGAAGTGGACACGCACCTTGCTCTCGCGTCCATATTGGGTAGGTGAGGTCGTCGGAGCGTAGGGAGGAGAAGAACTCCAGGGAGTTATAGGTCCTCTCTCGCAGGTTCAGGTGGGTGAACTGCTCACCCCCGCCGTAGATTTTATCCTTGGGAGAGGCCGCAAGGACCACCCAGCTGTGAGTGTAGTTCCGACCGACGTTATTGAACGATACCACTAGATCCTGGTCGAGCTTTGTCTCAAACGTGACCTGAACCTTTGAGGATAAAGTATCAAAAGGAAAAATTATTAACACCTTGAAAGCGTTCATGCAGAGATGAAATTTTTTCTGCCAAAAAAAATGAACCAAATTGCATGGGAAATCTTCAAAAATGATTAGTCGTCCTTATAACATGAACTAATTGTCGCTGTGATTATTATTAAATATTATTTAATAATTGTAGTTCCATTTATCGTAAAATAAATTTTGAAATAACGACAATCTAAGATTTACTGTGTAAATTCCGCCATCTGTAAAGCTGTAAACGTCTGCGGTATTTGTTCTCCGGATATTTGACAATCTCCGAAGTGCGATTTTTTCTTGTATGTAGTTTCTCACGTGAAAGTTCCCCAAAGCTTCCACAAACACTGTCTTCCCTTGTCCAACATAAAACGCAGGCGACTGCAAGGTGTGGTTCAATACCTGTAAATAACCGGAAATGAATAGTATTAAAAACTCGTGATGAATTTCAAAACAACTGTTACTTAGACAAGATTGTAAAAATGTTGATAGAACTTAACTACATGACTTGTATTGTGATATTGGTGATGATGTTTAAATAAAAAAAATTGATAGGGCTGTTGTATAATACCCTTAAATAACAAAAATGTATATTAACGGAACCTTCTGATTTTAGTAAATAATAAAAACGCTTTGAAATTACAAATGTTAGTACATGTACATGTATGTAATATCTTACGAGTAGGTTGAACAGATCGTTTTATGCTGGTACCTTAATTAAGATCGTCTAAGTAAATCTTTCAAAATTGTTTCAGAAATATTTACAGAAATTTCACCATATAATCAAACATGCGACTCATCTTTTTATGTGTAAGGTGTGCTTTTAGTGTGTCCTAGGCTTTAATCTCCAATTTTTCATTTTGACTATGACTTTTCTTCTTGAACATCGCAAACTAATTCAAATGCAAACAAATGAGTTATGCTCCTGCATGATTATGAAGGTGACTTTAGATAAACAACAAACCATGCATTGCTTTCTTGAAGTTATATGTACATAAAGCATTCACACAAGATAGGCAGTTCGTGTATTTACAAAACGATAAAATGCGGTCACTGCAAACAACTTATTCGTTGCCTGCTACAGCACATTTACATTCAGAGTAAAATGTGTCAGAATTAGACTCATTGTTTGGTCACTCTTAAGATAATTTACGAATTGGAGACACAGGTAAAATTGGTTTGCTTGGGTTTGCTTGGTTGCTGACCAAAGATTCTAACATTGTTTATTCACTTGACAAATCTTGAATCTCGTTGACTCATAGGGGTAAAGTTTCATTCAACAAATGCATTATTGGCCATTCCCATATCCATTCATTTGTTATCGCAATAAATTACTATCAAATTGATACACGCGGTTTTAACTAAGTCTATATAGGTCAGATATCAATGATATGAAGGAATAGTGTCCAAATACTCAAGAGTTTTAATGAAAATTATTTTGCAGAATTAAAGTATGTTTCAAAGACATGTATGTTCTCTTGTCACATACCATTAGATATAATAAGCAATGTTGACTACTGAGTATATTACGCTTACCGTGACGTCATTGATTTGAACGGCAAGCGATCCATGTCCCTCTGTTATTACGTAATGTTTAGCAGCAGACGACAGTGACGTCAACAGAACCACTTTCAAAACCAGGCACCTAAACACTTTTGAAATTTGAATTTAATAAAACCTTTACTAGATACTTCCTAGATATTAGTATATATATTCACAAAGTCATAAAGCATTTCAAGAATGGGAATTTCGTCTGCTCTTTTATCTGCAAATTGGTCGTGTTTTGCATCGGTAATTTTAGATAATTCCCTGAAAAATGGCAACTAATAACAGCCTACACTTACCCGCCAACCAGCCCATGCCTGCAGACCGTCTGTGCTGTATTGTTAAGACGCCAGTTTACACCCGTTATCAATCACCTAGTTCACATCCGGGACTTATTTTTTTAATGGATTACTGTTTGTTTAATTGTGTCATTTGGATTAATCAGTTGCAGCAACGGTTCTTATTTATTACAAATCTCAAGATAAATTATGACACTAAAGCAAACAAAATCAACTTAAATGTCCCTTATCGACGAATTCTGATAATTATTGACCTGGTCAAGGACGTGCAGTCACTACCTTTGCTAGCAGTGCAACTGCAACTTATTCAATACCATGTCATATTGTAAATTTTGAGTTAAGTGAGGAGCTGTAATCTAAAATTTACAATATATTTACATTCAGTGTATATTTCCCCTCATGTTTGCATTGGAAATCTGCGACGTTCAATTTTCTATATTGACATTTAGTGTATATGTCCCCTTTTGTTTGCATTGGAAATCTGCGACGTTCAATTTTCTAAAATGAATACGCTTTGATAATTCATGCGCCATGTGCACAAATATAAACGTCTTCACGTGTTTTGAGTATATTTATTTTTATAAGATTAAATGAAACGTTCAATCTTACATAACCAATTTGATATGTTCTTTTGAAAAAAAATCATTAAATTATATCTACTTCTTCATAAAAAAGATTTTTCTCTACAAAGTTTCTGGCACTATATTTATAGTCGCGGAAGCGAACTAAATAAAATGTTAATATGGTGGCTGTTCCGTGTATGTTTCATATCCCTGACTGAGAACGTATATAATGGCGTTACAGCGACAATACACATAATTATATTTCATAAAAATAGACATCAGTATGAATATAAATATAAGATTTGAATGTTTATTTTTGGATGTTGTTACAGGACCGACGACATCCAAAAATAAGCATTCAATGCTTTTAAAATGACAGCCATGCCACTGGAAAATGTTACAACCTCATGATTATGTTTTCATTTTAATAATAGCGAACGCAGCTCGCCAGCGAGCTCTAAGAACCAGTGCGCGCGGGAAAAAGAGCTAAACCTACAGATTCATCAAGAACTTTTTTTTTGTCTACGTCCCATAGTGATCTCTAATGTTTTCTCCTGTGGTGCTATGCCAAAAATATAACCCCCGCATCTCAATAATAACTTTATTGATGAGTAACAAAGAATTAATTAATAAAGATAACTAAGAATTAAAAACCAACGGCGCGTTTTACCTGTAGAGTTAAACACTCTACTCTACTTGAAATCTGAAAAAAACCTATCATTTATGTAAAGGTTTAAGTAATTCATACTCTGTGAGTGATAAATTAGATTAATATTCCCCAAAATTCAAATTTGCATATGTCAAACTCATAATTGTTGATCGTTTTCTGCCATCTTGAAACTCTTGTGCTCTAACTAAAAGCAGGAGTAAACTAGTGTCGTAAAATACATGTTTAATTGACGACTCTGGCAACCCGAGGTACTCGTGGCGTTCAATCAAACGCGCTCTCTAGGTTTGAAGACACGTTTTGAGTAGCGCACAAGCTTTGGTGACCCAAGAGATTTTTTACATGCTTTCATTCCTTCGTATTGAGTCGAGATACGTAAACAAATGAATATAGATTTGAACGTGTGACGTCACAGTGATCTCGCGCTAGATTTCCCGCGATAAATTTAGAGGTAGACCAATATTACATATTACGTTTCGAGCCTTCTGTGGACTTTACCGACCCCACAAATTTCTGTAAACTATCAGTAACAAACCTAATAAGTTTTTTGTTTTGTCGAGGACTTAACGTTTGATATGTAAACAAACGTTTATGTAAAAAAAATCAGTTCAAATGACGTTACGTCCGCCATGTTGCCGTATAAATTTTGACGCTCGCCGTTTAAAGAAATTTGTAAGGCAATCATATGACGCATTTCATCCAATGACGTCGCGACATTCTAGTCCGAGGAAAAACAAACATCTATAATGCGTGTACTATAAACTTCGATACCTACCTTAGATGATTTGTGGGGTTTTTTAATGTTTTTTAAAATTTTGATAGAGAGATTGTATAATCATATATACAAGCAAGAGTTAAGCTAATTTTGCTTGCATGAACAGTAAGTATCAGTAGGGAGGAATTTTTAAAAAAATTAGAAAAGTCATTTTGAACTAAATAATAAAAAATAAAGAGAAAAAATAAACAGTTAAAAAACCTATGCAGATATTGCATATTGTCAAACCATTAAATTGGAAAATGGGAAATTACATACCTACAAACAGGGACCGGGGGCACGGATAAACGTATGCCAAAATAAACGAATTTCAGTAAAAAAAAAATATATGAACCAGGAAAAAAAAAATAAAAGTCAGATAACAAGGTACAAAAGAAAAAATAATACTGTATTTACACTACACTTTTGACCAAATTAAAAACAAATTACATTTTACAGACTGATCAATTTTCTCCAAAGGTAAAGAACGATTTTAGGGGAAGCAAGTCTATGTATTTTGTAAGAATTTTTTAAACTTAAAATATTATATAATTCTTTCTCTCTTTCTCTCTCTCTCTCAAAAAAAAAATAAAAAATAAAAAAATTCTTTGATGTTACTTGATAACTGTCAAAATATCACTAAGTTGACAATGATGCAAGGTATATGTAATTCTTGCTGCGCTCGCCACAACGGTAGAACCGTAAAACATATTATTTTAAAATTTTCAGTGTCTTTGTCTGTGAAAACACTACGAATCAAAGTTATATATAGTTCAATACCTTCCATCAATGACGCAACTGACGTAGGTTTGCATAATAATACGAAATGAAAAAAAAAAAATACATAACCCGCGTTAACCCGCGTTAACCCGCGTTAGCGGGTTATGTAATTTTTTATGCCATGATCGCTACCTTCATAACCTGCATAAATATTTTATTGTTTATATTTACATCTTTCTTTTAACAAATTAATGCATTAATCATTAATCATTAAGAGTGAGTAAAATTTACTTAATTATTGTTAATGTACACCAGTACGTTAAAAAAAATAGCCATGTCGTCTTAAACGGGAATTTGAGTCTGGCATCATGATTATTTCGTGCAGTCCGTGATTTTTCTTAGGTCAATACAGGTTTCGACCAATCGATAAACGGGGCGTGTAGAATTTATTCCTGTCAGTTTCTACAGAGCTATGAATTACAATCAATTTCCGTAAGAAATAGAGGTAATCATACTTGGTGGATGTAAATATTTGGTTGTAAGCAAAAGAGCTGAGGTAGATTAATGTACATGTATTTATGCTGTATATCAAATATATGAATTCATTTACCAGAGGACAAAAAAAAATCAACGTTACAATAAACTGTTTGTATTGGTGACTTGATGTTTTTGCCAAGAATTTGAGGGGCAAGAAAGAGCGTCAAATGAATGTCAGATATGGTCACATTATTTGTATTAGCAAAGCAACCTATCGTTTTGGACAGAGCTTTTGTCCAAATATAATAACCATGCATTGCATGCGTTTAATTCTATTGTATTTATATATTGACGATCTTGGGAATTTTTATAATAATTATTATAAAGTCAATGGGCGCTCAAATCATTAACTCTCATTTTTTTGGAGTGTTCAAATTAAATTTATACATTTAAAGTAATTCATATTGATTGGTATAAGACACTTTAAAGGTCTTTACTTTCCTTCACTAATTGATGGGCGTCTTTCAGAGACAATAAAGTATCCAATGACAAGACAGTCGATGATTCATCTATAATCCCGATGTTTCCTCAATTCGATCTATTTGTGTGGGACGAGGGTGTTCGAATTGAAGATTCTCCACCTTCATTTTTATTCGTATAGATCTACTGTTTAATTGTAGTTAGAATGGTTTGCCATTTTCTTTAATACGAGGATTGGGTAAGCAACAGGGAAGTTGCTAAACGAACAGGAGTAGCTGATATCAATGTTGAAATCAAGAAGAGACGCTGGAGATACATGTACATGTAATTGGGTCTTGTGCTTCGACGGGATATAGAGAGCATTGCTAGATAATCTCTGATATAGACATCACCTGGAAAGAGGAAGCCTGGAGGACCAAAGGGCACATGGAGGAGGACCAGAGGGCACATGGAGGAGGACCAGAGGGCACATGGAGGAGGACCAGAGGGCACATGGAGGAGGACCAAAGGGCACATGGAGGAGGACCAGAGGGCACATGGAGGAGGACCAAAGGGCACATGGAGGAGGACCAGAGGGCACATGGAGGAGGACCAGAGGGCACATGGAGGAGGACCAGAGGGCACACGGAGGAGGACCAGAAAAACAGAGATGAATGAAGCAGGTTAGGACAGGAATAACATCACCAGAACCACAAACGATAGAAGAGGATGGGGAGACCTTATTGCCGCTGTATGTGCAGGAATGCATGGAGAAGATTAAGTAAGTAAAAATAAGTTAAAAATCTTTGGTATTGAGACAGATTTATCGAAAATTAAACTCAAGGTATGCGAAAATGTTAAAGAATTGTGATAATACACAGAAGCAGATCAACTTCCGCATAAAAAGGACCTTTATGCGGGAAAAAAAACCCTTTTTAGTTATTTATTAATTTTTGGACCACCCCACCTAAATGAATAAAAGTAATGTCATGTTACATATTAAATTTATAATTTACTGGATGGGTGTAAATACAAAATTTACATACAAAATTGTCAACAAGACAACTCCACCCTTCTCCAAATGGCTTTAGACCAAAGCCTGTAAATATAAAATTTACAAAATAACAAGTGTAAATTTTGTATCCAAGTAAATTTACAACATGACAGTAACATTAATGCATATAAACGTTTAAATATATTGTTGATTTATATCATTTAATTAATACAGGCATAAAAAAATAGATAACATAAAATGGTATAATTCCAATTTTGGACCAAAAGGTAATAACAGGTAATTTAGGATGAGGGTTCCAAGAGATAATTTTGTTTTCCGGGGGAGGGGGGATTCTGAGGCCTATTTTAGAAAACTTAACTATGTTAATTTAATAACTTTGCATTTTTAATTTTCTAGGGGATTTCTTTGCTTTAATTTTAATTCAAAAGTCCATTTTGTTTCCCTTTTAAAGAATTAAGCTGCAATTTGTTGTTTGCTCGCGTTCAATTGTCCAAGTTTTAGAATCAGAGTTATCTCCCATCTGCGCTTTCACATTTCTCTCTTGTATTTATTAAACCACAGAGAGAATCACGGACCAAAAATATGTCTAGTTTCCTTATTTCTATTGAAAAAAGTCATATCTTAAAAAGATGTTCTGGTGTGACATCTAGTAGGATTTTGAATCTTCTGGTGTCCCATCTAGTAGGATTTTGAATCTTCTGGTGTGACATCTAGATTTTGAATCTTCTGCTGTCACATCTAGTAGGATTTTGAATCTGCTGGTGTCCCATCTAGTAGGATTTTGAATCTTCTGGTGTGAC
The DNA here is from genome assembly GCA_033439105.1 of Magallana nippona. NCBI lineage: Eukaryota > Metazoa > Mollusca > Bivalvia > Ostreida > Ostreidae > Magallana > Magallana nippona. The sequence continues at coordinate 5,443,032 of CM065921.1, forward strand.
ATCTAGTCGGATTTTGATATTTAACTTACTCTTATGTTGTGTTTGAAATACAAAACCTACAAAAGGGTGGTCAGAAAATTTATCAGCTAACCGGTATATGTAAGGCAAATCTGCAATGATGTCTATGAACCTATTCAAAATCCGACTAGATGTGACACCAGAAGATTCAAATCACATGGTAGAACAGTCAATGGTCTCGGAGCATTTACCACAAAAATAACAGATATTCATCAATAATTTTGATTTTTTTCTAGTAACTTTTAACCGGAATCATTCTATATAAAAATTTTTGTTGCATCCATTGTGCTGCAGAAACAGGAGTTGAATTAAAATATATTTGTTAAAATCTTCTTTGGTATTGATGTATCTTTTTGTAAAATCGTTTTTACATAAAATGCTTTATGTATTTCACTCTTAAATGAAAAATTATCACATAATTACATCAAATTGTAAAGAAAGTTTATAAATATTGGTGTTTAACAGTATTAAAACATTTTTTTAGTTCTATTACATTTATTTAAATTGTTGGGTTTTTTTTTAAGTTTGGGTCATTGCAGCACTTTATTCATTTTTATTTAAAATATTAACAAAATACATGTACATATATACAGTGTAATTAAACAATTAATATTGGATATTTTCATTTGCCTCATCTAAAGTGTCCAATAGGGTCAGACTCAGAAGATTTGGAACAAGTTCCACGGCATTCGCCACAACTTACGGAATAATCCAAACCACTCTTTCTGCAAGTGCACCTTTTAGAGTCACAGTTGGTCTTGCAACTGCATTTTAGGAATGAATACTCGTCAGGAGTTCATCTTATGCATAAATCATTTAATCTCTTTGGACTTCATTTGATTTTAATTTTGATCTAATGATTAGATCACGTATATTTTTGTGTTTACTGTATGCAACCATAGGAGGTGTTGTGAATAAATATTTTTGCATACTTTGTCATGTTGGATGTTATCCCAGTATTTCATAAGTCGTTTCCTTATACATGGGTTAAATTTGGGCACCAAAACATTAGGTACAGTCTATTTATAGTTTTTCTTCTTTTGTTTTGTTGTTGTTGTTGTTTTTTTTTTTTTTTTTTTTTTTTTTTTTTTTTTTTTTTTTTTTTTTAGAAGATCCATGCTATTTATAGAAAGTTTCTTGCATAATATATTCAATTTTTGATTGTTTGTAACCTCTTTTTTCGAGATGAGTTTTAAAATCTTTAAAAATACTTTGTAATACAAATTTATCACTAGTATTTCTCAGATGTCTGGTACATTCTCCTTTAATTAGGCTCTTGAAAACTGATGAGCTCATATACCAAACCTATTAACAGCTTCCAATACCTGCACAGACTATTCAAATTTCTTTGAGTAAATTCTGTTGCAATTTGTTCAATTTCAAACCTAAGTTGACTAGACTAATAAGGGAATCGGTTGTTGATCTAGGAACAAACCAAGCCAACACGATTCCTGCTTCGTAAACATCTTCTAAACTTCTAAACTTGTTGATTGATATCGATTTGATATCCATTAAACCTTATTTAGACTGTGACAAAAATATGGAGCTAAGACCCACTCTATAAAAGAAAACGCATTGAAGTTTTAAAAAACGACACTATTTGGAGGTTTTAGCACGCATACGCTAGTTCAAATCAACATATTCCAAGTACTTAACATATTTAAGGGTTACAAATCAAATTTATGTTAAATATAAATTGTTTTTAATGATTTTAAAAAGAAATTCTCAGATTTGTTAATATTTTAATGTTACAGTATCTTATTATTTCTCATGTTGGCATTTTACATGCCTTATTCACCCATCTTCTTTAAATTTTTCTCAGTATCTTAATATTTTGTTCACTCAAAGTAGTATGATCACCACCTTTGCAAGTATTATTTTCGCAATTTTAATATTTTAATACCTATTTAAGGTAGTGTTAAAACTCTACCGTACAATCTTATTGTCAGTCGTCAGGTCTCAAGCGAAATACAAAGCTCACAACTCTTTTTTATATAAACAAGGCTCGTGCCATGTTTTATATATATATATATATATATATATATATATATATATATATATATATATATATATATATATATATATATATATATATATATATAGCTTGCAGGAAAGAAAATATTGTATTCTGAACAAAATTAGACATGACAAATACTAGAAACCGTTTAATTGTTTCCATGATAAACTTAAAATAGAACTAAATCACGTTTTTTTTGCCAATAGGCCGATGTTAATTAACATCATTGTTTAGATTAGTTGATATTGCATGCATTTTTATAATAGAATCTATGTTGTTCATACCTTGCTTCAGTACGTTTGTTTTGGCACGTGCGCTCGTCTGTTTTTAATTAATCGCACAGACTTGTAAATTTAAAACGAATTGATTGCCTATAAGCCACTCTTGTTACCATGCAAGTTATGAGATTTATTTTAAACACAACTGTAATAGTCACAACAAATCAAATCCTTTGACATTTATATATACATGGTTTCCATTCCTCGAGATGTATGGTTCCAGGGAAGAAAAATAATTCAACTTTGAAGTGAGTAGATTTTTAATATTCCTTAAAATCTCGGTCGCCCCAGAATCGACCATTGTCGATGCCACTTGTTTTCCTTTTTGGATGGAGGGGTGCACGTGAAATGAAGGTCACTCTTCTAATGGTAGATACTGTAATAACGTGTGCAGGTTTTAGATCCTACATTGCAATCGGCTTCAATCATAAGTTTAAGATGTTAAAAATCAAAATTATCTTAATATGAAAGAAATTGGAAATCAGAATATACAGAAAACTACAATGACAACTTTCTGATAAATCATCATTTCGCTCTAACTCATAAAAAGTTGTCTTGAAACGTTATTTGGCTTAGTTCATTTAAAGACAAGCCCGCCATTTCTTTGTCAATCGCCAGGCTAGGGTTCGACTGGCAGTGATGAGAGATCATTTTTATTAGCTGTACATAAATCAACAGCTACTCAATCGACATTGTGTGCGCTTGTCGTTTCTTGAAAACGAGGCAAATGGAGTTGCAAAAAGTGTATTGAGTAACAGTAGTGCAATGCGACTGTTGTATCTCCCAAATCGACATAAATGAAAGAAAATGATGCATAATTACAAAAGGGTTTCAACCATACCCATAATGTCAATGCTATAAAAGACGATTTAGACACATGATAGTTTGTATTGCTATCAAGGACAATTCTGAAAAATTTGTACTGTAGTACACATAAAAATTGATCAACATGGTGGATACAAAATTGTTCTTGATTATGGTAAAGATAATTTCTCAATTAGTAGTTTAGTGAATAATATGAAGAAAAATGGGGGAAGGGAATCTTATTCTGACTCAATCTAATTAAAATTAAATCTTTGATCCGCTCCAAATAGATCGCTACACAAAGCCTTTGCTGTTGTTAAAGTGTATATTTAATACGCTAAAACACTTCGGAACACCCCTGACTTTATTTATATATCCCCCAATACTCTACAATAAACGCCCACGTGTCTTTATCATCACTTCGGAACTCCACTTAACAGACCTATATACATCTTGTGTTGTCATGTCGCTTTTAGTTGAAGGATGTGAAGAGTGAACTAAAGATGAAAGCCCCATACCGAGTCAACATCCTGATTTGCATTGGAGGGAGATAATTTAGATGTAATTGAAGAGATTGATGCCTCCTCAACAAAGGCGAGATTCAGTTGACAACAAGAGACCAAACATTTTTCCCGTTAGGCGTTAACTTGGAATACATAATTTTCACATTTACTTTTTAGCATTTATTTTTTTTGTTTCTTCGTGTATCATTAATGAAAATGTGTGTATCATATATATGCATGTTTTTATTAAATTACTAAGCCAGGTAACGCGGATTAGTTTAAAGATTTTGTGTGCATCATTTACAGTGTTGCATGTATCACGTTTTTTTTTTTTTAAATATACATGTTGATCAAAAACACTTTCGATTCAATTATTTTGTTGAATGTTCCATATTTCATATACATCGTTTAATGTACAATATTTTTCTGGGCTTACTGTGAGTTGGTTATAGAATTTAGTTAAATATATCTATTCAAATTTATTCTAATTTACTTATACTATAATACAATGGGATTAAAAAAACAGAGTATTTTTTAAACGTATTATAGAAGATTCTAAGTCGTTTTAAATATAAGTATAAAAATATTTTCACATGTGTAAAACGTTTTGTTTCGTTTTATTAAGATAACTTAGATTTATAAACTTCCCTGTAACAGTCTTGCCTGTTGTCAGTGTGAATGATACTGAGTACATTTATATTGTAATCTTTGATTTCAATTCATAATAAATTCTCGTACTTTAGTAAAAAAGAAAATTAATACAAAACATTAACAAATCTCTCTCTCTCTCTCTCCTCTCTCTCTCTCTCTCTCTCTCTCTCTCTCTCTCTCTCTCTCTCTCTGTATGCAAACAAGAAACATATCTGAAAGACCGGTAAAGTACACATAATACCCCGGTAAAGTACTCTCAATGTGCAAATGTATAAACAATAAACATATCTACAATGAAAGTACATATAATAATCCGGTATAAGGTTTATTTCTTCTAAACAAAACAGAGGCATCAGGTACCTTCTATGTATATACCGTGGCCCTGTGTTCTTCACAACTTTGTCTATGACTTCTGTAGTACATATATACTAAGTATTTGTTTCTGGGCATGTGTGTACATGTACACAGAAGTGTTTTGTAGCTTTGTAATAAAGTGCTAAGGAAACTGTCTTTTGCAGGTCAAATTTATAGACATGTATATTCAATATATCAAACTCTGTCAAATACATTATCTTTTATTATGTTTTTGGAATGCAATTTTTAAAACAGTTTATTAACAAATAAATACATAAAAATAAATAAATAAATAAATACATAAATAAATAGATAAATAAACAAATAAATAAATAAATAAATAAAAAGTATGCAAAATGTTTCCTTTCGTTTTGGAGTTAGTCAGCCCTAACCCTGGAGTTGCGAAATGCCTCATAGATTTTTTTAAACAAGTGAAACTATTTCTAGATCGACTCTTTCAGAGTACAGCCCCGAACAACGGAGAGGGGGCTTTTCTTTTTCTCTATTGACATAAGACAACTGCGCTTACTATTTGATTTGAAGCTTAGACACGGGGATTTAGAGCCAAACAAATAATAATATTTTCAACGTAAGAACTGACCAGTGAAGTTTTAATTTCAATTCATTGCAGTAAATGGGGGTCAAGACGGGAAAATAAAACTCTATCGATTTAATATTTCAAGTTCGATTCGAATGCAATATTATATTTAAGGGAGATGGGGACATTTATATTTTTTTATGCATCGGAAAGTAGTTAATATTTAGGTTCATAGACAATGATCAGACAAAGTGTGATTATTTTTCTTTTTTACAGCGAGACAAAGCATTAATATACTAATCACACATCTGAAATGGAAAAACCAATAGGTTCTTATATCTATTTCCAGGCGTAGATCCACAACATGTGGAATGTGCTCGTGTTCTGTAACAATTAAGACCGAATTCATGGATGTAATCTTGTACAATTCAGACATTAATTTGGAGCATTGTTAATCATATCCCCATGGAACCTTACTGTGAAAAATAGCTTATTGAGGTAAGAGGTACCAGAGCCCCATTGAATTGGGCTTATTTCACGGTAGTTTTGTTTATGACAAACTGTTGGGGGATTTGACCAAAGTCTTTTCACAATGGGACAATTAGATCATGTATTTGTACTGTATTATACTCGTCACTGACCAATCAACGCTCACCTGTTATTTCTCTACAGTCCGTCAAGCTCCCACCTGAAAAAAAGCCATTAGCGTGGAGTGGTACTAATGGTGGGGCGTTAAACATCTTTACTTTGCTGACCAGCCAAAAAAATGATATGCAGGTAAAAATATATTTTTTTTCATTTACTATACGTAAAAAAAATGTTAAGTCCTTTTACTATTTGGAGTTCCCTTCTTACAGGACGGACTTGGCAATGCATCCTATTTCTATCCGATTACTCTATTCAATATACTACTGAATTCGCCATGTTGTAAATATTCTTCAACAGTTGTATAGTACTAGTTCTGTTATTATCTTCATATCGAATTGTGTCCTATCAAAATTACATAATATATTTACAGTAGTTCACTTAAATATTTATGATCCGTTTCCCTTGATCATAACTCAGCTCTGTACATACAGTTATATAGTACAAACCAAGCGGGGATATAAAATTACCTACATTTTGTATCGGGCTAGCTGATTGGTCAATCGTACCATTTGACCTGGAGCAAAATGCGCATAGAAATATAGCTATTGAAATCCTTTCAATATTAGCATCACGGTACTGGAAGAATTACATAACAGCGACCATTTTCTCTCCCGCTAAGGTTCATTGCGCCGTGGCCGAGCGCTGGGCTTGAGAGAAGGGACGCCATTAGAGCAATGGTCAGTCGACGGAAGGGAAGAGGGAATTTGTGGCCGAGAAGGTAGCCGAATTCAGCTGTAAGTAAATTTATTTGTATTGAGTTATAAATATCGATGAATTGTCTTGTTTACCTGTGATTATAGAGGTCGGTATTTGAGGATTCTCTGATAAGTACTGGTCAAACATTGATTAGGTCGGCCGCGGGGAGCGCGGGTTTACAAATAACCACGAGGTCTGATTATTACATAATCAACATAAGTTTACATGATTGTCAAACCGATTTCTTCTTTTCTTTTTATTTGTAAACCAGCTTTAATTTGTGTTTAACGTTTTTAATGTGTTAAATAGGTACAAAACATTTTTGACAAGGATTTCTCGCTCTTGTTATTGACCCGTTGACCATACATATGTTACACCATTTTCCCGTGGCACTCGGGCCATTGTAACTGACGATTAATTATTCATTAGGCAATTAATATGCACGGACGAGTGGTCATCACATGTTCAGACCAGTCATTGGGGCTGAATTACTTATGGACAGTGGGGAAACATTGTCCGGGTTTTTAAAGAGGATTGCGCAATGGGTTTGGGTGTTGTGGAATGCGTTGCTGTGTTAACAACCACTGCGTGCGTATGACTGTTGCCTGTTGGAGGCCCAGATATTCGATCGCACCCATGTGTTTCTCGTTCTCGTCTGCTTCAATAGCCGCTGAGGTCACCCTGTAATCGTGGCCAGAGAAGCGACCGTCCGCGCCGCCCGAAGCGTTTTCATCCGATCTGTGATAATAAATGCTTGAATTGGCAGTTAACTTGACCTAGAAAAAAAATCACGCCGACCTTGAGCTCGCCTGGTCAGGCAAGGAATTTCTTTTCACACTCGCGTGGTTGAAGTAACGACCGGACGTTCGAGGAAGCATTGCGGAGAGGGGTCCTTTAGTGTCCCGGATTTTGTTGTACAATTGTAAGAGTATGTCATTACCGCTAGCCGTAGGGAGAGTTACGTGAGAATACTGCATTAACTCTCATTCACACCGTTTTGCACATGGCGCTGGTCACTCCGCTCTTTATGCAAACAACGCGAGAACAGCGCCGCTCCCCTAAATACCTGAACAGTCATAATATAGATAGAATCTTACACGAATAAATATTTCATTAAATTCCATCATAGGTCAGTTAGAGGTGGACAAATGATGTTCTAGGGCGTCGAGAGCTCGAATGAACGCGAGATGTCAGATTTTAATGTGTCAAAAGTTCTAAACAAAGCAGCTAGAATGGTCGTAGGTGTTAGATATTGGTTGTTTGATGATATAAAGCTAGAGAAATATCAGGAATATCAAAGAGAACACCACTTTTATGGGTTTTCATTAATTTTAAAACGATATTTCATACTTAATTTACAGCTGAAACTTAACTGAGCTTGAAGTATATATATGCTTGCATCGTTAAATGTTAGATTGCCGTAAAAAGTAAATTTTTAAACAATTTTCAGATAATATCCTGCAATTGTGTTCATTTTTCATTATATTAATGAAACTTAATGCGTCCGATCGTGATAATGCAGGTTCATCAATTCGATACATTTACGTGTGCTAAGCAAAGGGTTAGAATCCCGTACAGGCGTGTACAGTTATATAAACATGTTTATACTTTTAAAATGACTTTCGTTCACAAATCAGTAATGGCTATACTATTTTCGTTATATGTTAGATATTTGCCGTTTAAATAAATGAGCTTTTCTGTCCATTTTATTCGATTCCTAAAGATCTATTTAACGGAAAACGGATTTCAAATAACCAACTCATTTCTAGAAACGTGAGCTTTTGGTTCCCTGGATGGTCAATGCAATTTTCTAAATGACATAGAAATCAACAAGCTTTAGAATTGAGACAAGAGACTATATTGGTCACCCTTCTCTATTTGATTATAAACCATTAAATATATTGATTACAGCACACCCTTCTGGACCCCAGCACTTAAACATCCAGCATTTAAATTCAGTTGTTTAGACTAGCCACCTTTGGAGTTTTCGTTATTGTATTGTAAAGAGACCTTTGTGGCAAAACTAGCCTCTGGCGAATAGTCTCACCAATGAATATGCGTACAGAGCCGTACAAATTAGCCACAGCAATTTTGGGGGGTTTTTTTTGGTTTATTTTTTCTGTAGCATTTTTTTTTAGGGCGTATGAGTATTTCCGGTTAGTCATAACCCAAACATCTTTTAAAAATTGAAATCCGTTGTATCAACAAATTCAACAAGAATTTTGGATGTGTGTCGGGAGTAAAATTCTTTAGGTGTTTTGGCGTGTGTGATGTATTTAGCTGTTTGTGGCGTCCATTTGCTGTTTTGTTGTGCAAATTTTTCTTCCCCTGGATGCAATTAATGGACGGCGCAATGAAGTGCGCAGTATTTGTTTCCAAAACAACCGTATTGAACACTGCTGCTTTGTACATTGACGATGTACAGCGGAGAAATCTAGGATCGAGGTATTTATAGCTTGACGTTTTTACCCGCTCTGACCAGCGTAGTATTGATGTACTGTATGTATATATGTACCTGTGTAGATGGCCACAGTCTACTGTCCATCAAATGATCAATAACTGTGCTATTCTGCCTTGTTAGAGTTTGCCCGAGGTTCAACACAACACCTGCCCAGACGAGTTATTACGAAGAATTCGCTTTTAATTGGAAAGCATCCATTAAACACGGAACAGACTCGAACATCATGTTTAAATTGACGACTCGGGTTTTTTTTTCTCTCATACGAAAAAGTTCCCATCCTCCTTTTAAACAATTTTATTTGTTGTTTTGAAGATTTTAAAGGTTTTTATTTATCTTTAATTGAAAAAACGGTAACAAAAACAAACCCTAGGGCGAGGAATTTTCATGTTTCTACCGCGTTTTCGCTAAGAGATTCTATCTCTGGGTTCGACCATTACTGACCAGGGGCCAAATAAGATGTATAGAAACTAGATGGTTTGAATAGATACCGACCTTCCATTAGAATTCTTCTACACCTATTGCATATTGTTTTACTTCGTTTCCATGTCATAAAATGGCATTTCCCCAATGTTTGTAAATGCCTCCGTAAAGTTACATAAGAATTAACCCTTCTCTACTTTCTACAGGATGTGGGGACGTACGTCAGCTGTCCTAATGGAGAGACATTAAACAACAAGGGACTTATCGATTAGCCAGTCTTACGCCACGGAGGAAATGAGTTAACTGCTAACATACATATCTACTACATTTACTAATGGTATGTTCACAGTTTTGGGCGGAAATCTTTGCACAAATTATGGTCCAAACAGCCCACAGTACCAACTTCCTTGAGAGGCACAGATTGTTCCACGTGATTCCTATTGTTTACACGTTCTAGGATGACGAGCACCTGTTACAGTTTCTTCTTTTACGTCTCGGAGTTAATTTTTTTTTCACCAAAAGCTTCACTCTTTGAATGGCACTGGTAGAATTCACGGGGTATCACTGACCGTGGACTATCAATTGCCATACATGGCGTGTAAGTGATGTCGTCTGGAAGGTTGGGACAGACTGACGGACCAGTGTACCGGGCACAAACGGAGAGCAGCCGATCTCTGGACGTCAATATGTTCATAAAGATGCATCGTTGCATGTTTATGTCCACTTACATCAGACCGTCGAATTAGCTCTCCCTCCTCTCTCTCTCTCTCTCTCTCTCTCTCTCTCTCTCTCTCTCTCTCTCTCTCTCTCTCTCTCTCACCCCCTCTCCCTCTCTTTCCATTTTTAGATATTTATATTTCTTTTAATAATATTATAGACATTTTTCTTTCTTGTCAACGGTTTTCTAACAATATGTTTTGAGCATATTTTGGGGAAATACGGAATAAAATTAGTGTAAAATAGCTTTTGAGTTTATTTTTCTTTATTATATATTTGTTTTGTAATCAGTAAAAAAAATTCTATTGAATAAAAGCTTCACAATGAAGTAGACGTCCCACATTATGAAGGATATGTAAGCCACATGAAAGTGTGAGCGGAGAGTTGTTCACACACAATACATTCCTGTTAAACACACAAGTCAATTTATTAACCAAAATAATTTTATTTAAACAACAATACACACGGTAACCAGCAATGTACTGTACAGATGTACACGATATGTACACATGTACATGCCAGTGAAAAACCAAGATCTTTTAAATTACTAGTATTCGTCGCTGGAAAACAGTTTGGGTTTGTTCTGGGGTTTTCTTTATTATTGGTTTTGAAAATCTCTTAACTTCAGTTATAAATATTTCAAATGATATATATACAAACAAATTTTTGATTGTTTTGGATATCATATATAAAAGAGGAAAAGAGTTGCATGATCAAAAGAAATAAATTACACTTATGTGCGTGTACTATTATCTATATGCATAAAACATGTACATATCCTTACACACTCATATATACGTATGTATATGATAATATTATTTATTATCATCATGTAGAACAAATGACTGAGTTATGAATTACTTGTAGCTGCACATGTAAATCAATACTAAATATGAAATTAAAAGTTCACAAAAATATACATGTAACCAATCCAGACTGTTTTCGAGTTTTCAAAATTATACAATTTTTAGGTGCTAAACATTTAGAATTGTGCAATAAGAAACAATCCATATTTTTTGTTAAACAGACTTGAAGTTTCGATCCATAAGCGCCTGTTTTCAGTGCTTAAAGGTTGACCATGTAACCAACATTGCTCTTTGCCTCGCTTTCGGATACCTTCGTATACTACAGTGTAAAATTCACAGACAAGACGAAGTAAGTGTTAACGATATCGGGAAGGGTTGTTGACATTTTAGCCAGTAGAGGCCGTCACACTTTGTAATAGCTCAAGTTACCGTACAATCAGAAATTGTCATTGAATTCCAGACTGCATTATCAAGTTTTGACACATAGGCCTGGCAATCTGCGGCCATTACAGAACGTAAGGGATAATGTGAACCACCTTAAATAAAAATCTCTTTGCGTGAAAACCAATTTTAAAAAAGAAAAAAAAAACTATCATTGTTAAGACTGAATTCAAAACACATACTCAAATAAACAACACCTCAAGACACTACGGCACTAACAAAACAAAAAGCAGCCATTTTATTATCAAATCTTGATTTGCTTTTCCATTGCCCTGCAAACATATCGGCTATATATATATATATATATATATAGATCCTTGTCGAAACTGTTGCTTCAATTGTAAAACACGTGGTCTATAAAGTTCACAATACGGTAGTGTGCAGGTATCATGTACATGTACAATGATCTCTTGATCAGTGTACATACATATATCTCTTGTACAGTGTACATGTATATCTGTTGTACAGTGTTTGACCTCGATGAACACTGTGATGAATTCTTGATTGTTCATTGAAAGGGACATGGTTACGATTTTTTAAAGCTGAAAATTTCAGCTCTCATTTTTCAGTTTTTATTCGTGACAATATTCTACTATATAATGTTTTTTAATTTTTTTAAAAATAGCGCTTACAATTTTTCAATTTTTAATGTTTTTGTTTACACCTGTTGCTTATTGGTAAATTCTTCATTCAATTAAAATGTTTTCCTATATGCAAGTTACTTATGAACACAAATAAACAGTTTCTGGTTCTGTCTCATTCCTGTTCTATCCAGCAACCTTTTATATATCTAAACAAAACATACTAACATCTGTTTACAGTAATATAAGAGTTTTTAGATCAATATCTCTTTTATAACTCGCCAAGTGACACCCAATTGCAAATTTTGGTTTACCATTGTAAATGCTTCTGTTAAGCATTGCAACCATTAAAATGGAAAAATAAGATTTTTTTATGCTCAAATTGTGGTCTTGCTTTAACATTTTAAGAGGTTGCATGGTCCATACAACCCTCTTCGAACTTGCGTAATTTACTTCACTGATATAACATTTAGGCATGGTAAATTAAATCATTTTAATTCTCTTTAAGTTGGATTGTTTATTTTACCCCACACATATATACATTTTAGTTTGAAAATTCACCAAACTCTTCTTTGTTTGCTGACCGAAAAATACCTTTAAAAAGGCCTTAACTATCTGCATGTAGCCCAGAGGCGGATCCAGCAATATGGAAAGGGGGGTCCAGTCGATGAAAATTCAGTATTCGTCAAAAAACATTTTTTTTAACGCTTTACGTGCGTAACATCGGAGTGCACTGCATTAAGGCAAGTCCTGCCAATTATTTACCCATTGTTGAGCGTTTTGGTTTTGGTTACTGAGGAAGATTTGCATAATTTCTAGCCTTAATAAACAAGTCTCCAGCAATAAGTACGTGCGTTTATATGCTTAATAGAAAATGTCACCTAAGAAACAAGTTTATTCAGACTAATTACGAGAAGCTATTATAATAATGGATATATATACGGGGGGTTTTGGGGTTTTTGTTTTTTTACTAATATTCTATCGACTGGCTTATTAAAGTTATTAAACTTATTGTTTAATAAAGGTCTAAATGATCGGATATGACAAAAAGTGGGGATAATTTATCTGCTAAATAGATGGTACATGTGTAATACAAGTGTAGGTCAAGCAATTGTCGTCCCCTGGAGTGGGTTGAAGTTTTGAAAAGTTGTACATTTTCATTGCTGATTACATGAAAACCCTTTTCATGGTATTTTTGTAACAGAATTTCCGATTCTTGGAAACATTTAAACCAAAATGAAAATGCTTTTTTTTCCTTTTTCTTTTTTTTTTGTGTTGGTGTTTCATGAAGGTACCAAGCATTTTAGAAAAATAATATTACCTGCATAAGCGAGTTATCCCATTGTAATTATATTACAATAAATAAGTTCAAACCAAGCGAGTTATGGTAATTTTCTTTTGTAACATACCATATATCTTCTTTGTATTTTTCGTATGAAACGAAATAAAACTTATCTATTATATAGCTCAACAATACATTTGAAAACATCTTTTAAAAAGTAAAATGAATGCGTGTACTCATACGCGAACATCGTTTTACTCGATCGCGAAAATTTTTGGCTTGTCAGTTCAAAAGTGTGTGAACTATAATGAAATAAAAATACCTACACTGGATGTTATTATAAATCTGTTTTTAGAGATACTGCTCAAGTTTATGTAAATATTTTATTTTCCACATGTCTAACCAGTGAAATAAACACCGGATGCTGAAAGGGAGTACTTTGCTTCGATAAAATATCAATAGAGTTTTTTTTTCATAAGAAATACTTTGTACATTACGGTTCGTTGTATGAAATTCTTTAAATAAGTGATTTTTAAAGCATTTATTTGAGATAATTATAGTATTTACAATAAAGATGGGGAATATCGCCTACGATTAAACATTAAAAGTTTTTTTTTTTTAACTACATATGTCCCAGAGAAGACCCCCCCCCCCCCCCTTTTGGATTCGCTAATGTAGCCTTATAAATGATGAGACCAATCAGTCATAACAGGCAAAGTGGCTCAATCAAATCAGTTTTGTCAGATACTCTAGAACTGATATAGCAGTACAAAGCAATAGACAACAAGTGTAACAAGCTATTGACCACATTATGTTTAAACATATTTTATTGATTAAACCAATGGGATTGGAAAAAAGTTCCTCTTCCTTCATTATTACAAACTTTAATACAATTTAACGTGATTGAAGAAAAGTTATAACAATTGATATTGAATAACGTTACGTAAACATTAACTATTTTAATCTACAAATTTCGTCTATAAAATAAAGCTTCTTATGGAAATCACTGCTGGTATAGATGCATGTACATCCATGATTCGTAATATTTTTAAAATTATGAATAAAAGAACGTAATATATTTTATTGATACTTGATGAAAGAAAAAAGAGAAAAAATATGAAGATAACTGCACCAAATAAATCTATACATTTTTAAAGATGAATACGCGCTACCACAACTCCGGGGTTATAAGCGGTTCAACAATCGAAAAGCTTGCCAGGATAGATAAATCGTTGTTTCTTTACATGTTGTCATGCCTATTCAATATGAATTTTTCCACATTTTGCGGGTAATCCGTCGCTTGGTTCGCCAAATTTTCGCGAATGTTTGTGAATAATTTGCACACGATTGAAGACTATTACCCAGAGGAGAGTGAGACTCCCACCGATTACTGTCTGTGTCAGCAATTCTGTACGTGTGCCTGTAGAATGTAGATCAGTGCACAGAGCGGGCATTATGAATAACCAAAGATCATCATGGCGGAAAGACCTTGGAGAACTGTCGTCCATCAGGCGCGGATCCGGAAATTTTCCCTGGGGATCGAGGGAGGTTATTGTTGGCTTGTGGTGTAAGGCCTATTTTTTACACCACAGATTAAAAACAGATTTAAAAACGTCTAAATAATGTAAAAAGTGTGAATTTTCCAGGGGGAGGGTCCAGCTTCCCCCAATAGACCTTCTAGATCCGCGCATGTCCATCATCAGCCAAAGAAATAAAAGCGAGATAACTCAAACCTCTGTATTGAGAAACGTGTTATAGCTGATAAATATATAATATATTGTATTCGAAAGACCCACTTATATTAGAAATAATTCTACATAGATAGTTTTCATTCCGTATATCAATCTCCCGGAAAAATTATATCATTCTTAATTGTATAAATACGCACATAAAAAGGATAACGTCAAAATTCCCAACACACAATAAAATTTGGAGTACTACATGAAGGTTTGAGGTTTAAAACACTTCAAAGCTATATAATTGAAGGGACTTAAACACGATTTGAGATCAACATTTTATTTTTTATGTGTAAAATGTTTTTCTTGTGAAATTTTAATGATTGACCAAAAATCAAATTAAAAACAAGATACAGAGTCAAAAAATCATTGTTATATGTAAACAAAGCTCGAGTCTTATGTTTGCTTACAAATAATGTAAAGGAAGGAAATTACCACTTCTTTGACAAAATGACTCGTGAAAAAAAAAGATAAACCGATTCAATGTGTTCATAAGTAATATTATCAACAAAAGAAAGCAACATTTAAATGACACTTATACCAATACAACACATATGTAAACAATAACAAGACTAAATCACTTGAGCTTTGTTTGCAGAACTAAGAATTTCAAACCCTGTATCTTAATTGAACTCGATATTTGACTTTTAAATTGAGAGGAAGCATTAACAATACCCATAGTAACCATTCTATACATTAAAAATGGAAAAATAAAATTTTAAAATATTCAGCTAAAATCGTGTTCAAATCCCTTTAATGTTATTTTTGGCAAAAGCCAAATTCCTCTAAAAAATATTCTAATTAAAATACCTGCCTCAACATCGGGCGAATTCTAAAAAGAGCGAAATCGACTGTTATTATAATTTATCTCAGTAGAATTTTTTTCTTGAATATAAACACATTTTGGACATTATTTTAACTGTAGAAATATTGATTTTATGATTGGGAAAAGTACTTTTAAAAGTACTTTATTGCATGCTTATAAATATATATGGTATAAATCCATAAAATATTACAAAACACATGCGCGGATCTAGAGGGGGTCTCAGACACCCCCCCCCCCCCCCGGGCAAATATAAATATCCCTCGGACCCCCCCCCCTCCCCCGGATAAATTTTCTGGATCCGCGCATGACCGAGCGCGGATTAAGAAAGAACCCGCTTTTTTTGTGTAAATGATACCGTGATAATTTTGCATACATTACATGTTATATATATTTTTCAATATATAGCGTGTCACCGTGGCCTCAAATGACCTAGATTTCACCCCATCAGAGTAAGCCGGTTTTTGTTACCAAGACGACCAATACTTATAGGCCTGATCAGATTGATAAAGTTAGATGTTGATATTTAGATGAAAATTGTAAATGATACTTCGATTTTCGACCCACACATGGAATAATTCAATTCAATTCAATTCAGTTTATTGACATCACCACGTTGGCATACAGTCAAAATGAAATCAAATGACAGACAAAAGAATATTATAACATAAAGGCTATAGCATGCAAGACAATTTTATACAATTCTTTATAGTCCCTGAAACTGTTTTCTCTGCATAAAGCATTTATCTAAGTAGACACATGGACGTTTTGTAGTATTATAATCACATGGATTAACAATTTCATTAATGGGATCAATACCACAGTATAATTTATCATGAAAAATATCACAATATTGAAATCGAAGATTGTCATACACAGGACAGTAAAGTACAATGAAAAATGTTTTTTTCATTTTCGACTAATAATTTACAAGCATAGCATAAACGTTTTTCCTTAAAGATAATTGGTTTACAATATCTACCTGTTTCAATAAATTATAAATGGCACTTATTCTTAATCTTGTTAGCTGGGATCTCAAATGCTCTTTTAAGGTAACTTTAAGGATGGATTCTTTTCTTATTTCATGTGTTCAGAAAATGATGAAATTAAGCATGTAAAGATTTTAAAGATATGCACATTTCAATAAAACAAAAAAAGTATAGGGTAATCTTGCTTAATTTTGCGAATATAAACTAATAAATGAAGAAAGTTTAGGTATTATTGTAAATTATAGTAATTTGAATTTTACGACGTGTTGATATATGGAGACCCATTTGGGGTAAAAATGATGAGAAGAATCCATCCTTAAGTAATCTTGTGATTTATACTCGGTAGAATTTAATATTTTACTGTGATATGAGAATTTGTTCAATTGTTCAAAGATCATATCAACAAAAGTTTTTTATTTACCTTACTCCTCAAATCCTTATGGGAAATATCTTAAGATGTCAAGTTTAGTTTTGTTGAAGATTGAAAATCTTGCTTGCAATGAAGTATAATTATTTTTCAAAGCTAATTTTTTATCATCTTTGAAAGCTGATACTAAAAGTGCATTATTCTATGTGGTATTTGATTCCATATTTCTTAGTCTGATATAGTATTTAAACTTGTTTTCATAACGTAAATAGTAAAGTGGATAAGAACCTAGTTCAGCATAAATGCAATAAAATGATACACAATTTTTGCATTCATTATGGTTTTTGGGCCCTTTAAAAATATACATCTGAGAGAGAGAGAGAGAGGAGAGAGAGAGAGAGAGAGAGAGAGAGAGAGAGAGAGCATTCCAAAATTAATTCATAATTTAGGCGCAAGCCTGAACCCTGAACGATGGAGAAAAGTATGTTGGTATAGAAATATTATAAGTGTCTGAATAATTGTGGACTCTCTGATATCTGGCTTGATCAAATATGACATGATTCAAATTAGTTCATAGGAAAAGCCAAACTCACACTGATAGACCAATTCAAAAAAAAATGCAGTCGACTCTTTAATTATCACTCAAAGCTTTGAATCATCGAACATTTAAGTAGCAGGTCTGTAGCTCTACGGGAAAAATTAGGTTGACATGTCGTATAGCAACTCTCTCTCTCTCCCCCCCCCCCCCCCCCCCCCCCCCTCCTAAAAAAACTTGCGGCGCACAAAACATTGCGCTTGTTTCAAAATGATTAACCAGTTCAGAGTACTGTAAAATAGAGGTTTAATACATGTTGGTATATTGGCTTAAATTTAATATGAAAGTCAACTGAATTAAAAAAACAATAAATAACGAAAAGATTTGTAGAAACACGTCTTGAAAAAAAAATCACCATATGACAACCACTGCACTTCGACAGAAAGCATACATGGAACTAATTCTCCCTGAATTTCAATCAGTTGGGTTGAGTAGGGGGTACTTGTTCATGCAGTTATATCTAACATATAACAGCTATATAATAACTTGTCAGCACAGACACTGTTATCCTATAGTGTTTGGTTTTGCAATTGGCTAGAACTGTCTTTTTGGTAATATCTTAAGAGGAGGTATTGGTATTGACAGAATAGAATCCCTCCAAGGAAATTGAATCTGATGTTCCTCTGTTAAAATTACCTTAATTGTCCACTGTAGTTACTGTGTAAAGCAATATTTTCGGAGGGAGGAGGTGTCTTACTCTATAGAGCCAGCTTTTCGGTAAAAAAGATTTTTGGAGATTGGAACAGTATTTTGTTCAGAGAAAAATGTGTTTGCACAAAATTCGATTACATGTATAATAAGCAAAATTTGAGGAGAAAAAAATACTTTATAATTTTACCAACTACAATTATTGTGTCAGATAATAAACGCTTCACTCAGCATGTTTTTTTTCACAGGGTCGTGACAGGGGTCAGGTAAGTCAGTGAATATTGCGGTTCAGAATTGTTATACCCGCTATAGCAGTACATCCTTTGTTCATTCAGACATAACCTGTTAGATACAACTATCTCTCTCCAAACAATAACAGATGGTCTTTTTTACAAGCAATGATCTAATCGATGTTTCAGTGCAAATAAGATCAATGCTGTTTGTTGTCTGTTTATCTTGAGTACAGAAACAAGATCGATATTTTTTTATTTTCACCGAATTAAGTATTTCTGAAAAGAAGAAAAAAACAACACAACTCGGGGGCATACTGGGCCATTGTGACACCGTGGCAAATCCTGGGCCAGCACTGCCCCGGGTCCCCACGCTAGGACTTATCGGGGTGACCCGGTCTTCATGCGAAGCTGTAAAAGTATTGTTCTGGGATGAATGTTTTCTGTAATCTGGATTCGATCTAACACCATTCAGATTTCAATTAGATTGGACTGATAATTTCCTTTTGGTATGTATAGAACAGAAGGCATTCAGGGGCTGGCGAGCGCTGGACACATTTCGCCGACTTCACAATACTCCCACTGAGTTTTATTGACGATTGGACCTGCCTTTTAAGGCTGAAGGGAGAACGATGGGTTTTAAAGGGTAAGGGCAATTTCTAAGGCTTATTCTGCGATTGACTTTTCACTTGGTTTATTTTTATTGTGAAATTCATCACAATGTTTACATCGAAGTCGAAGTTTTATTTAAAATTTACAAATCCATTGATGTTTTATTTAAATCGCACCCACACTTCGTGTTTTATGAGATTAACCCTAATTTTATTTTTTCTTTACCGCCGATCTTTTTAATTCAATATCCACTCTACCGAATAAAGTATGAACAAATATTTGATCACAAATCTCGTCTCGACTGCTCCGAGTTTTCCTCGAATATTAGCATCATACAATGTTTACCTTGCAAGGACCGGCCTGCCTTCATCGACCGCCCAAAAAACCTGTCAATGTAAGTACCCGTAAAACGGAATTAAGTAACGCTGCAACACTTTTTGATTGCTCATCCTGGCATATTAACCAGGGTAACAATTGCCAGATTACCAAATTTGGGGTCGTAAAGCTGATATTACCGAATCTACTGTTTATTCGTGTGATGAAATGTTACCCAATATTTATCTCATTGTCTCCCTCCCGAACACGTTTTATGGGGATAATCCCAGAATGACGGCGGCCGCATTTACCTGTGTGTGGATGTTGCGTGGGAAGGGGGGGGGGGGTGGGGGGGGGGGGGGGGGGTGAGAGATGGGTGGGTGAGAGTTTTAACAATACACACGTCGTCCCTGTGTCTACCAAAGCTGTAAATTCCCGCGTAACAAGTTCGTATCTTTTCTAGCAGCGCTTGGAAACATTTGGGTAATTATTATTGAATCACACGGCAACAGTCCGCCATATTGTTCCTAGCATCGCTAGTAAGCACTTTAACAGCAATTTCTCTGTTCAGTGAGGGCTATCGTCAAGCGGGACCCGGCTCTGCTACGGGAGATCTGCCTGTTCTACAAAACTGGATATTTATTTTGCACAAATTGGAACGTATTTTGACATTTTACAGGTATAATGTGCATTTGGACTATTTGCTTGTTGGGGGTAAAAGGCGTGCAGATCTTGGCACTTGTAGAATTCACTGATACTTAATATTTAATCTCAGTGAATCTATAGTGGCAACCGCGGCACGCTACTCTGAACATCGTGGGAGCAGACTGCACGAAAAACCTGGGGATTTCATGCATTTGAAATAAAGCCACCAGCGATTAAATTTTATGTCGTTCTACATGTAAGTATTTATATTCTGGTTTTCATTGCAAATTGTGTGTGGCTGTATCGATTTTTCCCGCGCTTTGTCGGGGGGTAATCAACGTAATATAAATATAGATTTTTTTCTCTATTTGCTTTACTATGATTCGTTTAAACAAATGTTGTGCATATATGGAGAAAGTGAAACATGGCATTGACTCTGATTAACACTGTAACAATAACATAAAATTGTGACAAGGTTTTAATCCCGTCCGAGTATGAATTCGCCCATTAAGAGACATTTTATGCATGGGCTTGCTTTCCTGTGGGTTAATTTCCACACATGAAGCCTATTTTCAATTGAATTAGTCAAGTATAACCGCCTTTGAAATCCTAACTGGATTTTATTTTACCTGCGATTTTTTTTTCATTTATTCGATTCACTGAAACGATACGTCTTTTAAAACCCGATTTTCATCTCATGAAATATTTAGTTTCCTTTTAACCAGTAAGTAATTCTTTTTATAGATTCGCTACAGATACACGTACTGACGATTCTCATACATTCTCGTCTAAATAGCGCATCCAGAATTCTTTTTCCATTATGAACCATTTTTAACATCAACAATCCCTCCCCAATGACAATGGAAGATCGAGGTCACATATGTTTGAGTGTTATCATTGAATGTAGAACGTGTCACCACTAAAAATCGATAGAGAATTCTCCCCGGAGTCTGAATGGCGCTACTCCGTCTCTCGTTTGATCCTTTGAAATAGGCTGCATCCGTTTTGCTTTGTTATTGATAAATAAATGAACGACGATTTTTGACTTTCATCCATTTCGTTTATTGTTTGTCAATAATGGCTGGTGTTTGATAATCAAGGTTAATTGCAAATACGAAAATGACCTAAGATTATAAAGATCGAATGTGGCAACTTAACTAAAATTGAAAATTTGAATGAAGACACTAGGTTTAATATTTTGTATGTTCGTTAATGTGGTTTTATTTTGACACGACTCTTAGGATATTGGGATTTCTGTCTCTTGGAATAGGAATTGATTCGTGAGTGAAGACGAAACACAATGTACATACATCAAGGTAAAGAACTTGGTTGCTATGGTAAATAGCATGCGCCAAGATGCCTAGCCTCTCCTTGGCAACCATTTTCTACAACTGTTTAATTCAAAAATTTAGATTAAATTCAGAACCGAATAAATGTTAATCCAGACTTACATAAATGAAGGGGTAACTTTTAAGTTTTGGACTTTTCTTTTACCAATGCGTCTGTGCAATGAATTTTGGTGATAATTTTTAAAAAAAATAGTGTTGAGTGGAACTTTCTCAAAATTTCAAAAATGGAGGATATTTTGTGAAATGATGATTGCCAAATTCGAAATTGTGTTGCAACTTAATTGGTGCTGAAATTAGATATCTAGTCCGATTCTTTAGATGAGCATCATGTAGCTTTATTGTATGGTCGGTCTAGCTTAGTATTAATTGCATCGGTTACAAAATCTTAATCTAAAGACTGACAGACATACATATCTAACACCGCAGAATCAAGAATAAAAAGACCCAATATTATAGTATATAAAAGTATTATCAAGTCCGTTTTGCTTGCCTCCTTCAAGAACTATTTTGTTAAAAATTAGATGTACTATTGCAGCGGTCTGGACCACTTAGTCTACATGTGGTCTACAGAAATATCAAAACTATGGAAAAAAAGACCGAATGTTTTTAAAAGTACAGTTTGAGTTTCTCAAAATATTTAATATAATTAGGCAGATTACATGTATAGCTATCCGATTTCCTTCATGATAAACACATGCATGTACTGTGGGAAAGGTTGTTTTTATGGAAATATATTTTGTAACGCGACTCATGCCGCTGATAGAAATTCCGCAAATAATGAAATGTAAAACCCATTTAATCTAAAGTTGACGTAATCTGCCCCCTTGTTTTTATTGCGCATTTACGCTTGTTGTTCATTTAAGTGAAATTTGTACAGACTTAAAAAAAACATTTTACAAACCTTGCTTTAAAAGTTATGAGTAGATTTTGTTAAATCATAACGTTTTGATGGGTTTAAAAGTCAAGTCATCAATGGAATTTGTAAAACCTTGAATTAAAATGTCAATATAAGTATATAGATTTTGGCAATGCATAACGTTTCTGTGGTTATGTAACTCGAGTATAAAATAAGTTCTAAAATATAATTACTAATATCTTCAGTATATTTTGATAAAGCAAGATATTTTGAGGGTTTTAGAAGTCAAGTTCCTTAGCAAGCGGTTCAGCAATATACCCGTCATCGTTAAAGTTAGCTGCAGTAAAATTGAATTTGACGAAGTCAAGCTGATATCAGACACATTGTAAGTCCTTAATATGAAGTAGACAGTTTGCAGTGTATACAATCATTTCAATGCCCGCTAAGCGCACACCAAAAGTAACAGATAAACTGTATCCGGACTAGAAATTCCGAAATTACACAAAATTAGTGATGGTTATCTGAAAGCCTTTACATGTTTGCGACTCTAAATGGGCTTACTCACAGTGATACTTGTTTCTCTATTAATTTTTTATTCCATTGTTAATTTTCGTTTCCTTTGTCGCCATATGTTAATACACAATAGCACCATCTCCTTTATTATGAAACAGCTTGCATATCCGCCTCAAATTGTTAATGCTTATCCGACATATTTCTCGTTGCATGCATATATGTATTGGTAAAGCTTCCAGTACATACATGATGTTGAAAAAGTTCATCCAGAAAAGATTTACCAGTCTAGATATTTATTCTATTCCGGTACATATAGGGTAAGATAGATTCACTTATATATAAGGTATGCAATGGATAAATCCACGTGAAAGAAACCCCACCCCAATAAATATCGGTACATTTAAAAAATTTCAAAAAAGACCAATAAAATAATACAAGTATATGAAGTTGAAACCCTCATTGCAGTTCAACTGTTTCTAATTGAGTGACAAAGTCCTAGATATTATCTTAAAATTTCATTCATATAAAAGAAAAATCATGAAACTCGAAACGAATTTTTAGCTGCAAATTGCAATTGAAACATAATTTTCTAAGCGTTTGTGTAGGTTTGTTGTGTATCAATTCACGACACATCTTAAGGGTATAAACCCACAGAAATTTTAAATAGGCAAATAACAATGAGTTTCCATGACTCTATGTAAAAGTCAGAACAGTTCGCCGGGTTGTTCATTTTCATCCAACTTACGCACTGCAGGGATATTTGATGAATCGGACATTGTTCTTAATAATTATATTTTGTTCTTGATTTGAGTTTTGTTGTCAATAAAACGTTTATTAATTTTGAAAATGTAACGCCAACTAATACAAAGCGAAGTGCCAAGAAGACGAATCTGCATCAATTTCACAATTCGAATTTTTTTTCAATATGCATGCAATACTAATGAATAAATTATTGATGTTTAGAACATTAATAATAAATGATAAATTTACATTATTATACATGTAATCAATATGATCCCAAATTCACTAATTTTACTATAGTACCGGTATTTGAATTTCAGAAATTTTGCAACTATGAAATTGAATTTATACGGACCCGGACGACTTCATGGGACGTCGACTGAAAGGATATGATTGTGGTGCACTCTACCTAAAACTTCTATTTTAAAGTCATTTTTTTAATTTACCGTATAATTTGATTTTTACATATTTCCAAAAAGTGGGATGGGGGGGGGGTGGCAGCTCCTTCAAAATGAATTTTCTTTATATGAATTTAAAAGCCCCCCCCCCCCCCCACGATGTTACGCGCCTGTTTACCTTGTATATGTTAACTTAATGTTGCTGGATTGGTGACAGTTGGATGACACCGTTTCACAATAAGAAAAGGTCTGTTTTCATTTTTAAGATTTTTTTTAAACTTTCAGGGAAAACATACGAGAGGATACGAGTTTGTTAGAATCGACCTATGAATATTATTTGTCCAGATATATCCCCAGGACTTTATCCCAGGGCCCACAACTACCTGGGCCCCAACGTTTTTGAAATGTACATCATTTCTCTCTACCTACGACTCTTGTAGAAGAGAAGCTAGGTAGAAGAGCAGTCTTTTTTTGACCTAACATCTTTTGGTTTTGGAGATTCTGTTAGTGTTCCGGGAGGGAGCCAATCAGCTTGTATCAAGACACGGGCTGAATTACAATCCTAGAGACTAGGCCTAAGCGCTTGCTGGTGTACATTGTAATATACTAGTACATATATTTACATCTACAGAGTATTTTCTCTCCTACCGAGTATTTCCTACAGTAGGAAATGAATAATGAATAATTGAACAATATAGAAACTTGAACGACGATCGGGTACGATACAGTTGATGAAATGATGTGAAAAAATTACAGATTTTTACCACAAATGGCGATTTCTGAGAATGCGTGGATCTAGAGTTCGGGGGGGGGGGGGGGGGAGTGTGGGATAAGGGGGTGCGGACCCCTCCATGGAAAATTCAAACTTTTTAAATTTACATAGTAAAATTACTGAAAATAAGCCTCGGACCCCCCCTCATCTGGCAAATATCCCTCGGACCCCCCCCCCCCCCCCCCCCCCCCCCCCCTTAGAAAAATTTTCCTGATCCGCGCCTGCTGGGACATAGCTAGAAATAGGTAATCACGCGTACCCTTAATAGATACATTAATGGCATCACAACTGAAATTTTCCTGAAGTCGATTCAGTGAGATATTTTTCAGAGCAATATCAGATTTGATAATGAAGAATTATAATGGAGCATTGTATATTTCATATATTTGCAATAATGATTTCTTTATTAGAATAAACGTTTCACGCCATCTCATAAATGACAGTTCTATGAAACATTCAATCTCCCGAAGCGTATGGTGTTTGCAACATACTGATGAAAGATATAGAAGCTACATTAGTATTAATGCAACACGGAGTATATATCGACAGATATACGCTATAGGTAAATATATGGCTGTCTCCATGGCAATCATTTCATCATCAATACGGGACCTACAGATAATTTGGGGTCTCGGTCCCGGGCGGGTTATCAATTGTCATGAGAGCAGAAATCAATGGACATCCAGATTGCCGATTGCTGATGGTAAACAAATTATCATCGATTAAACCAACGGCACAGTACCAGGTGATTACTATAAGAATTATTGGACTTAATTCTGTAGATCACTCGGGGTTTTTTGGCCATGTAAAACGATCGAGCATTTTTAAACTAGACATACACCGCATCACACTTCGAACGGCTAGAACGGGTTTCACGAAATTTTAGACTAACATTGAATTGGCTAAATCTAACAAAAATGTAAGACAAAAGTTTCACAAATTAATAACGAGTCATAATAGATGCAAGAATATCTGATGCAGTGATACGACACTATCTGTATGGGATACATCAGATTTCCTTTCCTACGACATCTTCCGAGGCAAAGTATGCTAAGCTTTATTTACATGTATCCCCTGCTAACAAAGCATAGTCACTGTTATAAAGTTGCAGTTCGATGAGGGAAAATGTTTCATAAGATTATGGGGCTAAATTACTTTAGAGGACGTATCCGATATTATTGAATTGAACAGGTGCTTCATTATATACAGATAAACCGTGTTTTGGCTGGGTAAATACATGTAGGGTGTTAATCATTAATGTAAAGGCACATTCATTATTGAAAGGTTACCATGACAACATAAACTAAGGAAAAGCAATATTGGAAGTATTAGCGTTACCCCGGCTATGTTTAATTTTTGCAGCTCCTAAACTAATGTAAAAAGGTGCATTAGAATCGGTGAGGTTAAAATATACAAAAAACTAATAATTAGTGAAAAGAAAGTGAAATAAATGACCAAACAATAGTTTTCTTCTTTGTTCTTTATTTTCAAAGCGGTTTACCCATTCCATTAAACTATTTTTGTTTTGAAAAATACAAGAAAGGAAACGAATTTGGGGACCAGTGTAAAAGCTTCTCAAAATTGCATAAACACGTTTAAATATACGTTATTTCATGTTAACTTACTAGTAACATTTTTATTCCCAGGTTTCTTCCTGGTTAATTTTATTTTGCAGATGAATATTTTCAGCTTGATTCAGTTTTTATCTTTACAAATTATGGGATCCACACCATTCATAAAAATCATTTGTAATAATTGTTTATATCTTTGTGTAAAGATAATTATATGGACTCTTAAATTGTGGACCATTTCAAATCTCTTTGAATCATTTGTAGAAATTTTATTCACACTTTATATTAGCGTGCTTCATTTAAGGTTATTTGCTATAGATTTTTTAAAAGTATATATTTCAGTGTAACATCTGAACCCCCCCCCCCCATCCCCCACCAACTCAATGTGGCCTTATCCCGAGGTGTTATTATACAATTGCACTTTAAATGGTGTTATTTCTCTTTCCACATTAAATTTGTAACGAATGTAAAATGTTTAGTTTGATGCAGGAAAAACAGCATCTATCTTAAATTCTTAAGTTACTCAGAGATAAATTTTTCTAACTATTAATTTTGTTTAAAAAATGCACCCAACCAGATTGTAACTTTTTGAATAACACTTGAATTCATTTTTATGTCAACTTTCAGACGTAGCATCGTTTTTGAAAGAGTGTGTGTGTGTGTGGGGGGGGGGGGGGGAGGCATCGTACCAAAAAATCTTGACAAGAAAAAAAAAAATCTTCATGAACATCATCCTATACCATGGGGGGGGGGGGGGGGGGGGGGGGGGGGGGGGGGGGGGTGATGGTGCGTAGTTTTCCTTTAGCTCCAATTTCGCTGTTGTTTTCCTTATTTTCACTTCCATTTATTACATGCTCCCAGTGGGGGGGGGGGGGGGGGGGGGTTCCATTATGATTCAACCCCCCCCCCCCCCCCCCCCCGATGCTACGTGCCTGACTTTTAACACTCATCTGGGTCCCTCTTTAACATTCGAGTGTATCAAAACTTTAATCTCTGTATATGGGTATAGTCCACTAATGCATTTTCCATAGGCGGTAATGTTAACATTAGGGTTTATAGCTCCGGTCTTAATTTTTTTTTTTCAGCAACGAGGGACCCCTTGAATGCAAGCTCATCAAAATGTCTCTCTCATGTTAAAATTTCGTGGTATGAAATCAGATTCGTTTTTCTGGATTGAAAAATTCTGAAAACGAAGAAAAGGTAGGGAATTTCCCAGTTTTGGAAAGGGTGTACATCAAACAATTTCAATTCTTTCCTTCAAATGATAATTCAAATTTGACACTTACTTTTAAAACTGCAAATCCTTTTTTCTGACATGTTTCAAGCATTCTGATATAAAATATCACAATAAATGTATATACACTCTGCAAGTATAGGAACTATTTTGCTTAAAGACACTACTTTGTCCTACCGATTCTAAAAATAGTTAGAGGGATTTACCCATAAATATTATGAAGCTTTATTTGTAAACCTTTTAATATTATCTAATTGGGTCTAGTTTTTTGAGAATATCTTAAAACCCCCATCCGATTTTATTTTTACCTTCATAGGAAGTGGCCTGACCATTCGTATGAACAAACTAGAAAGCCAAGGATGCTTTAGTTAAATTAATGTCGGAGTGGTTTCAGAAAAAAATAATGCCTCAGACAAACATAAGCTATACAGATGCCAATATTTTGTTTTTTTATCAGGAAAGCTCACTTTGGCTTTCAGCTCGGGTAAATATGTCACTGCTACATTAGTCATCTAATTATACAACACATGTGCGGATCTAGAGGGGTGCGGGGGGGGGGGGGGGGGGTGGTCCGCGCCTCCCCCCCCCCCCCTTTCCCTGAAAATTCTTAAATGTCTTAAAATTTACGAAGTAAAATTACCAAAAATATGCCTCGGACCCCCCCCCCCCCCCCGGGAAAAAAATCTGGATCCGCGCATGGTACATAATTGATATTTACTAGTTTACCTAATCGTATGTGTATCACTTCAAACACCCTGTTGTCGTTTTGTCCGCATCCTATTGTACATATTATTGTTATATATTATATATAATTATATTATTATATATTATTAGCTTAGTTTATTGATCAACATATACTTGTGGGCATATGAAATTGTTACTTCCCATCGGAACTATATAGAAACTGGCAATATAAAACATGAAGAATCAAAGAAAAATAATTTAATCAAAATCACGTTAAATTCATGTTAAAGTCTTAAATCCCTACAATTTTTATCTACAAGAGCTCAATATTTACATCAGTTTGTTTCAAAATCCCAAGTAAAGGAAGATAACTCTGAATGCACATCTATCTCTGTGTACACCCAATAGTACAATTTTCAACACGGAAGAAAGGCTGGGGAGAACCGTTACAATTTCTTAGAAAATCTCCTAGAAGCATAGACATAAGTGACATAAACCCAAAACAATTAATAACAGAATCCATCGATGCATTCTCCTTCCGGTAGCAAATTTACATATTTCAAATTTAGTACTCAAAAATAACTTGTGTTTCCGCATTAGAGATTTCTGAATTTTAGTCTAATTCATTGTAATCATTTTGATCCCAGTAATTTTTCTGAAATCCACTGTGTTCTTTCTTGAATTGCTTTCCTTTTTCTGCTTGACCAAGACTATTCCATGTTTTGTCGACAAAATCAACCATACTTGGAAGACGCTCTGCCAGCGACTCTATTTCAGGCATATACTCTAGCATAACGTCTTGCCTATGTGCGACCACACAGCAAGTACTTAGTTTTTCGTAACATGCTGCCAGCTGATTGTTCCATTTCGTCGTTAGTTTTACATTTTTATGGCCTATTTCCCTTTTAAGGGCAGCATCTTCCACTTCACTCACATCCAAAATGTCTTCTAACAGTGCCTTCTTCAGTAAAGAAATGGCTTCTTTAATGAAGGCTAACGCCTCTTCGTTGTTCTTCAAGAAATAGCTAAGTATTACGATATCTTCCAACAATTTAGCTTGGTCTCCTTTGTTCCCAACAGCATTGGTAGGAATCGGCATATCACAAAAGTCTGATTCGATTTCGTTTTCTAAAAGACTTTTAACAAAAACAGGGCTTTCTGTTTGATTTTCTGCACTCAACTTTGTGTTGCATTTTTCTTCGATCATCTTAATCATTTTGAATCGTCTCACATCTTTCCAAAAGTCTAGGGCCGACATCACGAATGCCTCAAATGTTTGACCGTCTGAGTCTTTGGTGATTGCAAGCATACCCTGATAAAGTGCATAGGCTCTGAGAATTTTGTCGAAAGCTTTGTTGAAGTTGAAAGTTTCACCATCGTGTTTCGCCCACATTTTTAAAGTATGAATAAAAACGTGTTCGACTGTCCAAGATATACCTTGACTTGTATTATATCTATCAATATCTGCAATAACGTAGGTAAGATAACTATCGAAAAGCTTATTTCTCTCGATACAAAACTGTATGACTTCGATAGGAAAGTGTTTGATGGCATTCACTTGTAGTTTCAACTCATTGATTGCTTTTGAGGGAATGTGGTCAATAATGTTATTCTCGGATATGAAATAATGTGGGATAGATCCGCTCTCTAGGAAATTAGACAGCGAATGTATCAGATAAAGAACGCACCCTCCCACGTTCTTGTCCCAGCTGTTTGAAGGAATGGCCTCCATAGCGCGAAGAAACACCGCCTTTAGATGTGTCGGAGCGAGATGAGCCTGGCATAATGACGTTTGGTGATCAACGAGTACTTTAAAGATGTTGTAGCAGTTCTTCTGATTTGAAGACAAAACGCTCAGAAATATTTCTTTTTCAGCTCTCGAAAATATCATTTGCCACTCAACAGAATCAAGTTGGCTGGATGCGTGAGGTCGCTGTACAAAGAGTACACCCGCTTTCTGTATTTTTTCTTTCAGTTCTTCAGACGGCCATCCGGAGGGGCGAGCGCGTGAGACCCAGTCGGTTCTCGATGGAATCCATTCATGACTCTGGAAACCTTGGAATTCACGCCACCTACCCATCTCAGCAAAATTACTCTCTCTGATAAAACAGTTATTTTCCACGAAGAAGAGTTGACTTCCCCAAAGAACATTACTTTCGACGCTCGGCCGAAGTCTACAATAGCCAGGATGAGTTAGACTTTCATCCACAAAGATTTCATTTTCTTTTTTGTCTTCATTGGCCTTAAACTGAACAACAATATCTGAACGACATATGATCTTCATCGGAGTGTTTGACTCTATGACTACAGTAGACACTCCGTCTGTTTGGCTGACAAGAACAGCATTGCTCCCATCACAAGCACTCCCAGCATATTCGACCACGCAATTTTTCGGGACTGTTGTAATCTCAAGTATCTGGGGGACAGGGAGTTGAATACTGCTTTGAATCCAGCACTGCAATATGAAAGATAGATGGGGGGAAGGAACTCCCGATTCCGGATCTATATACAGTGGATCTGCAGCCAGCCGAAAGAGAGGCTCTGCAATCAAACGTTGGAAGTTGTCATTGTTGATAATTATATACATGTATTATTGACCATATATTTTGATGCATGCATTGTCAACATTCAAATCATCAATAAACACAAATTTCCAAACCTTCTTTTTGGTTTGTAATCCGCCCTCTGTATTTGAAGCACTCGGGAATTTCATCTCTTAGCTTATGTACTTTTGCCAATTTTTCATTTAGGAAACCTTCCTCTTCCTCCCAGCTCTCGGGCTCAGTGGGTGTCTGCGGTACCCCGACCTCAACTTTATGTTCGGCCACACAGGACTCTGTTTTGTTCACTGGATCTTGGTTAGTTAGGAAAGATACGACTTTTCTGTTCTCCATCACCACTTTTTCATAGTCCTTTACTTTTTTTCTCAGTTCTAATATGTCTAGCTTTGCCTCTATGTATTTGCTCAGTATTTGATGACAGCTCAATTTTTCTTTATAAAGTTGTGCAACTGTCAATAAATATAAAATGAAATAATACAGAATGACTAAAATCAGTTTCCCCACAGTTTAAAAATGTACATTTTATGATTTTACATACCAGCTTTCTGAATCTGGATAAATGTGTTTTAAGCAGTATGCAACCAGATGTAGAAACCCCGAGATTGTAGCCCAAGAGAATAAGGATTATGAGGTACGGCTGAGTTCATGATTTTTTTGTAAGTGTAACCCCCCCCCCCCCCCCACTCTATCGCAAATCGATGATTCGTTTCCGGGGGAAAATGCATGATGTTTTTATTCTTTTTCCGAATATTCGATTACTGATTTTAGTATTTGATATTCTATGCTAGTTGACTTTCATACTGCAAATGCTTCTTTTAATTGGATACAGTTGGTAAGACATAGATTATTCCGAATTGCTAAAAAGAGTTGTGTTTTCCGTCACCCTCCCTAGACTTATATTTAGGCTAAACTCACCCAATTCAATTGTATCAACATGAGCAGGTACTATATTCAGTCCGTCCAGTTATCGTAGTGTGTGAACATTTTTTCATAGAATATTTATGTTATATAATTGCAAAAATCTTACGCCCAGGCCATATCCTCTCCCAGTTCTTTGGCCTCAGACTGAGGTAATGGTATTCACCAATATGGCCCAGAAAAAATGACCCATGTGATTTATCTGGATCACTTGGTACAATTTCTGTTCGACGAATATCCTCCTGAGAAAGATTTAATACTACAATAGTATTCTTAGTAACTTCGCTCAAAGCTTGGAGAGTCAGGTGGTCACCCCATGTGGAATTCCTTTCCATTCTGGTAAGGTAGCTCTCCCATGTTTCTTTGCTAGACAGAAAGTCCTTAAAATGGACCCCGTTTTTCTGTATGGGGTTCATACGTAGATACCTGTAACACAACATATATTACTATGGCACTATGCATTAAAAAGGCAAGCTGCTTAGGAAATTATGGTTAACGCGTGACAAAACTATTGAACACCGTACCAAACGGCACGTTTTCGGAGAGACTCGGCGGTTTCGCCGAATTGGGCGTTAATTCGCAACTGGTCCTCCACAGAGCAAAACATACAATTGCCGTCGGCGGGTACATCGTAGACCTCAAAGTCATTGTCCCTAGCAAACTCCTCCAGGATCTTGGTATGATAGGTAAAAAATGTGGTGGAGAAGGGACTCCATGCAGAATAATAATACGGATCTAAAATAAATACAAGACAAGTTATCAGTATAGAAAAAGGGGGTTTTGTTAGTGAAAACCCAGCAATCAGTAAAGAGTGTTGAATACAGAATTAACATTTTAAAAATCTTCACTTTATTTCTAACAAATGATATTATATCTTTATCATATTTCACATATTCATTAAAATTCAAATGAGAACTTACATGGAGATTTACAAAATAAATTACATTATTATCATAAAGTGAAAGCTTCTGTGTATTGATTCAAGTAATGAACTACTAACTTTTTCTTGTTTTATTTTTCGGAAAACGCATGTTTTGATTGTAAGTTGAACCATAGTTTGACCTATTTGTGTTTGTGAAATTATCTTGATAACACTGATTGCTTTCCCTGTCGTTTGTGATGCCAGCTGTACATTTACTCTTGCTGGTTTGTCCTTGTCTTGTTTCTTCGACAACAGAACCTCTGCATTATAGAGGAAAAATAGCGTAAACACGCAGTCATGAGTTTGATAATATGTTTACTGTTGTGCTTTAATGCATAACAACATCAAATGGAGATCAAAATTAATGTATTTATGTAATTAGGTGCAATTTTAAAATCAAACCTTTGTCCTTCGGATTCTTCATTGTTTTTGTTTACCGACGAGGTTTTACTGACAACTTCGTGTTGTGTTGCATCAGTTGTATTGCTCTCTTCTGTTTTGTCATGTCTCTCTACAGGTTTATCGCCGTTAACTGTTCTGTCAGCTGTGTCCGGTGGTTCAGACATGTTGATGATTTCAAAATGTTTTTTATTGCCCAGCCGATTGTTTAAACATACACCTTGTGTATGCTCACTTATATTGCTCTGATGGTTCGAAGAATAATGGAACGAGACTTCCAGCGTTTTTGTTCTTGAATTCGCTGCGTTGTCTGCTATATCCGAATTAGGAAACGCGGAAGATTTTTCAGAATCTGCATTGCCACCCTCCAAACTGTGATATTTATACTCCCAAGAAATTTCCTCTGAACCTTCCGTGTTATGATGTGTCAGGCCATCAGTTTTCAAAGAAATATTTCCTGGTTTTGGATAAGTATTTTGCAACAAATCGTTCTGATCAAGTATTGGTAATTCTGTATCGTCTGCTTCACTATGATATTCAGATCTGTTCAACCAGTTTGAGCTATGAACAAAATTTATCTGATCATTGTCCTTACTACAAATCATTGAATGCGAATTCATTATATCATTTTCAAATCCAAAGTCAAATTCATTTCCCGATTGTGACAATTCATTCTGAATTTCCTCTTCTTTTCTTTCTTCTTCATTGTCAATCACGTTCTCTGTTTTCCAGACTCCAGCAAATCCTACCTGAGATTGATGTCGCCTTTTTTCTAACATGAGCGCCACAGAACTGGACGTGGATGAACTAATACTTTCATCAAGGACTGCTGGGAGCGAGCGGTACCCCGGATGAAACTGATCGTTTTCTGAGTCAACCATCTCTGGTAGTCTGACCCGTGATATCTACATGAACTCTCACCAAATGTCAATTTCTCTGTGGACAATCTTAAAAGAAAGTAAATAGGTCACACAAACGTAATTTTTGAATTTTGGCAGAGTATATATCTTATATCTTTCCAAGATTAATATTCATTGGAGAGAGAAAAAACAATGTTTATAAACATGTTTATAAGGAAGTCCCGAAGAAACGCGGACTTTGGTTTTTATGACACTGAAATTTTTCATATCCTTATTAGATATTGTTAAAAAATGAGAACAGGTGGAAACATAGATAGGTTTCTATACAATAGAGCTTTCATCATATATCAGATCCGTATACTTAGTAAGCGAAATTCATTTATATAGCCTAATTGAATTTATTTTATATACACTTTTCATTGAAATGTTTCGATTCTACATATGTGTAAAATCTGAAAGAGTTCCCCCCATCGTGGTTCTTTTCTGAGCCAACTTGGTATATTAATTTAAAACTGTTCCAATATGGATTTTCTTTTATCATTACCCCAGAAGTCTTAGTTTAGACAATCAAAACATCTCCAATCCATTTTAACCTGGTTTTATTTGAATTTAACAAATTAAAGTCATTCTGTTAGTCATTTATATTTATTTTAATGTAAATTATTGTGTAAATGTAAAAGTTTTCATCTCCCACCCAACTCTTTCGATCTCTATTGTAAATGCAATTTTAAAAGAAAAAATCCAACCTTATATACTTGTACGTCCACACCAATTACAAATACTTGTGTCCAATTCTTTAATATGCGTTTCATTTTAGAATTGGGTGCACCTTTACTGCCAATGGTGACCACTTATAGGTATGGATAGCTTTACTTAAAAATCATGTTTTATTTGTTTACATGTTTCCTGTTTATTCAAACAAATAAACTTGAAGTCTCTCTTTTTTTTATTTAGCTTCCCCCCCCCCCCATTTTTGTTCAAACAATTTTGGATCTGCATGTACCATGTACTAGTATAAGGAAGCAACAGTTAAAGCTATGATCTTAGTTGGTTTTATTCTGGTTCTTGAAAAGAAGAATTTGAAAATCCCCGCCCTTTTTTCATTACTTCCTTATATTCTCTGCTTGAAATATGGTCTGGTATTTCATGTTTATATATAAAAAAAAAAAAAAAAGAACAGTAAGAAAACCCTTTAATCATGGATACTTTGAGCCAAAGTTGATTTTGAATAGAAGTGGTAAATGTAAAACGTGCACTGGGGGACAAACGACGCCAGACAAAAGGAAGTTGCTTAGATGAATATATAGTATATGTAAACATTATATATACGAGTATATAAACATAGTCATTATTCAGGCTAAAAATTCCCAATTCATTTCTCTAACCTGTCATGGTTCATATGATTAACTCGGATATATTTAATGGTGAATTAAAATGTGAATGTCAGAGGTTTAGAGCTCGTAAATCCTTATTGATATTTTCAAAACAAAGTTCATGCTATATTTTTACTCTCATACAAATACCATAATCAAACAAAATGAAATATGACAAACACGTATAAAGATATTTTTGATCATAATATTTGCAAATGAAAAAATAATTATTTCAACGAAGCATTTCACATTATATAACCTATATAACAAAATAATGGCATGACCTTTGTTAATCATAACCTGCATCTTGCTTTAAAATCTGAAATTTCCGATACTTTAAGTATTGTTATGTATTCAATAAAAAAGGAAAAAATAAACCTTTTATGAATGTTTAGAACCATTTTAACAAGAGAGCTTGGACTTTGGGTAGTTGTGTCAAACAGCATTGTGACGTAGGCCTGTCTATTTCATTGTTGGCCACTAAGTCATTGCTCTATGAAATCATCAAGATTTGTCTGGCTTTTGAGCTAAGACTACGCAATCCTTGTATATTTCACTTGAAACCAGTATCATTTTTAACTTGCTTTGCTTTGACGCAAGAAAAAGATAGTTACATCCTACCGAAAGTCCAATGTCTTGTTAAAATGGTTCTAAGCTTGTATCCTGGTCATGCCACTAAATGATGGTGTTCAAAAAAGTGTTTATAATCAGTATGAGACTGTTTTACAATGATTTCAGGGTGTTAACTTTCTCCTGAGAATTGGGCAATACTTAACGTGTGTCCTAACTAACTCCGAATTTCAAGGCTAATGAATCTCATTCGACTAAACTGTCATGTTGTAAGTTTTAACTTTATATTGAAATTTAAACTTGTATATGACACTTGTAGGTACAAATTCTTCAGAATGATGTTTCCTTAGTTACTCTGTTCTATTTCTTACTATAGTCAGTTTTCTTATAAACAGTAGTAAAAAACCATTCGTTATGGACATCCCATTCCCATGTCAAAAGCTACTCTAATCTATTTACATTCAAAATATGCTATTCTTTTAACTCCTTTCGACTATACAGAAATATTTACATATCACAAAATCAAATAATAATAACCTTTTAAGTTTACTTCGGAAATACAGACATTTAACATCAACCCTGCTCGTCTCCGTCTACAGACTACCTACCTTAGAAAGCTCACACGATAACATAGATTGTTATAATACTAACTCGATCAAATGATGTCTTCATCACATTAAATAACGTATACATATATCTACTTTCGGTTTGATCTGATAAACGGATCTGGGGATTTCTGTCTATTTTTAGCCACACTTAATATGATCCTTAATTCTTAACGCAACCAGATTACTCTTACATTCACAAAAGCACATAACAAATAAAATCTATTAAAAACATCTGTATTGTTTCAATACTTCTAAATCTCTTGTTTTCCTTTTGATGTTTTAAATGAATGTCATTGTTTTCGCATTAAATCTTGTCGTATAAATATAGAAAAAAGCATTAATTTTTTATATAGCTTATTCATGATGTTTTCTGCTATCAGCTCTTGCCACGTCATTTCGGGAATCTGAGTATGGGTAAAACGCAGTGGTAGAAACAGAACATTACCTTTACTCGAGTACCTACTTGTAGAATGAGCTTGGCTTTAGACAGAATGACGAGAGTTTTGAGTGCCTTGCTTGCTGTGTATGCTTCTGAGAAAACGTCCAAAAGAAAACAATACATTCAACCAGCATCAAACCAACAGTTCTCAATCTATCAATACTAAATACACTGTTTACTTTTAAAAAAGAGTAAAAAATATTATTAAGAAAATAAAACATTTATATCATTTTTAGATAACAGCAAGAAAACTAAATCGTGATTTTTTTTTATTATCATAGATAAGATATAAAAATTGCAAGAAAGTAATTTGCATTCCATAAATATGTAAACTTTTTTTTAAAAAATCCTTATCAGCCTAATTCTACAATAATAAAAAAAAGAGACTTTGAAATCACTAAATATGACGAAGTTTAACAAAAAAGGAATGGGAGATTAAAACACTGAGTTTTAAAATATATTGTCTTTCCACAAATTTATTTAAAAATTAAATTTGTTGTTATGACTACTTTAAAGTAGTCATAACAACAAATTTAATTTTTAAATAAATTTGTGGAAAGACAATATCAATGGATATCTGAATACTACATCGTAATAAAACACTAGAACATTGTTCAGGAAACACCGTGGTGTTTGTATTTTCAGTATTAGTACTGATATACAGCCCTTATTTACATTTTTATATCATGTCTAATATCTATTTACGATAGTCATTAATGTCTTTGAGAGTTTATACCCCATTTTCAGAATGTCGATAAATCTTATTTGCGTTGATGCTAACTGCAACAGAAAGTCGATAATTGCTAATTGCGTTGATGCTAACTGCAACAGAAAGTCGATAAATGTTAATTGCGTCGATGCTAACTGCAGCAGAAAGTCGATAAATGTTAATTGCGTCGATGCTAACTGCAACAGAAAGTCGATAAATGTTAATTGCGTTGATGCTAATTGCAACAGAAAGTTGCTTAATATGATGAATATATAGTATATGACAACACAGTGTGTGCCTTTTTTTAATTTTCAGTTACTATAAATAAAACGTCTATCCTTTACAATGAGCCAAAACTGACAGAAATTAAAAGAATTTTAAACCAATGAAAGTCATGGAATCATACTGCAGTTGGCAGAATATCAGTTATTAAACCATTTGTTTTGCCAAAACTAAATCATCAGATACTCACTTTACCAAACATGGATTCTGTTTTTATAAATATTTTCAATAAGCAGATTAACCAGAATTTTAAGGGAAGTAAGAATCACAAAGTCAAGAAAAATGCTATCATTTAGGAATGAAAATATGCTGATCTAAAACTTTTGGATCATTAGATTTATTTGCAATGCCATCTATTTACCAAATAACAAATCAATTGACCAAAATTCACTATAACCATAGAACTTTCTGTTTTTGAATTTTTAACACAGAATAATTTATCGATGTCCTCTGTGATTTGACCTCCATAATGGTGTCAGTGTATTAGGGTTCTCCAAAAAATTTAATTAAGTAGGTAAAATCTTTATCTTATATCAGGGGCGTATATATTAATTACTATTAGTATATGCGTCCCTGTTTATATGTGACAGAAATTTGTAATATTGTATATTGGGTACGCTTGTAATTGTTTCTTTTTATACTTCTATCTTTAAAAACATCAACGTTAAAGTTTGAGCCCCATTTTGTTCTCTTTTATAATTCTGGGAGTCAAAGTGTAAATTGATTGGAACTTCATCCCACTTTACTTCTATAATATATTTAAATAAAAAGTATCACTTTTCTATAGAATATTATTTTTGTACCTTTGTGTGAATTGGATCCCATCAAACCAACCCTTAAATCAACGTGCTCTGGTCCCTGTCTCCTCATGGGTTGTAATAAGAATTCAAATAAAAAATTGGATACCATCAACCCAAAACCTTAATTAGCGTATTCTGGTAAACAAGCAAAATGACCCAGCTCTGCTTATCCAGACTGCTTGTATATATGTGAATATGTTTATATGACGTGTACTTTTTGTACATTTACATTGTTTTAAGAGAATAAATGAATTGAATTGAATTGAATTGGTCCTTATCTCCATCTTTGGGGTTGTAGTAAAACATTCATAATACTATACTTCTACGGCATATCAAATTTATAAATTGTCTTAATTTTCTCTCTAAATTGGAATAGAACTACTAATAGAGCCCCTCTGACACACGCAGGGTAACGATATGGATGAAACTTAAAAATTCATTGAACTCTATGTTATCATATTATTTCCACGGTTAATAACCTCTTTGACTTTATGAGATTTTTTGCTTTTGAATTTGAATATAAACGACGACTCCCTAAAAACTAGCCCATGTAAATACCATATCCTTTCCTTTATCTATTTCATAACTTATGGTCTCAATTTTTCAAAAAAAAAATTTTTTATCAAAATAAATATACGAAAAGGGTCGAGAACAAACAAACTTGAACTTTTACAATGTAAATTTAAGAAATTTGAATTTTCCAGTGGATCCGGACCCCGTCGAACCCCCCCCCCCCCCCCCCCCCCCCCCCAGATCCGCGCATGATGTATATCATAAAAAAAGAAATTAAAAAGATTTTCTTCATATGTAGTTTAATACCCATCGATGTCGATAATGTGAAAAGTTAAGAGAAAGATAGACAGCCAGTTATGTGACGTTTAAATAGAAAATTAATTGGACCATGAACAATATATATTCATATATTTATTTCTAGTCAAGTAAATACAATGTATTGTTTTGATAACTTGAAATTATTTTTGTAATTATGCGTTGAATTTTAATTGGACATGTTAAAACATCAATAAATTAACTAATTCAAAATCGTACGAAAAGAGAATCAGCTAGAGGATTTTTTTTCGACCTCTTGAATCATCTCAACGAAATCCTGATCATTGATCAAGTGTTTATATTTGACTGTAATGGAGCGTACACTCAAACGCCTGTGTATCTTTAACTATAAATTCAACTACGAGTCATTTCTGTTTTTAGAATGCATTTGGATATCTCCATGGATAATCGAAGTTTATACACAATTCAGGGACATGTTATGAATATGTCCAAGCTGGGCATAAATGTTTTTATTCCGTTAAATTCGGAAAGTTTTAGGTAGGTCTGTACATAGGAGATTTAAAAGAACCTAATTCTCCCTTTGTAAGGTAAGTACTCAACATTTGAATTAAATCGTGAATGTTAGGATGAGAATGACGATATGTCTCTAGGTCTTTCAATTGCTCGCGTATGATTTCCAAATCTCGAGGTTTAAAACAGACGAAACATAAATGTGAATAAATGTTATACAATCCAGAGATAACTGTTGACGATTGTGCAATTTTCTGTTGATATATTTCATCTCTGAGATTGTCATCTTCTATATAATCAATTTCAAATTCATTTTGTTCTTTAAGAAGTCGTTTTGCGCAATTGATAGCTGTTAACAGAAGCTTTCTAGACATTTCATAATCCAAACGGACGAAATATGAGTAAGCCTTTTGGTCTAGCCAAACAGCAATATGCATCTGATTCATTGAAACGGACTTGGGTATTTCCATACAACCGATTTGTTCATCTATATCCCCACTAAGAACATCACGCACAAAAACAACATGAGCTTTAATTTGGCCGAGAACATCTGAGCCACAGTCTTTGTCATATAGTGCTGCAAGACTTTTCTTTGCAGAAGCATCTTCCACCATACTCAAAGCTTCCAAAAGCATATCTTGAAAAGTAGGAGGATCTGAGGTCAATGGAGCCAAAAGAACGTCCTCGTAAACTGTCTTTAACATTGTGTATGCATCTTCATACCGTTTCAGTTTTATTAAAGGCATAATAGATCTCTTATTAGCGGGGATAAATACTTTTTTCCAAGCGTAATTTATGTCTCTAGTGCGTTCAAAATGCTCACAGTCTTTGAGAACGGATATTCCATTCTTTAAAATAATTCCCCATCCATAAGCATCATACAAATGTTCAATACACTGAATTGGAAAAACTCTCAATGCTTCTATATGAACACACAATGCCTGGACTTCTTCATCAGAATAGTAATCGAGAAGGTTGTTCCTTGCAATGAAGTAATGGGGTATACATCGTTTCTTGAGACATTTAAGTAAATCTGCCAACAGATAAACCATGCAGCCGCCAGGATTTTCCTCCCAAGATTCATGTTTAATTTGTTCACAAGCGTAAAAGAACACGCTTTTTATGTGTTTTTGTTTAAGAGGTCTTGGAACATTGCGATTCATATGTTCTATCAGTAATTTAAAGATTGAGAAAGTATCTTTTTGAACTTGAGTCAATCCGTTTTTGAAAAGGAGTTTCTCACCCTGTGAAAACACAAATTTCCAATCCACCTCTGGTTGTCGACTTGAAGGATGTGCTCTCTGTATAACTAAACATTCACTAGATAAAACATCTCGTTTTATCTTCGCTGAGGGCCAAATAGTGGTTCTTTCTTCGGATTGCCATTCTTTTCTTACCGATGATGGAAAAGAAGGGCATTTATAACCATAAAAATATTTTGATATTCCTTTTTCTTTAAACATATGCTTTACGTTTTCCGGTATGTCCATCGCTTTTAAATACACAATTCCATACGAGCGTATTAGTCTTGTAGTCCATATATTCCCATTATCGAACACTGGTACCAGTCGACAATATCCTGCATGAGTTTCGGATTCGTCCACACTAACACTGCATGCAGTCATGGTATCCGTCTTTGAAAAGAAAAGTTCTGCATCTATACCACACACTATCAAGCTTGGATAATTTGTGATTTTCTTATCTTCATAATATTGCATTTTCCTCCCTTTCAAATAAACATCGGTGCCATCAGCAGCAGCGCCATATAATTCATAATGAATACTTATACCACCAACGAAAAGATTTAACTCAAGATTTAAAGGGTTTTTTTTCGTCACGATGGGAATGTACGCAAACAACTTTTTTAATACGTAGGAGAAGTGCGGCAGAGTAAGTCCTGTGACTCTGTCTACTGACATGGAATCCGAAACAATGGCTTTTAGAGTTTCTAAAAGAAAAAAAACTTTGTCTTATTAGTCTAGACATGTATTCATATATACAAAGGAAAACCTCAGTAGTAGTATACAAACGATACGTGCTAAAAAGAACAAAATACGAACTCATACCGTCTGCATCCTCTAATTGCAGTAGTTGGTGTTGTAATCCATATTTCAAAAAATGGCATTTAATATCTGGCTCAAGCATTTGATGTTTGTTTGTTGGATTATTGTCCTCTGATAAAACATCTGTTATGAATGTCTTGGTAGCTGCACAACCTATTTTTTGTTCTATCCATTCCATTAATTTTGCCTTGTTTTCTGTCAGACAGTTCACTTGTAAACGTCGAATTAGTGATTCTGAAATGAAGCAACATTTTGGATTTTTTTATTTTGTTCTACAAAATAAGCTAATTTATCAATAATGAGGTCATATAAACACTGAGAAAAACTTTACTGTATGGCCAATCTTTTTCCCAGTCAATGGGTCGCAAACTTAAGTAGTGGAACTCCCCAATATGTCCAAGAAATATGGTTAATTTCTGCCGCTTTGTAATTGGTTTTCCTTCCGATAGAATTTCCGTACGTCTGATATCGTCCTCATAGGCATTGAAAACAACCACGACTAAATTCAACGCGTCAGCTATGGCCTTCAAAATCATGTGATCTCCCCATTGATAATTCTGTTCCATTCTTTGTAAATAGTTTTCCCATGATTCTGTAGTTAGGAAATCTTCTAGTCGACTTCCATCACTCTGACATGGGTTATCCCGTAAAAATCTGAAAAAGCAAAATAGTTACAGCTACAGTAAGTATATAAAATCTAGTTGTTCTTGTTGAGAAGCAAAATTATCATGAATTCAGATAAATGCAAAAATTCCTTAATTGAGAAAATATACTGTAGAGGAATAGTATTTGTACATATAAGCTACCTTACGGCTTGACGACGCAGTATCTTACAGTTGTAGCCTAAATCACCATTGATATGGAGCTGGTCTGCAATTGCTCTGAACATGCAGTTACCGTCTGGTACAACATCTTTCAGTTCGAAAAGATTATCGAAGGCAAATTTTCTGATAGACTGCATAAACGTTGGCATATTCACAAACTGACTAATCCCTTTACCTGAAAATAAGCATAAACATTTGATGCTTAAAGAGGCTGAGTGGTTAACAAATTACCCATCAGATCATCTTAAATTTTATAGATATTATATTTTTAGCTATAAACTATTACTTAACAAAGAAAAAACTATAAACTATAACTTTATACAGTCTATACAGAGCTCTTCTTCGTTAGAAAACAAATATAGTTTAAAAAGGGTCACGACCATCCAGCCCTCTTATGTAAGAATGTCAAAATGTTAAATACAATAATTTTCACATAATTATGAATAACACTACAAATGGAAACGTTATGGGGCAAACACGTTGTTTTAACAACTTACTGTATCGTCCCCCTTTATCTACAGATCCACTTGAACCAAATTTGTATTGTGCAGCTGGTGAATTCTGTGGCATTAAATTATCCAGCGTGTAATGTTCAGAATCATAATCATCGTACAAATATTCATCGTCTTCCGTCATGTCAAACATTTCTGAATCCAATGAGGATGCGGAATCTGGACTGTCACCATCTGCCTCCAAGCTGTAATATTTCTCGTCAGCGTCAAGTTGGACCATGCGCTTTTTAGTGTCAATCGGCAAGTTTTGAATTGGAAGTTTTTGTTCCGTCAAACGTTTATTTTCTACGATTCCTTTGTCATGCGTATTTTCTGATTTAATAGGTTTATCCTTTTCAGAACTGTCCTGGTTTTTGATAGAACTAAAACCAGGTTTGCATCTCTTCCTGTCTTTGTCTTCTTCAACAGACGTTTCTGCAACGGCCATCTTTGGTGGCGTTGGTGTTTCCGGACGACTGGCATGAGCGGTTCTTTTAATCACGTTCGGTGGAATGTTCCTTGAACTTTTCTCTCCTACCACGTCTTGTACAAACGAAATGAGTGAGTTACAGTCATTTGGTAATGTGTTAGATTTTTCCTTTTGTGCCGTGTCCAACAATGTTTCTTTCATCGGTTTTCGTAACATTTTTTTTTCTTTATTTATCGGCGCTTGTACGAAAGTGTCGGCATTTGACCTCGTTTCAGGAACTATTTTCTGGTAGGATGACTGTTCCCCAAGCTGCCGATGATCATGTTTTAAAGATGATTGTTGAGAATGTTTTGCCTCAGTTTGATCCATGCCACTGTAATGTGTCTTTACGGGATAATAATTACGTAATACACGCAAAGTACACACAAAACATGAACATCTGTCCACATCAGAGTTATATTCTCCATCAAAATCAACTCCGTCGTTATAGATAGCCCCATATTCATCTAATAACTTGTTTTTTATTTCTTCTTCTCGTCCAGTT
Source organism: Magallana nippona (assembly GCA_033439105.1). Taxonomy (NCBI): domain Eukaryota; kingdom Metazoa; phylum Mollusca; class Bivalvia; order Ostreida; family Ostreidae; genus Magallana; species Magallana nippona. The sequence continues at coordinate 5,487,417 of CM065921.1, forward strand.
GCGTCCCTCTGACTATTCGCACACCAAAACTTACCAGGGGAGTTGTTTGTGGTTCGGGTCGACTGTTTCTCTATAAGTTGTGATATTGAGTGGGATTTCTCTTCTTCTTCTGTAACTTCCCTAATCTTTTCAGAGTAGCCATTGTCGAACTCATTTTCGGTTTCCTTCTGCAGGAAGTTGGGCTGATTTTTGCGATCAGCCTTTGGATCTAAGACATAAAAAAATAATGGCCCTTTTTCCCTATCTGTTGTTCTTCTTCTGTGCATAAAATTATTAAGATAAATTAATCACAAAATCAAGTTGACGCAAATAACAATAAAATATCAGTTAGTTAAGTTACTTAACATCAATGTTCTACTAAATACATGTATATTTTGGGGTTTTTTTATTCTTCACGCTCTATAATTAATTTTATCTATATTTTACGTCTTACCTGGGGTTACCTGACTCATAAGGTAAAGAATTAAAGATCGGTGAACTGGAAGCCTTCCTACTCATTGTCTATTTTTTTGGATGGAACACTGAAATAGCAATGCAATAAAGAATTTACCAATGTGACGAATGGACTATTAAAAAAGATGGTACATTTATCGTTTTTGCCTGGACTTTCATTTGGTGTAATTTTCTTCACTCTTTGTTTTGGAGCATAGATGTTCAGTGAAATACGATAATTTGAAAAACGATTTCAGATTATCAAGTTCTTCATAAAACAGTATAGACAGTAGAATGAATTTAATTCCAACAAATTATATCAGGAACCAGACAGCATACATTGCTTTGTAAGCTTTTTTGTATAACATACGTTGGTAAAGCACATAAATTGACCTTATAAGAGCAACTTTACAATTAATTGACACATGTAAAACATGATTGTAAATAACTTCAGGATAGAACATATACAGCCATTTTCGCTGCTGTTTGATCCAACTAATGTATTAATATATTAAATGAAATACTTCTTAGATTTAATTGTAAAAAACTTAAAATAAGAAAGCTGCCAAATATGAACATGTACAAACCGTGCAACCAGTTACCAAATGACCTAGTACGTTTTATTCGAAAAACAGTAATGATAGTTGACTAACTGTTATTGGCCGATAAATAATGCTATATAACATATTTTTGGCAAATTATAAGAGGACAAACTTATTTTTTATTTTATGTTTGTCACAACACTGTTTCAGAGTATATTTTGTTCAACAAGTCACTGCATTCCGACATTTTTAGTGTAGCATGGAGAACAAGTAGCACGGTGGAGATTGTTATTTTATTATAGTAATTAACAATGAAATCTTGACCACCTTAAAGTGTCGAGTTCTATAGCGCCAAGACCTTGTTTGCTTTTCAATATATCACATTGTTCAGTTCTCTGGCTTTTGAAATAACTTTTAATGACTTATTTATTAAATCAGTAAGAGTGAATTATTTCCGTCACTGGAACATAGTTTTCACTAACGTTTTATTTCCGCCTTGATTCTAAACGATGGTTCAAAAATAATTCTACATTACTGCAGATACTCCAGACAGTAGGAGATGAAATACTGATAAAACTACTGAACTAAGATTGTTGTACTAAGTTTGTAATATACACGAAGCACGGCTTTTACAACAATAATAGCTACGATCAGCACATTGATGGCGTCTACTATATATTGTTCACTCTTTATGCTTACGGATTATGAAAGGTATTTGTTATATCTATAGTCTTGGCTTTAAATAGATTTGGAAGAACTTACTCTTACATAAAACCTATGTAACATCATAACAAGAAAATAATTCAGATTTACTACAAAGTACCAGACAAACAATCACATCATAACTGTATATATTACCTCTGTTCTAGCTCTATCCGACATTATTAAAACGAAACTAGACGGAAATTTTCAGTTCCAAACTGAATCACTTGACGGAGTCGTGGGATTTCCGTTCAAATATAGAAGTCTATTTTTAGCTCTTCATCAACATGTTTCATCATGATGGTGTGAAATATATTTGTTACAAAAAGGACGAAATATAGTTAGTTTTTTTTTTATCAATAACAAATATTTCATAATTTGTATTCCAAAAGTCGTACCAACTAATCAGATAAAGAAAGATAAATCTGATATCAAATATAGGGGTTTGTGCTGTCCCACTAAAAGATATTTTTATCCAACCTCAAATAAAGAAGTAAATCATTCATTTTTTTTTAGGAGGGGGGGGGTATATATCCTTTACTTTAATGTTTTTCTCATTTTATTTTCTGATCCTATTTAAGCAGCTGATAGGACAAAAACATATAATTCTTTTTCTAATATTTATCAAGATGGGAAAACGCGTATTGTATTATACATCTACCGAGTATTTTGTCCTCTATTTCTTAAGAAAACCGATTGTGATTCATAGCTCTATAGAAACTGACAGGGCTAAAATCTACACGATCCAGTTCTAACCAGTTAGTCGATCGATCCATCAGCAACCTAAGAAAAATCACGGATAGCACATAATATTAATGATAATGTCAGACTCAAATTCCCATATAAGACGACTTGGCTGTTTCTTTTATCTAACGTACTGATGTACATTAACAAAGATTTAGTTACTTTTAATTACTCTTTACAATTAATTCATCAATTTGTTAAAGAAAAAAAGTAAGTATAAACATTTAAATGCTTTCTTTGATGATTCATGCGAGTTTGGAATGTGGCGATCATTGCAGATATTTTTTTTAGATTAATCGCTAACGCTAACGCAGGTTATGTATTTTTTTCTGCAAAGTCGCTGACTAGCTTCATATCCCGCAGGAAATCAACAAAATAACAATGCAATTGTAAAAAGCATGTTTTTAAACTTTAATTTAGTAATGATTATTTTACTTTATGAAAAGATTCTAATACTGTAATTTTTCGTTGTTAATCAGTGTATCACGTGAAATCAGAGTTACCCAAAGTAGGAAGACATGAACTGATAAGGATGTAAAATGTCTATATGATAAAAAAAAAACCTGACTCGACTCTCTTAACTTCCCCCTCCCAGCCTATCTTTCTCTCTCCCTCATATTTTCTCTCTCTCTCCCTCATATTTTCTCTCTCTCTCTCTCTCTCTCTCTCTCTCTCTCTCTCTCTCTCTCTCTCTCTCTCTCTCTCTCTGCGGCTCTTTGTAAGTGGATGCTGGTTAAGGAGGAAGGAACTAAGGGGAAGGAACATTCGAAAGTTACTTGATTTTAGAAATCATGTTATGATCAATAATGTGAAATTATAAAATAATGAATAATTTAGGATCTGTCGAACCAAAGTCTGTAGAACCAAAGTCTGTAGAACCAAAGACTACAAGCTAACGGATGAAACTGCTTCGTCCTAATATATGGAAAAGGCCGTTTTATGTTTACAACATTTTGTCTTATAATAGGGTTTTAATTAACCTGTTTTGTAAGTCTGAAATTCTTTACAGTTTGATCCTGGTAATCATAGCTATTTTCTCCGGCATTATTTTCTTTATCATTGAAGAGACAAGAGAAAAGCTGTCAATGTGACAGCAAACCGGGTTTTCTTTTGTGGGAACAGAATCCACAATCCATTTGTCAACCCTGAATTTATGAATACTACCTATCCAGAAAATGGGGTACTCTCTATGCAATATTTTTGCCAAAAAAACAGACTAAGTTCAACAGATGGTATTTTTTCATACATTATCAGAAATCAAAATCTTAGCAATATGCAAACCTTTGATATATGTACAATTGATCTGCAAAGGAACAACTTCCTATCTTGAAAACTGTAGGAGGAGTTATCCGTACAATAGGGGTACCCTATATGCAATATTTTGCCAAAAACTAAGTTCAACAGCTGGTATTTTTTTTTTCATACATTATCAGAAATCAAAATCTTAGCAATATGCACACCTCTGATATATGTACAATTGATCTGCAAAAGAACAACTTCCTATCTTGAAAATTGTAGGAGGAGTTATCCGTACAATAAGGGTACCCTTTTGGCAGCCGCCCGCCCGCCATTTTCACCATTTCAATAACCGGATTTTTCCTTTGGAAAACCCGGTTAAAATTAAAATTAGGGTTTTTTTCAACATGTAGAAAACTAACTATTAGAAAACTTCAGAATTTGTGAAGTTCAAAGGTACAATGTGAATGAAATGAAGATGTAATCTAAAAAATCTAAAAAAAAAAAAAATAATAATAAATAAAAGTACATAAATCATGAAAGATTCATAACTCAACTTTGTAAATTTTTTGATGGGAAGTTAAATCTGGCTTGGTTATTTTCGATGATTGAATTAGTGTAAGCTATCAAATTAAAAAAACAAAACAAAAAAAACTCGCAAGTAATTAATATATAAACTCACAAAACATAAAAATTATTAATTCCCTTTGATTTTTCTTATTTTTTACACTTTTAAACCCTTACAAATCAGCCGCTGTCAACTTTTCTTATTTTGTGTTTATAGATCTCAGTGTTTGTATACTTTGCTGATAAGATTGCTTATATATACCACACAAAGTAGGGCAATTTTAACTCGGGTGTCAAATCATCTTAATAAATAGAATAGCATTTTCTCTTCGAAGAAGTCCAAAATTGAAAAAAGGATCACGTGGTTTTATATGAACAAGGGTTTATGTCAAATCTTTTCTAAGCCGATACATCTTGTAAACTGATAGTGCCATCGACATTGAGCGGCCAGTATTTGAGACAGGACTTAGGATCAAAACATTTTCTCAGTGAAAAAAGGGGTGGAGAAAGTTCAACATTTTACACAGCATCCGCTTTGATTGCAAATTAAAGCGCCCACATGACTCTGAAGTGTCGCTGTAAAAACACGTGGTAATGAAGCCGTAACATTTAAGTAAAATCTCCAAGTGTTTGAATAAACAAAAGGGGATTAGTTTAAATGTGCAGATACATAATTCTGTGATTTTTAAAGAAATGTAATTATTGACATGGACGTATAAGGGAAGGCTTCGGTCGGGGATGTATATTTTGATACGCGTTCTAGCAATAATTGGCAAACAGAGAGGGGAGAGGAAACGTAATTAATTTTAATGGACTCATTTAAAAAGAAATGGCCGTCAGGCATTGTTTGCTCTGAAAGTATTTAGTTCAAAAAGCTTCATGAAGCCTCTTTAACATCATAAGTGAAACATATTTACGCGAGTTTGGACTGTGCTATAATGGTGGTCACACAGCCTATTGGTGATAAGGACACGGGGGCAAAAAACGGGGATATATTGAACAGTGTGAGTCCAAATCAAAACAGACAGACGTCTATAGATCAAAGGAAAGATAGGAGAAGCAAAAGTCACCCTCACGTCAGAGTCAGGCAAAAGTTAAGGAACTGGACGGGGGGTGAAGTGGAGGAGGGACATATTGGCTCGTGCTCACCTTTGGACACTATCCACCGTCTACCTGTTCTCAGACCAGAGAGTGATGACGTCATTAGAAGGCGCAGAGTTCTGAGGAAGTTCAGCACGTCTATCAGTATCTCTAAGAGGTTTTGGAGCAGACTCAGCGAGGATCAGACGGAGGGAAACAGGATGGAACAATGGGCAAAACTCCGGACTACTGTGTCCCTCGGGACCGTCATATCGAGGGCATTCGGTGAAAATAAGGAGAAACGCCGACTGGTCATTAATCCCATCAAAGTGAAACAGGAAATTCGAAAGGTAAGATTCTGCAGGTTGTTTTACAGTCGCATTTATTTCTGAAAGGAAAATAAGAAAATGTTGTAATAGTTCTTGCTAAAAAAATTATTTTCCATCTCCGTACAACAGAAGATGTGTTATATTAATTGTTATGGGTATAATTTTTTTAAATTGTTATAAAAAAGTGAACTTGCGTTGATTTATAAAATTTTTAATGATTGTATTTCCAAAATAAGAAAATCCATACAGTATAATGACAGTACGTATTTTTACATCCAATAACAAAACGTAGAGATGTTTGATCGTAATTTTATCGTAAGGTTTATGTAAAGTTACACGTTGTGTGTCAATTTTTGAACTAACGCATCAATGCATTGCAGACGTATTATAAAGAGCGTTCAGTTTCAAGCATTATGAGCTGTATTTTTAAGAATTTTATTTTGCTGCAAAAACCTGCTAGTATGATAAGTCTGCATGTTGCTTAAACTTTTATGATTAATAAGATTTGAAAAAATCATTAATTTTTGTCAGAAGAAAGAATTCTCTTCTAAGGAATATATAGCAGATCAATTTTTGTACAGGACGACAATAATTCAATTTTGCTCCAATTTAGGCTTCTTAACGACTTTTCCACAAAAATATGGCTAACAGAAATTTAAAAACCATGATATTATTTGTCATTTTATTAGAAAATAACATTTTCATAAAAATAAATTTCAACACGAAAATTGCAGCTCATATTCCTTAAAATAAGAATGAATCCGACCTTTTAATGATATTGGTAAATGGTTAAATAAAGATCTAAATCCACGTTTCAAAAATCAATTCCATTGTGAGAATAGCTGTGTCGTATATAGACTAAAATAATTAAAATGTCATAATCAAGGACGCATCTAATGATTTATCAAGAGCTGTTTTTTCATGACGTAAAACAGAAAAAAATGTTTAAAATTTTTATTTTGAAGTTTTTAACATAAACTTTGTTTCTGTATCTGACAAGAATATGAACCACACACGTACTTTTAACTAAGATTTTAGTAAGCGAGAAATGTCCAAAAATATAATCAATCCGTTACTCGTATTCTATATCGGTAAACGCAGAATTACATACAATTATATGTTTTAATTTCAAATAAGAATGGCGCTTAAATTATCATGTAACCGGTGTCCGAAATTCCGAGAGATTTGCTTCCATCGACCCGTTGATATTTCCCTGACACATTCAATACAGTTAATGCTTATTTGATCTTTAACAAATAGTGCTCACCAACCATTGGCCGGTTCCGTCTTTTAAAGAAAATATGTTGTTTGTAAAGACATGGAATAGGATTTAAAAGACATTCTGAAACTATACCCGGGTTCGAATTGGAACACATTAATCATGATCCCTGGCGATTTTACCTTGTATATGACGAGGGGTAGATACTCAGTCGTGGTAAATGTGATATCTGCATAGAAGTATGTAATTTAATGTCGCAAAATTAAAATGACAAGTTGATGTATGCCCGGTAATTATATCGACCTAACTCAAGTACATGCTTCGTATATTTGGAAATTTCCTTGTCTTTGCTTAGGAGTTGTTAAATGTTTTAAAAAGTTATATAATATCTGATTAAAGGGTTTGAGATTTTCCAATATGCTTCAATACTTCCTTAATAAATTTGTACCATCGATTTTGAAATTTCCTTTTATATCTTGATTGGAAATTATTAGAGTATCTTACATGTATCCTATGCATGGATGTTATCTTCTATGAGACGGAATACATCAGTTTTATAATAACTCGAAGTTTGGACCAATTGTTAAATATGAAATAAGGTATCATTTTTGGTTGTATATTGGGATATGAATACGGGTTGGTCACGTGATCAAATCTCATAAATCCCGAAGGGCTTTATGGAAAGATTTGATCACGTACCAGCCCGTATTTATATCCCAATATACATCCAAAAATGATACCTTACTTCTTATATTTACATTTGTTGCAAATATTGTTCCATACTTCCTTTCTTGTGATGACCTAGAAAGCTGCTTCGATAAACATGACGTAACAAAATATAGTTCAACAATGTTGCACTAAATTTGGTAATATTAATAAATAAATATGACTACTTTTGACAAGACAACTCTTTTTTTATTATAATAAAGTGAAACCTTAAAGAAAATTCATTTGTACAATTATATTGAAAACACGATTGAAGCTTGGCGGATTAGTGCCATTTCCGTCGAAGTCACAGAACAGTTGGAAATTTGAAAACAAAGCGATTGAAAGCTGACTTAGAGTCTACTGAGGCCTTTTCATATAAAATTCTATCGCAGAATCAGATTCAAGACCATGATGATTTTTCTCGGACATTTTAGAGACAAGCATTTCTAATTTCTTTTACGGAACAAAACAGACAGAGAAACAGAAGGAGTTAAATTTGACCGTGAATGGACTAAACACGAAAGGTCTGTGATATTTCGTTTGCGATTTTGACCCCGAGACTTATTCAGAAATGAACTATAACTAATTTAACTACATGTACTTTGACAAATTGCGACTGTAATTTTCAAGAACATTTTATTACGATGTTGATCGATAAACATTATCTTACGTGAATATTAAACTATGATCATTTATCCCCGCAATTAATGTTATATATATAGCAAAAAGAATGAATGAATAAAACTTCGTATAACAAAATACAGATAAGGTTTTTTTTCTTTATGCCTGTATGTCGATATTAGGTGTGTAGCGCAAGTCGGGTAGTTTGAGTATGTAGAAAAAGTAGTGACTTACATGTAGATTATTCATGCGCTACTTTGACCTCTTGACCAAGACTGCTGTTATGCAAGAATAACAGGGGATTTTGTCGATTTTGAATACACTAAACAAAATTCTAGCTACGCCACTGCAAGTGTAGAATATAAAGCAGTCAAATATAACATTTAGTTTACAGCCTTACGGTCGCGTGAGTAATAATGCATGTAAGTGACGTTTTCAGCTTCGCTAGGAATTAACTCATGTTTAAATAGGGAAGACAATGAACATGACATATAATTCTGAAAAATCATTAAGTAACCTGGATCCCACCTGATTTATTGAGAGAGAGGCGATAGTACGACGGCTATGATTTAACCGTTACAACCATGTATCGGAATTCTGTGTTTACTTGTCGTGAGAAATCGCCAGTTTAGGTCCATACATAGCAATATCTGATGCCTCTGTATTGACACGGGAAGATAATGCCCACATTTCAGAATGTCCATCTGCAACGTCCAAACAAACATACAACTCCTGGAGGTCAACTGGTACGGCACAGTGTCACGTGACCTCAACACAACAACTAGCTTTTGTTTTGTTGATGCACGTACAAGATATAGTTTGCTAGGTTAAAACGCATCGTAGCACATGTATAAACAATTACAGCATTCAAAAATAAAAAGACACACAAGAGTAAAGAGGATGTGGAAATCTAGAATACATATCACTGTTGCTATACTTTTTTTTTCCATGCATTTTACCAAAACCATGTTGGAGCTCAATTACCTTTAAGAAGGCTGGATGGTCGTGGCCATTTTTAGACTATATATATCTCCTTGAGAAGAAGAGCTCTATATAAAGATACAAGAAAACATTCAATTTTTGAAGCTAAAATATCAGGATCAAATTATAGGTTTTGACCAAAATTATCAGAATGTTGAGGTAAATCTGATTGGTAAATTGTTTACCGTCTATGCTGTTGCAGATAATATCTTTTTTTCATGTATCGCTCTATAATTGACCATTGTCTAACACTTCCCAGGTCACTTGCACCGTAGTAGATCTGTTTTTGTTAATTACCACGTGTATATAGATCTGTTGACCTTACTCGTTTCACGTGAATCCACCAGCGCAATTTGTCTATTCATTGCTAGCAATGCAAGTTCATTAGATCGAAAATTTAAAACCCTTTTTCTTCAAATACACTCGTCAGAATTATCTCATTAGTGGAAACATTTTAGCAATTTCGTTGTCGCCTGCCGCTGATTTTCCCTTTAATGCTTTTGTGTATCTCTCTAAGCCATGAAGGTAAGTACAAAAGCTCCCGTGTTTAGAACAATGACTGACATTGATTTGTATAGCATTAGACTAAACCACAGAGTTATCACAAGTATCATCTTCATATTTACCCAAAAAACCAAAAAACCAATAGAGGTTTCTTTCCAGTCATATGCTTGACATGGTTTTGTGTTTTCACCTGTTCACTGCGATATCCCTGTCTTTTACGGTCGTAATAAGCTGACAAAAAATGCTTTCAAGATAGGATTTAGTGATCTTATGTTGTAGAGTGTAACTGTTTTAAGTTGTCAAAGGATAAAGAGATATATTGGACATTTCCTTTTGCTGATTAAATAAACGAAGTGTTTTAATGTATGTTTAATCGATTATAAAAAGTAATCAGATTGTCGGTTCAAAATGGAAACTAACAAAAGATTCTATTCAGAAAACTCTTCGAAAACCTTCAATAAACGACATAGGAAGCATTTTGGAGTTGATCGAAGTTTAAGTCTGGATAGTTCAAAAGAAAGTCGAGAGAAGGAAATATATGGCACATACAAAAAGGAATTAATTGACCAGAGGAAGAGGGAGCTTCTAGTTGGAAGAACAAAGTTACCCGCGATTTCAAACGAAACGTCTCTTCATCGTTTGGAAAGCGTTAAAGAAGAGCGGGAAATGTCTCGCTCCCAGTCGTCTGCAGCAGCCGAATCTCGTGGCGGCTCGCCCGACCGGAAACGCGTACAGGCTGCAATGACTGTGAAAATAGTATCTTCCCAATTCAAACGACTCCTCTCCAGAAAGGCTAATACCGCGAAAATGTTGAAACGACACACGTACCCTAAACTTTACCATAACTACAGCTACAGAGACGAACACTCAAAAGATATTTCGTTCAAGAGTATTGCTCGGACCGTGATCATAACTCTCAGATGGTACCGACTTCATAACTTCAGGTGAGATATTGGTGTGTAATTGTGAATTTGATGGTCTCTTTCAGAAACAACTGTACTCACTTTTTCGTTTTGTTGGGCGGCTAACAATAACCTTTTCCCGTTTGGCCAAAGCACATAGTCTCAGGTAAGATAAAACTATCACCTATAAGGCAAGAGAGAAACAAACCGTATTTTAAGATATAGTTTTTGTGAATATACTTTTTTGAAATTAATTCTACCATCTGAAAATTTCTCTTTTGGCTTATTACATTTGATCAAAATCATTATTGTGGCCACTTATGGTTACAAAATTCTAGATGTGGTGAAGCTCTTTTTGCTCTGATACAGTTTAATTTTCTTGCTAGGAAATGCCCAGAATAAGTGTAATATCAGTGTTTCCATGTCTCTCAAATGGAGAATATTTGGCCCATATAACCGTATACTCTGATGACGTAACATCGAAATTTAAAGGCATGCGTTCTAATCATTAAAGAGCGTTTGAGAGAGACTGTTTTAAGAGGACTCGGTGGCCATTTTTTTTTTGCTATATTTACCCCCTTTAGACGAAGAGCACTGTATAAAGATACAAGAAACTGCTTGGATTTTAAAGCTGAAAGATTTGAAATTTTCCATTATAAAATGACAGTTTATTACCCAAAATATCAGATTTGAAAGTTTAAGGTAGATCTGATGGTTAATTTGTCGACTAGCCTCCTTAACACAGGACACTTAATCATATATCTGAGTGACATAATTATTTGCTGTTTCATTTAGCTACATAAACCTTAATGGTTGATATGCATCAGCTATTCTAAAGAATAGGGTTATACTATCTCAGATTTGAGAATATTCTCCATGTTCCATACGAGTACTCCCTTATGCACAATATGCTTTCGGTATGTATTGCTATGCCAAATTTATAGCAAGCTTTGCATGACTATATTGAGTTGTCCTCGTTGATATCACTCTAGGTTTCGTGAGGATGATGACGACATATCACCGTACATCAAAGGACTTACCTTCCACGACTATGACAACCAGCCCGACCTCATGTTTGACAAGTCACAGTTCAAGGCCAAAAAATCAGTGAGTATGCCTACTTGCTTGTGTCTATATACAGAGGCAGAGTCGGTAACCAAATTATTTACCTTTAGCTAGCATTGGGAATCTACTGAGAAAAATATTGTGAAGGTTGATGGCACACGACTGAACTTATGTTAGGCCTAAAAAATATATTGTGTGTTTAGGGTAACCCGACCTAATCTACAAAATGCCCCGATCCTCCCAATTTTAGATGTCTGTTTTTATTCGGCTATGATTTTCAAATTATTTCCATTAAAAATCCGTTTTTAAGCATGAAACAAACAAACAAACATTCTAAGGATTTTATATTTGTATTTGTGCCCTCATGCAGAATAAAATATGATAAAAAAAAATTTTTAATCCCTACCTACCTAACCTATTTTTTTATCAGTGTTATCCTAAACACACAATTTTTTTCCTAGGCCTAAATAGCTGAAATATTTTGTTTAGTAAAACCCAATGTGTTGATTTTTAGTATGTCCCATTCGTTTATATACTAAACAATACAATATTTATGTTTTGAAGATTCGGGTACCGGAAGAGACAAAAAGAATCCTATGCAAACCACCTTCACAACGCACAGAGCAAGAGCTGTACTCGGTAATGATAATTACATTCTATTAATAGTGGATCCCTAAGACTACGATTTTAGCATGAAGTAAATACTAATTATTTACATTTTCTTCTCTAACGTTCAAGGCCCTGCTGACCCTTCGTAACATCGAGGCTTTTGCTGCCTACCCTAACAGGATGCAGAAAATGATTGTCGCTGTGGGGCAGTATGAGAGGTGAGTGCGTACAGTGTATATCGTCAATGTACTCGTGTGGTCATACGGGCACTTGCTCTATTGATAAACTTGTGAGTTTTCATCATCTTTCCATGATTTTATTTTTTAGATTTGAAGCTAAAAGAATAGTTGTACGACAAGGACATCCGGGTTCTTCCTATTATTTCATGCTTTCTGGTGCTGGTAAGTTGATTAATACTGAATAATTAAACATTTGAAATAACTGCTTAACTGCACTTAAAAATCATCAATAAATAACTGTTAGCATTTTAAATGACTAATATATAGGTTTTGTTAACAGTTTGCAGCAATATACCACGATCTTTTATAACACTTTCCTTTTTTATTGTTCAGCTGTAGTTATGGTTATGGATAATCCAAATTCATATGCCCGCCCAATCAAACACCTGGAAAAGGGGATGGACTTTGGTGTGAGTAGCAAGCAGAATTCTCATTTCTACCATTAAATCATTGAAAGGAATAATTAATGCTGTTGTAGAGAAGAAGTTATGAATAACTTGGAGGACAAAGAACACATGCTTTGGCCTCCATTTCATATTGTTATGTTAAGGTGTATAACCCAAATAGTTTTAAAACGTGTGTAGTGTTGTATGTTTTATAATTTGGAGATTTAGATTCTGCACACTATTGAGTACGATATCGATCGTTCGCTTTTATTGGAATTGTATGCAAAATGTTGACATACATGTAGATCTTATAATTGAGTTTTTCCATTAACATAAGTTCCATGTTGGATTTAAATATTTGAAAAACTTTCACCCAGCAGTAATGAACTCAATTATTAAATCTTGTTTGGTTGGCATTCAGAAACAAATAATATGGTGTTTGGTTTATTTCTCAATTCCGGCAAAAGTATTTTTTTCGCCGTTTTCTTGTTTATAAAAATTCGCTTAAGGATATTGATATACAAAAGTATACTTGTTTTTAAAAATAACATGACCGTTTAAATAATGTTTTTTTATGTTGTTATTGCAACTGAGAACACTTCAGTCATATCTATCCTTAACAGAGAATTACAACCTTACAAGTTTATTCAATAGGGCTTTTTGAGAAGGATTGTTAAGCGAATTCCCCGACCTCCTCAAGATTCTCAATGATACTTGATCAGTATTAGGAACAGAGTGTCCATTCAGTTTTGTCCAAATATAGACCTGGTTTTGAGCATCTGTAAAGTCGACTCGTTCCGTTATCCAGTCAATGTCGTCTACTGACGCTTGACTAGGCAATCAAATTTTCTTTTTTCCAGAAGATGGTTTGATGTTCAATTTTAATTTTCAGGTCTCTGTATCAAATATGAGAATAAATACCAATTTCTAGTATTTCTAAAAAAAAATTCTCTAAGGCAATTCTTTAAGAGTAAGCATCGCTTCTCGATATTCTCTATGAGTTTTGACAATTCACATGTAATACACATTTATAGGGAAAAAGTTATCGGTCTACTAATGTACATCTTAAGACATTTTTGCGATAAAATCAACTAGGCATTAAATCCTGTCATTTTGGTCCGGCCGAGGTCACGAAACCAAAATGGCGGCGAGTTGTGGCCTTGATGATGATTAGTGGTTTTTCTTAATGATTAAAATAGGACGCCACAGGAAAACCGTCAACACTCTTTATTTGTTATCCTTTTTGGACATCCTTTGAGACACAAAACGTAATTTAAGTATTAAAATATCATTTTATCAACATCATTACTTATGACGTCATCACAGGGTAAGATCAACAATTTATTAAGTTGTGGTATACCCGCAGAATAATCTCATTCTTCTGTATTTTTAGGAGATAGCGTTGACGCTAAACATCAGACGACAGGGGACTATTATAACCAAGGAGCCATGCGAGCTTATGAGTATCGGCAGACGAGACTACCAACGCATTTTCATGGCGGGAGGTGTTCGGAGCATTAATGACCCGGATCAGGAGAAATTCCTCAGGTCTCGTATTGGCATTGGGGATTAGATTTGACCGCATTAGGTGGCCTCTGAAGGAGACTCTAATAATAGAAGATCTGTCGATGTTTAATTCAGAGAATACACATTTATAGGATCTTCTCCTAAATATGTAGGGTATCAAAACAAGCTCTGATTTGGTAGTGTTTGTTCAGTTACGCTGAGTTTTTATTTTGCGGGGTTTCAAACTGCCTTGTGTATTGTGTTTGTGAAAATACATTAACGTAAGATTTAAAAGTGGACGTAATTTGTTAACAGTTATTCGTCAAATCGTTTTTGAAAATAAATTTAGATGTTGCTTATGTAAAGTAAAAGTTGTTCTGGTAAAGACACATGTACTTATTCTATCAGAGATTTAATTTTAACCATTTTTGTTACATATATTTTGACCTACATTTATATATATTGTTAAATCGTTTAGTTTCATCTTTTCAATTTATGTGTGATTTAAATATATTTCCGTTTTACTTGAATTTCACAAAGGAAGTTAATTATGACGATCGACCGAATTGCCCCTTCTAATGAAGATCCAAATTTTACTAAATTGTAGGTTTACTCTTAACAAATGTAGATACGGATATCATTCATGGTCAGCTATTTGATCCAAAAACCTTTAATTTAGAAATGTAACATCATTAAGAAAATATATTCCCCGTTTTTGCGAGAACTTTTATATTTTAAAGCAGTTTTTATCCAAGAATCATTGACCGTAGACTTGAAATACAAATCATTTTTAACAAAGACTTGTTTTATCAATTCAAGACTCATAACTTACAGAAACAATTCCATTTATATGTTATTTCTGATGACAAATTGGTTAAGAATATATTTTGTCAAATCTACACAATAACAAAACAGCTTTGCTTAGATGTACTAGTACTTTTTAAACGTTTATTTACGAGATTCAAAATCGACTCCAATTATATGTTGTTATTTTTCAAATTGTATTTAAATTTAGTAAGTATACTAAATAGGTCTTTTTGAAACAAATACATCTTATATGGAAATTTACAATTTTAGAATAGTTTTATCTCTGTCCTTGTTTTGTTTCACAGGTGCTTGTGGCCAGGACCGTGCACACACCCCCCCCCCCCTACACTTTTTTCCAAAAAAAAAATTATTTTATTTTTTTATTCATTGTCGCTAACAACTCTTATAAATGTCTCAAGTTAAAAAAATAACAGAAATATCACGACTCGGTGGGATTTTCTATTCACACTCGTTTCCCCAATATATCTTTATCTTGGGGTTAGTACACTGTCCTGTCCACAAGCACCTGTATTTTGTTACTATTGATTCGATAAAGATGTACATTTATTGATTGTTGAACAGGAGTCTCCCATTCCTACGAAACTGGCCGATAAAACTCCTAGAGAGTGCAGGGGACAAAACCCACTTCCTGTTTTTTAAGTAAGATTTTTCACCTATGCTTGCATAATTTCATCATTTTTTGTCATTAGATATTTCAATGTCTGAAACTGAACAAAACTTATTTCAAAGGTAATGGAACACTTGTGTTTTAAGCAATCATTGTACTACGAGTATCAACATTTTGAACAAAAGTGGTAGATATTTTTTATGGTATTGATATAGCAAAACAACATGCCGTATCTCGTTTTTAGACAAATTGGCCTGTAAAATGTAAATTGAAATGTGATTTTTAGCATGTTGTTGAATGGTTTTTTTTGGTTTATATCTAAATACTACAGTTACTTATTATTAATTTCGGCATATTTCAGCTTTTACTACATAAACCTGAAAAGAGAAATAACTCTAGCTAATTTTCATCAAAATACTAAATGAATAATTAGAAGGGTCTAATGAATATAACCATGTAAACATTATATTCACGTCTTTTAGGCGCGGGGCCACAATAGTCAGGGAGACCAGTCTGTCCCCGTGGCTTGTGATTGTCAAATCGGTGAGTGAAGTACCCCCCCCCCCCCCCCCCCCGAATCGTCAAATATAACCTTTCAAAATTAACAGCAACAAAATGTTCTTTTGTTTTCTATCGGAAACATGCGCAATTACTTATCTAATAAACAATGTATACAATTTAATTAGATACTACTCTTCACAGAATAATTATTCTTAAAATTAATCAATTTATTTGTAATTTTATCGCTGATATTCAACTAGTCACGAACGATAGATTTTTATATTCCCTTAGTATTTACTTCTTAAATTACTGTGTTATTATTTTTTACTAGGGAAGCATCAGTATATTGAAGAAGTTGAAAAGAGTGCTACCTTTTGAATGGAAACGAAAAAGTAATATAAGATAGATTTGTTTATTTCAAGTTCAAACTTAAAATGTGTGTTTTTGTCCTCTCCCTGTGAAAAACATTTACTACATGAAAAAATTAGCTTTAAACTTCATAGTTAAATAAAAGGTAAATGTACTAACATGTAATTACTTTGCAATTTAAAAAAGGATGATGCTCAGAAAGTTAAACAAAACATTTGATTTGAATACATTTTATCACTGTCGGGAGAGGCCAATAACACTCTTGACAAGTTTCATGTTGCTACAACAGCTTCGAAATTAATACACTAGGTGTACCGAATACACATCTCATGATCAACTTGTTATTTTTTACTTCGCAGAAGAAATTAAGTTTGTTCCTGAAAAAGAGAAACGCGACAACTACAATAAACGTCTCGTGCTACGACGTCACATCCTTTCGGAACTCAAGATCCCCCTTAAAGGAAACACAGTAGACGACGAGGACAATCAGTTTGAGGACTATCCCGGCAAATACAGGATATTTATACACCCGGGGGAAGAACCAGAAACTGTTACGTCAGAGACCGATATGCCCCTGGCGGATAGATTACCGGACATTAAGGAAAATAACGCGAAGACAAATTCATTTCAAAATATACAGAAGAAACTTTTACCCCGACTCTCCGAGGATAACGAGGGGGAAGAGGATACGGGAGATAACCCTTTGTTCTCAAATCTGGATAGCACAGAAAAACATCCCGTGTTTTCCTTGGAAAGAGAAGAGACGTCTTTTGATATTCTAGCGCCCATGCCAAAAAAGAAAGCACATGAGAAAAATGGTTTGTTTCCTATCATATAAAAATGAATCTTTTTAAAATATTGCTTAATTCTTCTCTTTTCGTCTCGTATGTTTGGATCACGGTTTCTTGAAATATTGTTCTTAGAAATGTATATGGCCAAAATTCAAAGAAGATGAGCTAAAAAGATGCGCAAATGCCCACTAGTTGAATCTTAAAATTCAATTTTTATAATTCGGTTTTCCGTTTAAATCTATTTTTCGATATCATAATAGAATTTTGCAAAAGAACATTTTCTAACTATAGTCGGTTAGAATATTTAAAAAAAAAAAACAGGAAGGAAAACAAACATACTTGTACTTGCTTAAAGTTTTCGTGGTTTGGAACCTTCAACCTAAAAAGACTTCTGTTCCGCATTTTAATTACAGACGGGTGTATTGAGCCATTTCTGTCACAACGTTAACAAATATGTGACTGGCCACTAGTTGACGGACTTGTTTTATTCTCCTAAAACGTTCAGTATTGTTTGGATACAAAATAATATTTCTAATGCATACTGGGTCACCACTCAATGATTTACATTGATTTGTTTTCTATTAGACCTTGTTTAAACTATGACAAAAATATGGAGCATAGACCCACTCTGTAAAATAAAAGGCATTTTAAAAAATGTCAATATTTGAAGATTTTGATACGCATACATCAGTTCAGATCAATATATTCCAAGTATTTCACCAAGTTAAGATTCATAAATCAATGTTTTGTTGAACACATTTATACATCGTTTGAAACGAATTTTAAAAAAAATTATATCAGATTTGTTGATGTTGTTATTTTTCAGTAGTTTATCCATCCTAATATAGGCATTTTACCTGCCTTATTCCCACATCTTCTTTAAAAAGAAATTTCAACTTTTATGATAACACTTTTATCATATAAATCTAATTTACTTTATATCTATTTTCTAAATCATTGATAGGAAACCGCCGGGAGAGTATTATGGAGAGAGAGCGGGAGATGATGGGGTTCGAGGAGAAGACTCGAACTGTGCAGGACGATCTCGATAACATAGCCAAGGTGTGGGAATATCATAAGCTTACAATTTACATTATGAAACGTTCAAATAGAAATGTGATTTGTTACTATAAACTGAAATATGGTTCTTTACCCCACTGGTTTGAAAATAAATTCAACTCTTGGCAGATTGTGAATATAATTACATGTATATTCTACACAGTTTAATTAGAAATGAATTAAAGTAAATAAGCCGGCTTTAGGTTTTTTCCTCATTTAATATTTACTTGCGGATAAAAATAGTATGCAATGTCGTTTAATTTTCATTTCTTAACTTTTTCGTTTGATAACTTTTTCTTTAGGATCCTGACGAATATACATTGGCTGATTTGGATCCTGAATTCGTTAGAGTTCAAACACTAATTAAAGGACAGGTTTTTGTAAGTTTCCACTGTATGTTTGGAATAAAAGAAGCCTTCAAACTTGACATTCAAATTGGCTGTACATTTAGTACCTTGGTTGTAGGGGTTATCGGACCTTATACTGGAGCAGAAGACCAACTTTAGTATCGTTAGTAATGGAGCTGACGTCATACTTATAGACCAACAATTTTATCTCAAGCATGCACCAGAGAAACTTATCTCCAAAATGAGGCAAGAGGTATGTCACTTTGTCTAAATTGTAAAAAAGCGAATGTTTAATTGACTAGATTTGCAAAGCCTTTGTCCACATATTTAAGGAGGCCGGAAGTTAAAAAAAATATCTATCCGTCAAATCTACCGTAAAATTTTAAATGCGATTTTAAGTCTCTGATTTTATTATTAATTTTATCGTTAAAAATTGAAATATTTTTAAAAATATCTGAACACAGAGTTCTTCGTCTCGGGTAAATTAATATAGTCCAAAATGGCTACGACTTTTCAGCCCTTTTAGACAGTGTCTTAACAATTGATCTTTCATTATCGCTTATCTATCGTCTGTGTACGTATTTGCGACATGATATCGTGGTTTTCCTCCATTCCAGCTTTGCCCCTATCCCACCGATGACGACTTACAGTGTCGTCTGCAGCAGACCGTTGATTGGGACGCCTACCGAACGGACACCATGTCCAACACGCTCCAGTTCCTGCAGACCAGACGACAGCTACGTCACTCACTCAAAGTCTAGCTCATCTGCGTTTGAATTACTCAATCAAAGTCTTACTCATCTGTATATGACGTCACTCGATCAAAGTCTAACTCATCTGCATTTGACGTCATTCAATCAAAGTCTAACTCATCTGCATATACGTCACTACTCGTTGTTCTCCGATCAGCAGAACTAATTAGATCAGCATGTAACTTCATAAACTATGAAGGGAACCTTGTGAATTCTAGTATCATTTTTTATCTATTTTGAATTATATTAGAAAGTGAAAACAATGTCATTGTGTGAATCGGTCAAAAATTAAATCAAAATTGAGAGAGAGAGAGAGAGAGAGAGAGAGAGAGAGAGAGAGAGAGAGAGAGAGAGAGAGAGAGAGAGGGGCTTATCATTTAGTAAATTAACCTTGAAATTTTTTTTAGTTTTCCTTTATTGTCCATATTTAGTACTCATATTCTTTGTCCGAAAAAAAATATTTTAAGCAGTGATGCTTTTTCTACTGAAATGCAGATATCGTAATTTTACGATGTGATAATAAAATGTGCCAAAAAGGATGTAATGCTATCTTTAATAAAGTTGTCAAATATTTTAAAAGTTTTTATTTGTTTTCAATATACAACATACATATATTTCAATATATCTCTTTGAACAAAAGTCGTCCTCACAGCTGTGACGTATAACGAATGGTGAAATGCAACAGTTTCATGGTCAGCATGGAAGTATGAAAAACTATCATAATTCTTTATAAATATCGCTGAACAGCCATGAAGGCGTCATAGGACAACTCCATATTGTGACGTACTTAAAAAAACTAATGTGTGTTTATCTTTTAAAATACACATAAACAATTAGAATTAACTGTGTATGTTTACTTTAATAATCTAGATGTCTCATCCTAGTCCAATAGGATACATGTAATTAATGAGTTTGAAACCTGCTGGAGTGTTCACACTTTTTGCATATAGTTCTTTTTTAATTTCTTTTTCATAGTTGGTTTTATTTGTCAAATATTGTAGGCATATAATTTTGAAAATTACATTTTGAATACTAGCAATATAAATATACAGGTAGTATATATAGTGTGACGTACTTTCACCCACATTGTGATCTTTAAGTGTCCCATACCTGTACATAAAGGGCGAACTTCTATACGTACATTGTACAGAAAGCTGGGATCTCTTCAAAATCTAAAGTATTTTTTTTTTCAATATTAAAAATAATTCTTTATTGTCAAGGTTTATGGAAATCAGTGTTACCATGAATTAAAACATCAACAAATATAACAGTTTTTGATTGTTATTCTGATCCATACAATGCTGGCAAGTTTGTACCCATGTACATCACGTGTGCGGTTTTTTTTTTTAACTTCTGCGTTTTAGTGCTAAAACAGAGAGATCTGAAACAATTGTGACCAAACAATTACCGTTTTAAATTACACACAGTGCAAGATTTTTTTTATATTTTTTTTTATTTTGTTGAGAACTTCAAATACTTGCCAGTAAACGAACGGAAGAGATTCTGCGTGCAAGAGACGTCAGTAGAGAGATAACTCTGTCGGTGGATGATGCACAGGATAAACTGTCCATTGAAGCACTGTGCATGGCTAAAGCATTTAGTCTTTGAAACCATATTCAGTAAAATAACAATATGCATATATGAATAAAGATTTAACTTTGAATGGTTTGATGATGTTTGAGTATCCATTGTTTAGACTATCTAGACCTTTCGTTTCATAAATGATTGGAAAGTGTTTAAAAATTTTCAGTTGTAAACATATCCATGACGCCGAAGAATATATGACAATCAAAAACCATCAGATAAGTTTTTTCGACCACTTTCATTCTTTGACAATTTGATCATGATCTTGAAAAACCCTCACAGAAATAACTAGCAATCACCTTTTTTTCAAAATATTTACTCCAAAACTAAATGTGTTATTATAAAACGTATACATAAGACAAAAATATTCTGTTTTGTAAGAATATTAAGTATTAATCCTGTTCAAATTATATACATATCTTGAATATTTAATTTATTATTAGAAAAGAATTTTTTAATCAATACACATCTCAAGGTATTTCTCTAGTATCGATCCCTTTGAAGAAAAATAAAGAAGGGATTAACGCTTTATCGTGAAACAGGGTAATTATTTCCAAATTCAGCAAAAAAAATTCAAAGAACTTATTCTCTTTAGAACATGTCTCCTGAAATTCCAGTTGACTTGGTATATTCATTTAATTTGCTTTAGAATGTTAATTTCTGTGATTGGATAGCCGGATAATCAGAGACTTGAAATGCAAAGGGATGCCGGAGTTATCGCGTCCACGGCTATTGATCTATAGACCACTTCTACACATTCAATATATACTCTATTCAATTTATTTTTCCATGCTTCAAATTAAAAACTTTCGCAGGTAAAGGACTTTTGAACAATTGCTGATTATTTTCTAATTTCGAGGCAACGATCGATAACAAAGGGGCATATAACGCTTCCATGATTCGGCAACTCAAAGCGCCAGATTAATCATACATTTCTAATGAAAAATAAAACAATAGAAGCATCATGATCCCCACCCAGCGAACACCAAAGGGTCTGACAAACATTGTATCCAAATATGAATACGAAAACAGCTACATTTTAGGTAGCGATTTAGACGGTTCAGAGAACTATTTACTACTTCTTTACGTATAGATGAGATATGCTTTTAGCTTCAGGGGAAATAATGAAAAAATATAGAATAGAATGACGATTCTAAGATGTCTCGAAAATAACACTAATTAAATACATTTCTTTTTAAATTGCAATTCATTTCTTATAGTGATAAGATAAGATAATTTGTAAATTGTTTTTGTAAGAATACGTTTTGCTTAATAAATCAATATGCAAGCTAGAAAATTTAAAACAAATTAATAAAAGGTTTGACTGTTTCTTACATAGAATTTGACCATTGATTAAGAGAAAACATGGGTAGTAAAATATTGAACCCATGTTACTAGGTTCAAAACCACTGTTAAAAGGGTTAACATTGAATAAACTTCAACGGGTTAAAATTATTTTGGAATTCTCTTTTAAATATTTAAAATCTTTAAAAATGTTAAAGAAGATTGGAAAGAATGAAATATATATCAGTCAAACATTATAAAAAATGTTATATAAATTGTGTACAAATTCACTTCAAACATTATATTTTTGAAATCGTAAGCTATGCACGTTATTGCAAAGCCAAAAATGTTTTGGAAAAATAATAAGAATAATAGAATCGAAAAAATTTCTGAGAATTATTCAAATAACCCGGAACTGTGCAGAGTTATATAAATACAGAATCCTATATTCTTAGATCGCTCTCGTTTCTCTGAATGGTTACGACCACTGTGTATAGACGTTCTACGAGAAACCTTAAGCGCGCCTAATTGAACGTAGTCAAAGGCGATTTTCCTACAGATGATAATTCATATTGTGCAAGCCTTTGAATGTCTGTGCCTTCCGTGTCAAGGCAAGGTTTTCTTTTGTGGTCACCGACAAGACAGAAGATACTCTCACCATCCCCATACTGTGCAGAGGTTGGATTCTTTTGTAAAATGTTTGTCAAAATAATAATCATTCAGCATTTTGCAAGTCCTTTCATAAATCTATCATTTTTACGTTCATCAAAAAAAAAAACACGGTAAAAATTACATTTTTATGTAATTGCTGATTATTACTATATCACTAAATACTAGATAAATATCAATATAAATATTTGGGTCTTTATTAGATTTATAAACCAAACATATAAAGGAGTAAATAAATAATGGCAATATTCGCTACCTTTCAAAGTGTAAAAATTTCTGTGTGGGCCAATAACCAAGTTTCATTACCTTAGTAATTAATTTCTAATTCTACGAATTAATTGTATAAACCCCACTTCATTTTCCTTTCACATATTGCAACAATCCGTACATAATTTCCTATGATGTGAAAGGCCAAAACATTAACTAATTTCACAAAAGGCAATGAACGTTATCCTTAATACTCTATAGCAGTTAATGTCCTGTCGAATTTCCAAACGCTAATGAAAATCTCCACATGACATTGCCCAGTCTTTCAAATGAACTCTTTTTTTCGATAGGAAAGCACCAATCTAATATGGCTTTCTATAAAACCAGCAAGTGTGAAAATTTCTCGCACTCAATAAACCTCGTTGCTATAACGACCATGCGATGCCATCCGGCAAAACATGGTAATCTCGTTTGGAAATGGAAATCTGGAATTAATTCCTTGAATAAAAGGGGCTTCTATTGTCACTAAAAAGGATTTCTTAGAGAAGGAAGAAAAATGTTACAAATCTTAGTGTAACTGACTATGCTCTACCAAATATCAAGAAGTGGCCTTTCCAATAGTGCAAAATGGTTGATCTAACTTTTAAAAAACTAAATATTTTATTTCTTTCCGTGTCAGAAATATAATGGTACTTCCTTCTTTGCTCTAAAACCTTATTGCATGTTACACTTACCACAAAACACTTTTGAGAGCGCGTCGCTGATTGGCTGCTGATGTTGCGGGATGATTTTGCTGTTAACAAGTCTCCTTCAATCTTTGATTGTTGCTCGATAGCCACGCTTTTTAGAAATGGCTTTCTGAGCAACAATCAAAAGGTGAGGAGACATATATTACTATTCTCATTGATGTATTTTTTATCCTTTCATCTCTTGTTGCGTGAAATGGGTCGGCATCATTCTAAAATAAAGCAATTTATCCAACACATTTTAAAACATTTGATAATTTTTCAACCAAAATATAGGCTTAAGAAACATTAAATTTTAACCACAAAACATCAAAAGGTGAGAATGTGCCATGTATAATTTTTTGTAGCGAAATTCAATTTGTCAATTGCTCCTTGCAACAGCTTGTGGCCTGCGACATCTTTTATTGTTGGAGAGACGTGCGCCATAATAAATGAAAGAAAATCCCAGCAGTCTCTATTGAAGCACGTTCAGGGTTTGATCCCTGACACCTGGATAAGATATTCATAAAATGTACAGCTTGAAGTAAAATATCAACACTTCTGAGGAAATTAAACACGATTTTTATAAAACACGACTTTTACAATCATACCTTGTTAACTTTAAAACATCTCGGTTGCAAGATGAGGTCTTTATTTCATAAAATAAAAAAAGAAGTAGAAAAGGTTAAACATTACCCTCAAAGGAATAGAACCTAGCTTACCGTTTTAGATATCTTTCAATCATCTCTTTTAGGATTAGTTCGAGTCTAGTTACAGAATCTTCTTAACGAAATGAAGAAAGCAAGGTGCACTTGCGATGCCAATACTAATCTTGATGGGTCCTTCTTACCATCGGATAGCTTGCACTTGGTTCAGAACAGGTGCGCGGTGCCAGGTACTCGTCGCCGTGATATAGCAGCCTCCTCTGAAGCCCTCCACTTAACCTATGGTCCAGCCAATGGCCTCAGCCCTCCCTCCCCGTCTCGCTGACTCTATACCAACACATGTCGCAACTGGAATTTTGTATATCAATAATAAGATTTATTTCAACGGCCCTCCTTTTTTCTTTCTCCCCTCTCTGCTGCCTCTTACCATATGAATACAGTCCAGATCGATTACGTCTTTTCAGCAAGAGCAAGAATTCATTTTCTTTAATCCAGCACACTTTCTTGCTTCGACTGTTACAATATTCTCTGAAATCGTTGTCCTTTTGTGAACTTGGGCTACCTGTAGGGACCTTTGAGCGTAGTTAGACGGAGGGGTCAATCCCTTGTATTGATTAAGATATAAACCTCCCCGGTTCATCCAGAAATCAATCTAGCACATCTACAAATAAATATATTCCTGTATTAACGAAAAACAAGCTGAATATAATCTACTTGTACCCTTTTTTATCATTCACCATAATTGTTAATTGCTTAAAAGCAAATGAACATCTAAAGATGGTAAAAATATCTTCATTGATACGGTGTTTGTTTAAAAGATGAATGATAAAAGTTGAAAGTAATCTTGTTTTTAGTATTGGTTCATATGTTTATCCAGAAAGAGGTATTTATACGAAACTGCATAAAATGTGTAAATAAAAAAAATATTTCTTAAATGATAAAAAATACATGAACTTTAATATGACCTTTTGGGGTTTGAAAATAAGAATATTAAAATTCTTCTTTATCTTAATGCAACCTCAGACACAGAGGTTTTGTACCTTAAACAAGCGACACGTACATGTATGTGCTTTTTGTTTAACATGCATTCATATAAGAACCGATTAACATAATGGCGGCCACCATCGATATAACAGCAGTCCTAGGCCCCGGGAGGACCCAACTGATTCTATTAAGCATTTGTCCGAGGAAGATTAGTTCGATCAAGCACGGCTCACTGCATTTGTTCATCTGTTCCAAACACAGAAAAGACGTGGCTTTAGCCTCGTTTTTTCTCTCGGCCCAACGTTTCTAATTATTTCTGTCCTTGATTTCTGAGAACGTTCACTTCGGTGAAGAATAATTTCGCGTATGGCCATTGTTGCGATGTAACAGGCATGCTGCCTCATCATATTTTCAGGCCTTTACTCGTGCTTAGATACAAGCTGTTCCCAGGGGGACGGGGTCAATCTATAAATAACTGGTCTGTTGAATGGAAAAACTTACATGTATTCAAACAAAATAAGAAACAAGATACATACGTACATATGTTTTTCATTGATGTTGATGATACCAAACAGACATGAAAATGCTTTTTAGAATTATTTGAAATTTAGATACGTTGCCAAAGTGTATGAATAAACAAAACATGAAGATGCATTTACAACCAATGCCGATTCCTTAACAAAACATGATATAATTGCAATATGGTTGATTATTTTCTAGACAAAAATGGTACGACACGAATATCATATGCAGGTAAATCATACGCGAAATATACATACATGCATTACAAACTATAGATCACTAATTATGCTGAATTTTCCGGCAGAAATGGAGATGAATTTTGACTTTCGCAATTTTCAACGTTACATCTTTAACCGATCACCGTAGCATTGCCGGATACAGTTACAAGTTACATGTACATTAACTAGACATTCAATATAACTTACATTTTGTAACCTTGTAGATTATGCCATTATTCAAATGTGTTTGCTGTCTACTGATGTGTCCTGTCTACATGTTCAACTTTTCGTTGCAAGGTAGGGAAATTATTTTTCCCCCAGTTTTGCGAGAGTTGAATAAAACTTCAAAAATGCAAATACGTGGATTTTACCAAAAATATGTATATTCTTCTGTTGTTAGTAACTTCTTCAGAAATCGCGAAATTTCTTGTTAGTCAAATTAATAAATTAATTCTAACAACTCACTTCCATCTATATAGATATCAATATTAGGTGTTCGGTTTTTAGGGGTTTTATTTTTTTTAAATCTTCGTAAGGAAAAATTATCAGGAATGACAAATTACATGTAATTGATTTATTTTATTATTATTATTATCTTTTTAGAGCTTCATTTTATTTCAAATTCTTCGTATTAAATTATGGACAATTTTATAATACATTGTTATTATCTAAATTATCCATTTTTTTTTTAAAGTTGAAACTCATAAAAATACCAGATGTTTTATTGAAGACAAGGGTACATGTATATATTTATTTAATGCGGTTTATACATGACAGCTGTTTATTTCCAACAATTTAGTCTGAAAATATTTTCAAAGATTTTATTTAAATGTGTAAGGTCTTTTTTTTTATTTTGATAATAAAAATATTTTCAAAACTGTTGACATAACATAGGGAAATTAAAGACTGAATAGGGTGAAAACAACTTTAAAATGCTCGCTTAAAAATCAATTAAATATTGTGTCGGCGATGGCGTCTATTTCATTAGATAACAAGATCTCAAGTTGATTCAGACAGTTTAGAAATTAACAATAATGAAAAAAAAATCATTTTTCAGCATCTTTAATGATATCTTTTAAAAGCTGGTGTTAAATTCAAATCAACAAATGAATTAACAACATTGCTTCTTCAACTTGAGCATTGGGAGATATTTTTTTGAATTTATTCTAAAATATTGCAAAGAATAGAACAGAATACATTCTTTCACACATAAAGGACACACTAAACGAGACAAATTGACTGAGAAACTATGATCTTCAAAGGGTTTAAAGAAACACACGTATTCACATCCCAAAGAAGAAAAATTAATGTTGCATATAGCTAGCAGTTTGTAATATGCATTGGTTTCCCATCTGTTACTAGCTCCATGGGATAAAAAACTCGCTCATTACCCCCGGCGCCTGTGGGTGATACATCAGTATGGATTTTAACCCAACCTCTTATCAAGTTCCCTTTTTTCTCTCAATTAATATCCAAACTTGGCGATTCATTAGAGGCAATTACTATACCACCATCATTAGAACCCAAGGCGATTTACGCTGTATGTATCTCAACTCTGCGCTGAACCCAGTAACGGCCTTTGAAGCATACAGTGCATGTTACATAAGTCAGAATAAATAA
Organism: Magallana nippona; assembly: GCA_033439105.1. Classification (NCBI taxonomy): domain Eukaryota; kingdom Metazoa; phylum Mollusca; class Bivalvia; order Ostreida; family Ostreidae; genus Magallana; species Magallana nippona. Next base: position 5,515,521 of record CM065921.1, read on the forward strand.
ATTCTTCATTAACCTATAAACTACAAGTCTATATTCGTTTCTACTACGAAACGAGATGATTGTGTAATGTTCCCCGTTTTACTATGCCCGAATGCGCTGCAAACTTCATCAATATTATGCACTTGGATCACTTTTATTCTACAATTTGGCAAATCGATACATAGATATACATGCACGAATATAAATTGCTGTCTTGTAAAACAAGATTATACAAGCGCCATGTCATGCGTAACGGGCTTGAGTTTTCACTATAGATCTTAATAGTTCTGCCTTTTAAACTCATCCAGGTGAAGATGTTTATCGAATTATTAATGTGATTTCTCATAATTTGCTGACTATTTCATTCGATATACCATTCAGATACAAGTAAAAATATCTTTCAATAAACCATGCTTCAAATCTTTTCCATTAAAAATATATTAATTTTCAAACAAGCCCCTGCCAAGTAATGAGATAAGGCGTGTACAAACATTGATTGAAAATACTACATAAAACTTTTTTAAAAGGATTTCCTTAACCATCTAATGCACAAATCAAGTTTTTTCCCATCAAACTGAGATTTTATTTAAGTGTAGAATTGAAACAACATAGTTTCTATAACAATGACTTGCAATTTCACAAAATGACAAAAATATCACAAACCCTAAAACAGAACGAAAACATTATATGAACCGGACAAACCTACCTTCGATTTCATACAAATGGCGTCGAGAAAAGTCGAGAGAAGAACGATTTCCTTGTCACTGACCACAGAAGCGGCGGTGGAGAGTGAGTGGGGGGGAGAGGGGTTCTTGTCCTCAGACGAACTCCACTCAATCGTGTAGCAATGCTGACTCTTCGGGCGCTGATGGTTGCGATGGGGGAGAATCGATCCAAGACAGATATTGAACTAGCGCTGATCCGTAAAGCGGAGTCTGAAAATACAATTAACTCAGATACAAACAAACAGGGTAATGCATGGGCCAGGACATAGCTTCCTCAATGAAAAGCTTTATTTCATGTCGGGGGCAGAACCTTCCTTACTTGCAGGGGCTTACGTTATCCTAAAGGAATTTTACAGGGATGTTTTACCATAACTTAGGTCTTTTTTATTGGCAACCATAACTTTCTTCATCCGATGATATTTTTGTTGACTGAATAAAGGTGTTAAAGTTATCGTGAATATCTGAACAGTGAAGGAGGACATAAAGTATATATGATAATAGCACAGTGACAAATACTTGACTAATTTGTGGACGTGAGTGACAGTGTGTGTAGATAGGATTGAAGATCTAGCAAGTTTGAGGTGTGGAAGAAATCATAAGATATATAGCCAATCAGCGGCCTTCTTACATCACTAGCGTAGATACGCCGATGATTGTGATGTCACTTGCAATTGGGTAGGCAATGTTTTATCATAATGAAATTTTAAAGTTTTTAGCCAATGAATCGCCACAACGTGGTATATATAAACAATGGCATTCATATATTACCAATAAGCTGAACTATGTACATTTATGTAAAATGGATATGGTTTTAAAATGGTCACAATTAACAGAAGAGCAAAATAATTAAAATAAAAAAGAAAATTTTCCAAAGATTATATATTTTTCACACTAAATATAAACATGCAAAATTGAAAAACAATAGCAGAAGCTAGAACAGACATAAGGTGTTTAAAATTTATGGAATTCTAGTGTTAGATATCAAAATCCGTGGTCAAAAATGATACGTTATATTCATATTTATAACATTGGAAAATAAAAACTAACAATACAAATTTCAAAACACAAATTACATAGACATAAAAAACTAGATTCAAAGTTTTGTACAAAGAGTCCAATTAGTATCGCTATTGGGAGATTTTTATGATTGTAATGCTTTAATCGAACAAGAAATTATCATTAACTTATATGATATGAACATCATTTGTCCTTTTATATTAACTCTGCAATCTTGAATATAAAAGTCGCATTTTACATCCACTCAATTTTTATATTTTATTCAAGTGTGTTTAAATGCTTGCTTTACAGGGTTTATATTCAGGGTGTATAAACTTTAATATTTTTTACCAAAACATGGTCAAGTTGATAATATCACATAAAAAGTTTTTCTTAGAGAAACTACATATTATAAAATTATAGAAATTGTAAACTATAAACATTCGAATTATTGATAAAGGTAAATGCAAAATTTACAAGCTGATTCTTCTATTGATTTTTTTAGGCCGAAATATTCATTTATCAATTGATTTTTTTTTTGGTCGAAAACTCTAAATTTATATATATATCTATAACCATCTAGGATTCATTTATATTTTGTTTGATATTTTTTTATTCATATACTGTAATTAGCAACCAAATATATAACCAAAATGGGTTTTTTAAATCAATGACGAATTCTTTTGAATTAATGAAATTAATCTTGACCATCATTTATTCATTAATCTTGACCATCATTTACTACAACCCCTCACGACCCGTCCTACAATGTATAAACCATAGGTACGATAAACATCTACGATATATCAAAATATCTCTTTTTTATATTATTTGGAAACGTGTTTTAAATTGTTTCATAACGTATCATAACTGGAACTTATCGTAAGCTATGTGGATTTATAACCTTAAGGATAATGCGTTTTCTTAATATTTCTACAATGATTCAAAACTAAAATATTTATATAAAAGATCAATCGATGCAATACTGTGATTAGTCAATGACCTTAATTTACACTAAACATTCAAACATTTAATTTTTTTTTAAATCGTGTAACATTCGTGTAACAATTAATGTTGGTAATGAAGGCACTTTTGATTAAAAGTTTGAAATAAAAATGATACTTGTTGGTCCTCCAAAAAATCAAACATTCACGAGAGAGAGAGAGAGAGAGAGAGAGAGAGAGAGAGAGAGAGAGAGAGAGAGAGAGAGAGAAAATCAATACCTCACCAAAGGTGTTATAAAATTGAAAGTTTTAAGCCAATAAAACCGGTCTTGTACGGGGCATTGATGCGAGGAGAGGAATGACGATTTCACACGTCTGGATGCACCCTTCATCTGGGCTGCCAAATCACCCATACATATCCAATCGGCATCCGCGATGAAAAACACCACCGATCAAAAGACTTACCAAACGTTATGCTACTCCAGGGGCCTCTGATTGCTCCGTCACCTAGGGAACCAAACACAAGTTTTCCCGGTGTTTTCTTTCTTTTCTTTTTTTAAATCTATTTCTTTAGTATTAAAAAAGGGGAAATTATTGCACGACATTTAAACTGAATACAAGGAAGAAAAGATAATTCGAACTCATTATGAAGTGATTTTTAATAAATATCTTTGATAAGGGCTGCATTTGCAGCTGTAGGGATTCCATGCCTGTGCTGATTTGAAAGCGCACAATACATTGCTATTCCTTGTGCTCTTGGTTTGTGAAAAGCTTTGGATTTCGCTCTTTTAACTATTCCTTTCTTCAATTGAAATAGAAATGAATTATTTTTTCCTATTTATCAGAAAATATAGTACATTATTACGTAGAGCAGGGCGAAGCGAATTGAGAATGTACGTTTATAGTTGTATCCAAGGGCAAACTCGTTACCAAAATACTGAAGGTATTATATATATATAAATGTACATATATGTCTCAAACTCATAGCTGCCTACAACCAAAATAAACCGTTTATACGTTTACAAAATCAAGTTTGTTAAGTTGTGAAAAAGAACAAAGAGTGAGTATATCCTTCTGAGATTCACAGAACACTATCAATAACACAATACACATTGATGTTTCAATTGAAAATCATTAGATTTAAATTTAAATTGCACTTTTTTTAATGTCAAATTTCAGATTGAACCAAAATTAGATTTTTTACACAATGGTGCGTAGGCAAAAGATCTTAAAACGTATTCGTCCTCTGCCTACAAGTATTAAAACAATTTAAATTACTTATACGTAACAGGTGTACATATATACGGGTAGTTATATCGGAATATTATACATAATGTTCGGGTATGTTAGTGTATAATAATTTACTCTGCAAGATAAATCTATTGAAAATGTTTTAACAAAAAAACTAGAACATTGAATGCAAGACAGGAAGGAATATTCAATCAATCAGCCAAAACCTTGAATATACAATATAGAACAAAAGAAAACAGTTGTTTATTTACTTACTTATATGCGAGACATTACTCAGGATAAAGTGTGAGTGGTTACAGTATGTAATAAAACATATACAAAGACTGTTCTGATAGTGTACTTACAATTTGATATTATGCACTGTCGAATTCAGCAATCACATATCATTTTTCTTTTTTTATATATTATCAAGTTCTTCAATAGCAGATACTAGTAGTGTTTATTTAAAAAGTGATATACCTGTCATTAATTTTTTAAAGAAGTATTTCATTCGAGTATATATAAAGTGAAAAGGTTTAACAGCAGGCAATATCTCTGCTCCGTCTCCTAAATTTCTTTCATTTTCATGAACTATGAATGACATAATTATATAAAATTTCAGCATCATTTTTGTCTTATGATGAACATTTAAGAATGAAGGGAGAATAATACATAAAAGACAGGGAATATGTAATTTTGAATGATGGTATCAATACATGTAACATACAGTCCCATAAATTCTACGTCATATTGTATATTAATCAGAGCATATACGTTGGAAACCTATCCTAAATTATATGATGTGAATGAAATACTTCACACGTAGACTCTATTTATCAATGGAAATACAACTGTCCAAAAACTGAAAGAATAAATGAAAGTAAACCAAGGTCACATATTTTACACAAACACATGTTCACAAAACATTCTTTTACAATTAAAGAATTGCTCCGTCATTGCTTGTTATCATTTAAATGTAATGACGTCATACGGGCAGATACTTAGAAATCATTAACATTTTTGAAATGCACAGGCTAGCTCGAGCGTCTGACGAGGTCGCGGGTTTCTTTCATAACTACAAAGCACGTGGGCGTCTCCACAAACAGAAGTCTGACATCACCTCGTACATTTCACATAGTAACCTCTATTACACCTAAATATGGCCAATGGGACCTGTGTCCCACATAGGTATATACAGGTAACTTTCAGATTCAAACTTGTGTCTGATGTCGAACTGTTTACTTAGTAACGAGTTCAAAACAACGAGAGAGAAAAATGGACTTAGAGTATATTATTAAACAATAACATATGAGTGCATTCCGCAACAAGTTCCGCTTACTTCTTTCCAGTGTTTGAAAATAATTGCAACTGATTAATAACATTCAATAATCTTACAGTTGGCATTCCTAAAGAGTTTTTGAACGCCAAGAAGTAAACAAGGCTAAAAGTTGATTCTGGCAGCAAAACAAATACTTGAAATCAATCCAAATCAACCTCAAAAGAGCGGATAAACATGTCAACATAGGACAATATGGCAAGATGTTCTACGATTTCATAAATCCTGAATTATTTTATAAAAAGTGAGAGAAAAATCTTCGAGAATGTACAAGTGTTCTCCATTAAGCTTTGTTGTAAAGGTTTGAACCTATGACCGGTAGATGACTCGGATTATAAGAAATCATCAACAGTGAAGTTCTTAATAAAAATAAAATGGACCGGGGAAAATAAGGAGCAAATATATGCCCCATCATCCATAAAACAGATTGGAGTGTATGCTTAGTGTATGAGTATTCTTAGAATATGATAAACACAATATAGTAAAGTATACTAAAATTGTGTCTCCAATCTATCGTTATGAAGTGGTATTATTGCTCTCGTACAGTGTAAATAATCAAAGCTTGCAATTTATTTATATTGTATGAAAAACGTTTAAAGTACATTGTATATAACGTATAAACTACGAAAATAAATACAGGAATTTCGCATCTAGGTCACAGCTTTAGTTCAAAAGACTAATAGAAAAATAACAAAACTATAGTATACAACTCAATGTCACTAGACGGTGTCTGAGCCATGATGCCGTAACAGAACACTTATAGTATTATATTGTTCTGATAAAGAGTCACATGAAAAATACTGCTTCAAAAAGTATCAAAGCTATGACACTGCATAAGTATGGAACAATTTCAAAGCTACGATGTAACAGCTATAATGAAGTGTCAAATTAATGATGAGTTTCAAAACTATGATTCATTGTAACAGCTATTAAACAGTGTCATAGCTATGAAATGTGAAAGTCATAATACAGTATTAAACATACGATACAATGTTAAAGCCATGATACAGTGTAAACCTTTGATACTATGTTAAAGCCATGATACAGTGTAAACCTTTGATATTATGTTACAGTGTTAAACCTTGATACAGTGTAAAACCTATCATACAAAGTTAAACCTATGATACAATGTAAAAGCCATGATACAGTGTTAAACCTATGATACAATGTTATAGCTATGATACAGTATTAGTAAAACTTATGGTACGATGTTAAATCCATTATACAGTGTTAAACATATGATATTATGTTAAACATATCATTATAATACAATGTTTAAGTCATGACTCAGTGTTTAACCTATGATACGATGACAAAGCTATGATACAGTGTTAATGAAACCAATGATCGATGCTATAGCCATGATACAGTGTAAAACATATGATACGATGTTACAGCTATGATACAGTGTTAAACTTTAGATTCACTGTCAAACCTATTATACAATGCCAAAGCTTTGATACAATGTTAAACCTATTATAGAGTGTCAAAGCTTTGATACTATGATACAGTGCAAAGCTATGAAATAATGTCAAAGTTATGATGCAGTGTCAAAGTTATTATACAATGGTAAAGCTATGATACAATGTTATAGCTATGAATTATGATACATATTGAAGCAATGATACAGTTTCACAGCATTAATATAGTATCAAAGCAACAGTGTCAATTCTGTGATACAGTATTAAAGTTATTATACATTGTTCCATCCATGATACAGTGTTAAAAATATGTCACACTCACATCTAAGATACAGTTTCACGTTGATACAGAGTCAACTCTATGTTTTGCCCAAGTTCGTTGCAATAAGGTACGATACATTAACCATTCTCACAGCTATGATAGAGTGCCAAAATAAAGTGTCTAACGGTAAATTTATAATACAATGACACATATACCAAGGTCATTACAACCATACATAGTGTCATCAATACGATACTGAGGCAGATAACAATATCACATGACACTCTTTGAGACAATGGCCCATAAAGCTGGGCAAGCAGAAAAATATGCGATATATCATTAAAAATTTCAAAACTCAGTCCCTCATGTTTTTCCCTGATTGCTGTTCGAATAAAACACATTCAAAACTTTTTGAGCATTTATCTCATTAAAGTTATTAAAAATTCTAAATCTGAAAGACGAGATGATCAGAGATAATAAAGCAGTTTGCGGATTATCAAGCATAATATACCTTTGTGGAATATCACCTTGAATATTGGTCCATCCATAACCACCTGCACAAAACTTGTTCTCTGAATGAGGACTTAACACGTTGGTATCCTTGCGCCTTAAAATGTGTCCTCTGATCCATTTTGATAAACTCCCCAATAACAGGGAGGCCATGCATTACAATCGTCTAGTTTTTGATAAATTTTCAGTCGATAAAGTTAATGACAGTGCTATCATAATGATGGATGTTCAATTCATTACGTAAGAGTCTCCCATTGACGGCCAACAACAAACAAACACCCGCGCTATTAACTTCATTGATGCCCTAAACTCTTTTCATCCCAGGACCTAGTTTCGGATACAGGGTAATGGCGCTTGCGCGTGGTTGTTGTCTGGGATTTTTTCCTTTTTTATAAAATGAGTTTTGTAGATATTTGTACAGATAGATAGCAGGTTCGCGACTAGAGGTGTGCGAAGTGCAGGTGTGGGCGTCATAAGAGATTTGTAAAAGGTAAACTGGCCCCGCCTGATGAGTAGCCATGACTTACATAACAAACAAACGATGCACTAGGTGGGACGTTCATAGTCTGGAATTTCATTGACGGATTTTGTCCCGAGAACGTTTTAACAGTACAACGCCCTATGCACCGCCCACATACCCTTGTTGTTATCGGGTACTGGTAATCCATTGAGTAAACTAATAAAACTCTCTCTCTCTCTCTCTCTCTCTCTCTCTCTCTCTCTCTCTCTCTCTCTCTCTCTCTCTCTCTCTCTCTCTCTCTCTCTCAACGTTCGTACCAAATTGACAAACGCTCTTTTGACAAAAAATTACTGCATATGAAAAAAAAAGTCAAATGCACATTATTTAACGTTAATGTTGATAGCAGTCTTTCACAATTTAATTAATTTACTCAGCCCGATTTTAAAATGCACGTTCTACCTGTGTAGACATTTTATATAAATCCAGGTGTCGAAATACCAAACGTGCTAACATAATTGTAATTTTTTAAACATTCATTAAATAAAAGCAATAAAAGCGTTGAGTCTGCAGCACTCTAATGATTTCCACTTACCTGTCGGGAATTTCTTAATTTCAATCAAACTCCCCTTGCATTTGTTCATAGCACAGGTATAGGTTTATTGTGTGGCACAATATAGGTCATGCCCTTCTTTCCAGCGAAGTAAAAATCTGTTTCTTTTTTTACCAAATCGATGGTTTGAAAGAATCCTCTAAAATTCAATGACCAAGGCTGTTTAATCAACAAAACCTTCTGCACAAAACAAATAAAATCCATTATTACACACTGGGCCGAGCGGAACACAATTATTTGCTCACGACCCTTGGTCGTTAATATAGGTAATTTGAAATGAAATTTTTTAAGAAACATTAGCATCCAATATAAAGGCGGCTCTCTCAACGGCATTCAGGACTAAAAATGATGGATAGTAAAATTCAAAAACGTTTTTAAAAACGAGCTTTATGTCAATAGAAGGGTTTAAGTAGGCCAATATAACGAGCGTGGCCCGTTAGTGTGATTTTAGGCGTGGGCGGAGAGTCGCATCGTCCCTGTGTACTTTTAAATTTAGGGAGGGAAAAACTAGCGAGCAGTCTGGAGCGTGTTCAGACAGTACATCATATTACCTGTACTCCCCGCCCCTCTCTCTCTCTCTCTCTCTCTCTCTCTCTCTCTCTCTCTCTCTCTCTCTCTCTGAACCGAATTTTGTTGCCATTGTAACATTGATAAGATTTTACATACCCTTTATTTTTCGACGGTCATTTTCATTTCTTCAAACACAATGGTAATTTAATCCCGGTTATCTTCAAAATTTACTCTTGCAGATTCAGATCACTTTTTAATAATACAGACTTGGACATTGTGAAGTTTCGAATCGGTTAAATTGTCTACATGCACTTTTTTAAAAGTATTAATTCTTCAACGCCACAAAGTAACATACAAAATAAGACGGTCCCTGGTTTTTAACTGATTCTAGATATCGTCGATATCGAACATCGATATATCAGTACAATATTACAAAATACGAACACAGACTGCAGTCGTTAACTCAAAATCATTAGGTAACCACTTACGCGAGGCATCTCTTCCTCCATCTTTGTTCACACGTGGCTTTCTCCTCCATGTCTCCTCAATATTTGCCGCCAAAATTCTAGAGCTGTCGTGAATGGACGCACACCGAATATATTAATGAGTATTAATAAAATATTACAGCAATTGTGTTAGAGAACCACAGAGTACTTTAAGAGTCACCAACAAAACTGACAACACTTAAAAAAAACCTTTCACTTCAAGTTAATTCACGAGGCCATGTACAACTCTATTGTGCATAAGCTCTATGGTGACGTCATCGATTCATTTATCATTTATTAAACGTTACAATAGATTTAAATAATCGAGGCCTGTGCGTTAACATATGTTAACATATAACTTAGCAACCCCGCGGCTGAACAAGAATCCCGGTCAACGCTCTCTTCTCTCTAAAACTCCGGACGTCAGCGGATTTAAAAAATGAATTTAAATTTCTCATCGCAAAAGTTCTTAACACCCACATCTATTTATAAAAAAAAACTTATACAAATATTTCATTGAAAGTCAAGTGCCGCCGAAAAATCATTAACACTGCGCATGTATTCATAAGACGGGGTGAAAGGTCAAAGCGATAGAATCGTATAGGGACATAGGAAAGAAGTCTTCCAAAGTTTTTCGAAGACCGATATAAACCATACTTTGTATCTCTTCATACAAATGAATCAAAAGATTTCTTCAAATTTATTACATAACACGTGTGATCCAGTACTCGTGCTGCGGTTCGCGAATTGTGAATCGACGTGATCCAATCAGAGGAGGTTATTGGTCTATGAACTGGCCCAGTGTCCATGATATTTCATTTTCTTCATGATCAGATTATGTATAATACTAATTGGGTATGTAGACAGGCGGCATTTGTATTAGCCATTTTAAAGAACTCACGTTGCCCCTCCTGCATGCTGCATATTGGTGGATTTTGCGGATGAACTCTTCCGTATAACCATAACCGTATAACTGCGGATATATACGACAGTTACTATGTGTGATAATTTTCCTGGTTGAACAGACATTTAATATGTATGTACCATTGTATTTTTTCACAATTTAGAATGTTGAATAGTATTCAGCGACAAGCAGATGGTACCATCGACGTGCAGGCATCAAGTCCTACCCATGACGTCTTAAAGTGAGTAGCGCATGCGTGTCGACACTGGTAGCAGTAGTATAAAACCTCAAATGACGTCATGCATTTATGGATCATGGGACTGTCTCTAAAACCATAAACAAAGACCAAATACTATATGACGTTGTTTAAATGTGGGACTTTGGACGTGACATTGAAAAGAATATTTGAGAATCATTTTGAAAACATGATCTGAGAACATTTTAAGAGAATGCTGAGAATCATTTGAGAAAAATGTTCGAAAATCATTTAATAAACGTAGAATTACTTCAGCATTACTGAGATTATTTTAAAAAGAAATTTGTAATAACGTTTGAGAAATGTAAACATCTTCAGTTATGTCAGACATTCTTAACAAAACACGTTGCATGCAGGAGTTTGAAATCGGGTAACCTAAAAGCATGGTAGACCGTATATGACGCGATGTGTACATTTGTAAGAATTCTCATGACCAGCTGAATATCTTGGGGACAGAAGAGAAAAAAACACCTATAAACGTAGAATGAAGATTTACAATAATTCATAACAAAACAATTTAACACTGCATTATTCCAATCAAATTGATTTCACTTTTTGATTTTTTTTTTTTAGATTTGAGTCTTACTCAGAGCTGTTCAACATTTACTTAAAAACACACAAAGTATCTTGGCGCTTCTCGGTACTTAAATATAATACTTTGTTCTCAAACATGCTTCTGACAGAAATTAACAAAACGATCACGTTTCTTTTATTTTATTGGTAATCATTTTTGTCCGCTACTTATCATATAACACTAAGATTGTCAAAGATTTAATTCGTGGGCGATAAGAATTCAGTTAATTTAATGCAAGGTGTTGATAGCATAACACGGGTTTGGGTACCCAAGGGAGACCACTGCCATGTATGACATGAAATCAATGTATAGAGAAAAAGGAAAAAAAAAAAAGGGAAAAAAAAATTCAATTGTTTGTTTTTTGTGGGTTTTTTAAAAATAGAATTTCTATACACTTATACGTTTAAAACATACATACATGTATATGCAATTATTTGAGATATTACGCTTGTTATTAAAGAAAACACAACGATCTATAAATAAGCATCGATGTTTTGTTTGAAGGGATTCACTTTTTTAATGTTGGTTTCAAAATTAAAAGCCGAGAACAAAAATTGCTGAGCAAAGGTAGCCTGTGTGCTGTTACTGATTGTTTTGGGGTTAAAAGTTCTGGACAGCAACATCAAAATCAGTAGAGAATAGGGCAACATGATAGGTCTCGCATTGGAATATATTATACGCTCGGTGTTTTATGCAAAAGTGGTAATACAAAATACAAAAACTAAGAAATTACCACTTAGGTTAGCAATGTTGCCCATAAGTCTCTTGTTGTTTATCGCGACCCCCCCCCCCCCCCCCCCCCCCCGCGTTTCCACAGAGTAATTCAAAATTTTACACAAGAGATCTTGAAATTCTTGTGATAGACCATGTCTTCCCGAAATTGCAAAATGATTTGTAAAAACAATAAGAAATTGACTTTCAGACACAAATATTAAACGTACATGTATGTATACCTCTAGATTAAATTTGTCAAAAATGCCAGTGAACCTATTGGTAGCATATGCAACAAAACTTGCTTTAATTGTGGATTTTTTTTTATTTTTAGTTATTTTTTTTGGGGGGGGGGGTTGGGTGTTTATGAAAATTGTGTAATTGTTCACATCATGCTCCACTTCCAAGTCAACAATATTTGTGGAACCTTCGTAAGGGATTTCATTTCGTGGTTCAAAACATCAGCTCTTACACCAGTGATCCGAAGTACGTTTTATAAACATGGACAGAAAATCAGAGAGCGATTGCGCTACAGCATGGAATCTTATTGCAGACAGTGATGGTGGCTCCGGACTTCAGTGCCCAGTTACAGTGCATGCTTTGTAAAACCATTAATCAGGACCGACATGCTAGCGCTAAAACATGACACCGACTGCTTCACACAATGGATTCCACATCAAAAGTCTGTCCCATCTCTAAACGCTGTAAATTACCGACTGTCCGCCATTGTCGAGATAACCTCCGTTTCTCTTCATTTGTTCCTGTCACTGTACACTTTAATTGTCGCTCTATGTAATTCCAGCTTCCTATAGTTGTGGATTTTATTTGATTTGCATAACCCCCACGTACCTCTGTAGACACTTTGTGTATAAACTAATTCCTTAGTTCACAGGAATTTGTCCAATTGTGTAAAAATGATCCAGTAGTCCGAAGGTTCATTAGTCCGAAGGCCCAGTAGTCCGAAGGTTAATTAGTTCGAATGCATCACGTGATTAGCTTAAGAAATATTTTCGAAATTATTTCCATGCAGCAATTTTTCACGTTAGAATTCATCCTAACCAAATGCAAAAAAAGTAGCTAAAATGATTCAAATTTAACCAGTTAATATTAAATTAATTTGATATACCAAAAATTTGAGTCTCAAAGTACACGTAAAACTACGTTTTAACCCCCCTTTGAATTCTGTATTTTCTACTTTAAGATAAACAAACTCCCATGTTACTTCTAAAATACAATATATATTTTCCCCATAAAAATATTTGTACATTTTTATTCGTTTGTTTTTCACTTCCTTCAAATTTTATTTATTTATTTATTCGACTCAAGTTCATGCAGATTCTTTAGGATTCGTTTAGTTTTCTTGTTGTAAATCGTCCCCCAGTTTTATTCTAAATGGGACATATTAAGTTAGATCTGTCCGTTCGTTCGTTTGGATGTCATTCTGTTTGTGCATTTCCGGTTAACAAAATTTATAGATTCTACAGCGATCTTTTAAATAAATAATTCCTGACCCCTACTTAATTTTTATTTCTAAGCGATTGATAAAGCACTACACCCCTACCCCCTTCTTTTGCGGGAGATAAATAAACGTTCACACCAAGTGGGAGACACAAACTCATTGAATAAGTCCATTTGGTTTTCTTTCAATATGATTTTGTTTCGCACTAAATAGGTTGTAAAACGTTCCATCATTAAACTTTTTTGTTATTTCTATTCAAAATCTTTGCTATTCCTAATCTTAAACCTACAATGTTTATTATAAAAAACATGATTTCTATTTGATAAGTTGATGGTTTTATGCAAAAAGTTATTCATATTCGATAAATTATCACTCTAATTCCAAAAGATGTTGTTTTAATAAAAGATTTTTATTGCAACTCATCTGTGTATATATTATAAATTATTTGACGTGAATAGAAATAGATCATAAAATTAACGTAGAAGAGTTTCTAATTTTGTTTTGAGAGAGAGGGTGGGGGGATGCATCTTTGTTATCCGCGAATTGCATCACTCTTATTCTTTAATTATATGATGTATAAGCAATTACATAACTTGATCCTATTCGAAAAACTCCAGTTCGAAAACATATCATTCCTATTCTGAAAATAACGTTCATGAGAACAAAATTCAAATTGAAGAGGCAGAAATCTGAATCCCAGAAAAAAAAGTTATTATACATAACAAATAACCATACGAAAATAATCTTACAGATCTATATAGAGATACCAATTCATATTATAAACCTCAAAGAACTTGTTAAGGTGAAAAATGATTAATCAAACGTGACCAATTTAGTGATTTTAACATCACACCATTTACTACATCGAGTTTTGAACTAATGAACCTTCGGACTAGTGGGCCTTCGGACTAATGAACCTTCGGACTAGTGGGCCTTCGGACTAATGAACCTTCGAACTACTGGACCTTCGATTTAATGAACCTTCGGGCCACTGGGCAGACCTCGTCTAAAATTTACATTGAAAAATCAAATAACTAGTAATCGACCAATAGTAGTGAATATCTTTATGTCCATACCCACGTTTACACAATGGCAGCAGTCCAGTGCTTCTGCTTCAACGTTAACACTGCCTGGCCTGGCTTACAAGTACATTGCAACGTATATTGTTCTTCAAAGTATTACTTTTATCACTTTGAAGACTATATTATGTTTATCTTAATTTTTTTATCATCTGGTGGTAGCCCAATTACGAAATCACAACTATTCTTATGATAAGTAAAATTTTGGAAAACTTTTCGTAGTGTGCTTTAGACGACAAAAAAATATGGAAAGAATTAATCAAAAAGCAACAAAATATTTAAACATGAATACACAGTTTTAATCACAAAAATAAATAATTACATTCACAGTCATTCAGATCTTTCACCACTCCTGACATGTCTTTTCTCTCACACCACTAAAATCCGGGAAGTTCTTCCCTCTCTGGTTTATACATTTGGACGGATCTCTGAGAGTTAGTGCATAAAATGGGCTAAAACTACGTATATCATGAATACATGAGCTTTTTAAAGTTCAAATACACACATAATTGTGTATATATTTCTTTTGATTGAACATTTTTCTTATTCGTTGATAAAATAAAATTAATTACAACCAATTACAATTTACGACGTTTCAAGACATAATCAATAATCCATTCGACAGTTTCATTGATGAGCTCTTTCATTCTCATGGTTCGCGTGATTATATTGCACCAGTGACAAAGTGTACCTTTCATAAGACTATGTGCAACATCAAAGTTTTTCATCAGACAAGACGAAATGGAACAATGTGGTCACTGGTTAGATAGAACACATTTTCAATGGTGTCCAAATCCATCGATTTGTACTCCTCAAAATAAACAGTTCATCAATAAATTCATATTTAGATATTATCAAGGTTTTCTTGATGATCTTGAGTGCACTTCCAAGTCCAGCAGAATAAAAATGACAAAAGGGGGACAACTCCACTGAAGAGTATGAGTCTTGAATTAGAGTTGTCTTTCTTGGTCTTCAGCTGAATCTGACCTGCAAAATTCGTGAATCATATTTACAAAATCTAAATTCAATACTATTTCTTCAAGAAAATAATTGATTTTTGCTCCACATGGTACTTTGAGATACATAAATAACTGACCTTGGAATAGACAGGAAGTGGCTAGCAGGGTTTGAAGGGCGGGCGCCCGGAGACTGAGCCGGAGACGTTACTGAAGCGCGACGTGCTGGTATTTCCCATCCGACTGGACACGGTGCTCGCATTGGACAACCGACCTGTTAACCAGACAACATGATCTCAATCTCCAAAAAATGACATCAAATGGGCATGAAACAAGATAATCAGAACTGAAGAGCTTAAGGAGGCTGGTCAACAAATTAACCATCAGATCTGCCTTAATCTTTTATATTTTTTGATATTCTTGGCCATGAACTATCATTTAGTAAAAAAAAAAATCTAAATATTGAGCTTTAAAATTTGAACATTTTCCTTGATCTCTATACAGAGCTCTTCGTCTAAAAGAGGAAAATACAGCCTTTAATGGTCACAATCATCAAGCCCTCTTAACATCAAAATTGTGATAATTTTAAAATCATATTGAGAAGAACAGAGTAGACCAGTCTGATACAAGTTATTATCTGTGTTGAATATGGTTACATATATCTATACATGTATTATAAAATTTTAATGTAAAAGATAGTGAAATAAGACTATCTCACTGGTTTATTCCATTCAGTTTTATTTATCATTTTATTATGACGAAGCAATTCACACTAGAATTTTCCTTTGTTTTCTTACAATAAGCAATTCCAACTGGAATAACAAAGTTTGGCATTGAAATCAAACCATGCATAATTTCAAGTTTGCACACATTTAAAAATGACATTGGTTACTTTGTTACATTGGTAATCTGTCATCAATAATAAAGTCAATTCCATTGAAAAGAGACTAAAACAACCCACAAAAACATTTTTTTTAAACATGCTATTAAATATATACATGCTCACTCAAATTTCATTTTTACTTAAAAATCAAATACAAGAGTACCAGTATCTTTTTGTAACTAAACTTTTAAAAGTAGGAATACAGAAGCAATTTTTAAATAATGTTTGTCTGTCCACCATTTAAGACTTTTAGTTCAGTATACAAAGAATGATATGTTATATGAATTAATGATTGGTTTTTATTAATACAAGATTCTAACTGATTCCAGGAGTTTCCACTGTTTCTATTGCACAGTTAAACACAAATTAATGTTAAGTTCAAAATCTGAATATCATATCAGTAAAGATTTCTCTAATTCTAGAGTTAATTTCCTCTGAGAAATATTAACCTCTAATATTTTACCGTATAAACATAGCATATATAGAACTTTATACTTACTCCTGCCTAAAATAAAACAGTACACATTTAATGTCATAATTACATAAATATCTAGAATTTTTATGTATGCTAATTAAAAATTTTTTTTTTAACCCTGTGTTTTGATTGGTAGTATTATATGGGGTAAATCCATATTTTAAATGTATTTTAAAGTATTAAATGAAACTGTAATCCTGCTAACTGTATCATCAAAGGGATTTTTTTTCAATTTCATTTCAAACATTCAAAAAAGAACCCTCAAAATCTTGCTAAGTTACATCTGTATTCAAATGAGATAGAAGTGAAGGGAGAGAACTGTTGACTTACTCCCTACGCTTCGGTCAGATAACTGGCTATCTAGTTGGGTGTGGAGTTTCTCCAGGTCAAAGGTCGTGAAGGACTTCTGGGATGCCTTCTCCTTGGTTTTAGGGGGCTTGGGATTCTCGGTGACTGTCTGACTAGGAGTGCCTGTCATTAGACCCTCTGGGAAGTACCGATAGGCTATCCTCATTCCTACAGAAACAAAATACATTCAGTCTCATTGGATGGCACAGTGACATTGTTACCCTTATTATATAAACCATCATTTATCATATGGTACAGTTAAGCTATCCTCATTTCCATAGAAACAGAAAAAATTTAATCTCGTGTATGAATTGTAAACACTTGCTGTCACTTAAATACCATACTAGTTATTATAATCAATATATATGTGATAAAACTGAAATGATGACAGAAAGGAAAAAAAACATTTCATCAAATTGTCAGATATTTAAACCAACAGATTCTAATCATTCGATCCTGTTATAGCACAGATATCATGAAGCATGACTGACCTCCAGATAATAAGAACAGGTTATCGTAGCCTCGCTGTACCAGGGTCGAGGCTGCGTTTGGTCCTAGTCGTTCGTCTTCGTCGTATATAACGATGATTTTTCCTGGCTGGTTTTTCTGACAATTGTTAAGGCTTCATCATTATTCCTTAACCTAATGTACCTAATAATAGTCTTTCATCAAAAATATGTATGTAGCACAATCTAAATGGTTAACAATAATTATATTGTTAACTCAGCTCTTAGCATTTCATATTCCAGTAAAAAATACATGTATAATTTCAGCTAGTATATATATAAAATTGCTTAAAAATTGCTTGAAAAAAACAAATCGCGATTGTTTGACTTCAACACCTGTAAATGAAATAAGGTATTACAGACGGCATCAGGAATTGCCTGAACCGTTAATACTGCCCTACAAGCTAAGGTAGTCATGTAGTTCTGATAGTCACAAAGGATACAAATGCTAGCATGTCTTTAGATTCATAGTTGGTGGCTCTGGATAGCATAGATGTCGGGTAATTTTTTGCTGCAAAGATAAACAAAGCATGAACATTCATGTATAAATACAAAATGTTAGTACATGTACTTCAAATGTGTACAGCAGTTTACCTTGTTAGAAAATTTATATGCCTGTTATAACAGAACAGAATGGATATTGCTGTCTCGATAACTTTCTAATAAGATCAGACTTAGTCATGAATTTCCTTTAAACTGTCAGTCTGTGCAAAAAACACAAACTTTACTTATCTTCAAACTGAACCAAAAGACTTTATTGCCAATATAATAAAACAATCACTTTGATACATAGCAAACAAACTATAGAGTATACAGGGAAATATTTGCCCCCATTTTATTTTCACCCCTTTCGCCTTCATTTTCAGTTGGCAAATTTAAGACAGAGAAAACTCAAATGTCTCAAATTATATCTCTCTTTTTTAACACAATTGTGTCTTGGCAAATTCACGTCTGGGTGAAAACTTTTGCAAGAGTAGAAGGGCAAAAAACACATGGGGCGAAAATAACCCTGTAAACAGTAGGTCAAAAATTTGACCGACCTGTGATGATGTGGCAGTCCTCAAAGGAGTCCGCGTCCCGGATGTCCAGCAAAAGATACGGACAGCTGAACTGTTCCACCTTGGAGGGGGCCTGGGGTGGCCGCGCAGAATCTATCTCACCCACACCCTTCACAACTCTGGAGTAAAATATTGACGTTTTAAAGTATGTACTTATAGCTTGGATAATAAAATACATGTATTGACCTCATACAAACTATGTTTTTGAGGCAAAATTTTCACAGCATTAAGATACATGTACCACTATAATACTGTAAATTTCTCATTTTATGCCAGTACACATGTCAGTTCCAAAATTACGACACTTGGAAACAAATTAAGAGAATATAAAATTGCAAGAACGAAATTTTTGTTGTTACTTCATAAACTTCAAAACTGTCAGAAAAAATACAAGCAAAATTTTAAAATCTGCAAGGAATACTTATCAAAATTTGAGGCAAAGATTAGGAATTTACAGTACTTAATATTCTGTGACAAACATTTCAATTCTACTTTTTTATTCAAATAATAAAATCAATTGAAAAAGACACATGATTATACCTTGAACTTCTCTGACATATGTAACTGAATGTAAATCAATCATGAATGTTCTCTCAATAATTTAATTTTATTGATGTTTATTTATTTTGCATTTGTTTTCTTCAGAAGTAATGAATCTTATTTCAAAGACCTTATATGTACTCTTGAGTAGAACTTTATTCACATCTATCTGAATTAGTCCTGCGACTTTTTCCATAGAGACAATGCTGTACAGAGACTTCTATCCCTGACTATCTTACCCCTGCAGTGTTGACCTGGCCCCTGTTCGTGGTCCATCGCCGTAGTCCCCCTCGGTGACTGCCAGTGAGGGGGCAGGGCTTCCCCTCTGTATGTGCTGTACCTCCAGATCAGCCGTATCTGGCCGATCAGTATAATTACCATTACCTGTTAAAACCAAACAACTCGTTAAAAGTCTGTCAACATCATTCAAATCATTAACAGTCAAGGTAAATATTACAACCCAGTGCAGCGATTTCCAGTAGATAATTTTTTCATTAAGCATACTCCACCAAGGTTTTTTTTCAGTATACAGCATATTTCAACAAGATAATGATACTAATACATCATCATATTCTTTGTGAGATTTAGAGAGTCCTTAAAACACCCTCAAAGACTGACAACTGCTCTTCAGTTTTGGTTACATTGATTGAGAACAGTTTGCTGAAGTTTTTCTCTCACAAAGACTTGATTTACGAGAGCTCTATGTTTTCTATATAACGTTTGAACAGCTGTCTGTTAGTGAGTTTCTTAGCTGAAGGATCATGACATTGCAATACTGGTATGTAACATGAATATATATATACCCCGGAGACAAGATAGTTACCTATTGTAGACTGTGTGCTGTTTCTGGCCTCATACTCAGCCACTTGTACAATCTGAAAACACAAGAGAAATCTTGATTCATCGATAATTTCTTTTTTTCAACAGGGTTTTATTTTGGCACATACATGTATATGTTCATGCTTAAAATGATTATTTTTAATTATCAAATTTGGATTTAAATGGAATCATAACCTTCAAGTAGCAAAAGTCTACTTTTTTTTTTTACATGTATGAAACTTAAATTTACACCTTAGAAAATCTATTATTAGATGGTCCTAATATCTTTCCTTTTCTACCAATACCAAAACTGACTTAAATGATACAAGACTTTTTATAACTGATACTGGTACTTTCCATGCAATTACTTACTGTTGTGTACAATAACTTACCAGTTGTACAATAACATACCATTTGTACAATAACTGTCTATTCTACATAATAATTTACTATTCTGTACAATTACTTACTATTATGTACAATAACTACTATTCTGTACAAAAACTTACTATTCTGTACAATTACCAACTATTTTGTACAATAACTACTATTCTGTACAATAACTTACTATTCTTTACAATAACCTACTATTCTGTATAATAACCTACTATTCTGTACAATAACTTACTATTCTGTACAATAACCTACTATTTTGTACAATAACTTACTATTCTGTACAATAACTTACTATTCTTTACAATAACCTATTATTCTTTACAATAACCTACTATTCTGTACAATAACTTACTATTCTGTACAATAACTTACTATTCTGTACAATAACTTAACAGTTGTTAAAAACTTACTGTTCTGTGCAATAACTTACTATTCTGTACAATAACCTACTATTCTGTACAATAACTTACTATTCTGTACAATAAATTACTAATCTGTACAATAACTTACCAGCTGTACAAATGTGGTGACCTTCATCCGTTTGAAAACTTCATCTTTTTTAAATCTGTAATCTGCAATTAAAACAACAGCTATTTTAATGTAATGAATCTCTGATAAAAAAAATATGACTTCTTCTGGGATGAACAAGCTTTATAAATATGTTAACTAAGATAAAACTGAATTTCAGTTATATTTTGCACTGCATGACATGTTATAATTGACATTTAGATTCCCTTTGGAAAATCATTATCATTCAAAACTGAGGAATCTTAAGTGATAATGTATGTTACTACGGTGTAAATGCATCCAAAAGAAATACTGCCTATATCACAATACCACCAACTTATGTACATGTGCATGTTTCATTGTATTCAATATACATGTATAAGAAAATACAGTTACACCGATTGCAGCGAGAGGCGGGCAATAAGCGCGGCTTAATGGGAACACGAATATATTTAATATAAGAAAATCAGTGAAAAATGAAAGTCGAACCAGGGGTACTATAAACATTAAAAAAATTTCTTCCAGCTCATGGGTGCCGCATATTGGCGGCCATTTGTTCAACAAAGTTAACTAATCATTAAATGACTGGCACTTTTCTATGCATATTGCCTCTAAACTCTATCAAATACTTGCCAATATTTCAACCTTAAACAGTAATCTAAATAAAAATATAACAAAAAAATAAAACGGATCTGGAACCGTGTAACTTTGAGTTCACCTTTGTGAGACTGAGATCATTAGTGAGTTTGTCTAGTTAGGTCTGATTAGCTAAACTTTTCTTCAAAGTTAACCTCTTTTTGGACTAGATATCTAGAGTCAAACTTCGTTATCTCGAACTTATAAGATGGAACTGTTTAAAAACTTCAAAATATTCGAGAATTTGAGATATCGAGGGTAAAATACCGGTACTCAATAAATGATTGGTTGGGACTTACAAATCACTTCGACATATCCATTGTATTCAAGATATAAGTGTTTGAAGTTCAACTGTACATAGCTGACCTCTTTGTGGTACAGCTAGCTTCATACTAGATCTCATTATGAACTAGTTAGCTATACAGCTCAAAAATATAAAGTGAAATCAGAAGTAAGCTTTTCTAAGTTTTATGGTTCCTTTGCCATATGAACAAGTCATTTCTAAGACCCCCCCCCCCCCCCCCCAACCAACATAAAAAAGTTTTAATGGTCAGCTTGAAAAGCAAGTCTATATAATAACTTCATAGTCAGTACTTTAACATATAGATCTATATTGAATTAGCTGAGATTGTTAACTTTGTCTGGTCAACAAAAGATGAATGAGATTCATTTTCTTGAGTGTTTCTCTTTACTTTCTTGTTTTAAGTTTGAAAACTCTATTAAAAGCTTCACAGGGATAGAATATGTTTGAAACTTTATTGATCTGATTGTTAAAACAACTTAACCCTTGGCAGCTTTTAAAATATAGTTTTAACAATAGCACTCAATAGTTTTTAAGGTTTTGTCTTTCTTTTATGAAAAATGCACCAAGGAGCGTCAGAACAGACTGTAAAAACATGTTTAAAATATGCTGATCAGATACATATTTGACACTCAATAATTCAATACAGGTGCAATAAAATTCTTTTTCAATCAATAGCTTGGATATAGAGGAGAAAAGTGAAATCCTTCATAATGTCCTTGAATCGATAAAAACCCCCACTGTCTTTAGAGAGCATTAAGAATATTTAATATTACGTCCTCTGTGTAAAATTGTCTACCCTGGCCTAATCTCACAGGGGGTGTTCAATTCTTCTATTATGTCCAAAGACATTGCATCAAGGAAAATTTCTCTATCACTTGTTGCAAAGTTTAAGTCAATAAACTTTTCTTTAAGTCAATAAACATTTCAAATAAATTCATGAAGAGATATGAACTCTCTATAGCCAGCTCTAGTTCCCCAAGGCATGTGTGACCATTGTTTCTGGGGTCTTTTAAACAATAAAAGAAACATCCTGAACACCTGTCCATTTCTGTGTGAATACTGATCTTATTGACAATGTAAACTTTTACATATATGTATATGTAAATGGAAAATAAATTATTGGTGGCATTCAACATAGCTTTTTTTTCAATGATTCTTTTTTTTTTAAGAATTATGATAGTTTCAATAAATATATGACTATATATAGCTACAATTCTATTTATAACAAATAAATGCAGACAATTTTTTACATCAAACAGAAATAATATCCAAATTACCTACGGTATATAGAATCCCCACCTTGAAATGACAATCTTAAAATATTGCAAATTTATGCATAGCAATATAAATTTAACCTGGAAAAATGATAACCTCTGGAATTTCCTACCTTTTTCAGCATCCTTAATAATTTCAAACAACTGAAGGCGATTTTCCTTGAAAAGTTTTGGTCTTATAGGCGGCAAACGGGGAGAAAAAATACTAGAATTGTAATCCGCAGGGTTTCCTTTCTTTGGCATTTTGAATTAAGAGTTCCTATGTACCGGTATAACAAAATGTTTCTCCAATGTATGTTGTAATTAATCCCAGATTAATTACTTCACCACTGCATCATAAAATATCTACCTCCATGATAAAATATTTCAGTGATCCAAAGTTTCAATGAAAACATCAATAGCTGTGTATAAATAATTTATATTGTTAACCTATTAGCCACGAGTTTCCATTGAAATTTAATTGCAGCGCAAGAGCTTCAGTTTCCACATGTCAATATTGTTACCAGGGAGGAATTCCGACCAATGGCGAAAGGCGACACTTTCATTACCACTGCATAAAAGATTTTCTCTTGAGTCAACACAAGAAAAGACATTCAAACAAACAGCATAATGTTAAGATATAATGCCTTAATCTACTGTTTAGCATTATCAAATAAAACTTAGCTTTATATACGAGTTAATTCTAGGGAACCTAGCACTCTACACATTACAGGCATTTGATTAAGCGGTGAGGATAATTTACGTAACCCACTCACTGAAACGGTTTGAAACAGATCAAAGTTATTAATCGCTTCTCAATGGCGGTCATAAGAGGATATTCATCTTAATCAAATACTAAGCTATGGATATTAGCAAGATTACCAAACCCATAGACATAGAAATTAAACTTCCAGGGGCTGGTCTAATACATACAAGTTCATTCTGTTACACTTTTACCAACACAATGCAGAAGTGATATACCCTTTAACATGAACAAAATGGAAACTATTAAAGTCAGACTACCCCGACAGCTTTAAATCCCAAAAATTGTGTGGCTTGCCTAATGGAGTATTAGACATTCTGGAATATACATGTACATTAGCAATTACTTGCGAATTTCCATTATAAAATAGCAATTACCTGTAAATTTCCATTATATAAAGCTTTTATAGTTTTCTTTAGGTTTTATATTAATTTTATTTTTAAATTCAAAATGGATGAAAAAATTTGTGTGTTATGATTGTTATCATCATTATATAGAAAGTATACATGTTTTAAAACTAAAATGATCGAAGCAAATTTACATAGTAGTTTTTCAAGTAGTTATTCAAATATTTGGTTTTATTTAATTCCTCATACAATTATTTTTTTCCATAAAAAACCTCAGTTTTTCCATAATAAATATTTTAAATTGCTTCTGTGAAATATATCTGGCATTTTTGGTCCTTGGCAAGATCTAGCTCCAAAATAATTCACGAGCAGTGACACATTTCCTTTGCATTTCATTTTTGACATATAGAATAAACTTCCAATAATCACGATAATTGAATTTCTTTGTTAGAACACCAATATGACTACACACTACAGTCAAACTTCGTTATCTCAAACTAGTTGGGCCTGTTTAAATAACTTTGAGATATCCGAGAATTCGAGATATCAAGGGTAAAATACTTCAAAAATAAGTGGTTGGGACTAACAAATCACTTCGACATATCCATTGTATTTGAGATATCAGTGTTCGAGACATCGAACTTCAACTGAATATATCACTAACAAATACCAATTGAACTGGTACTTTTGCATCAGTGTGACCTAATGATTATTCAGACGATAGAGTTTTAGTGTTTATTAGAGAAATAAATACGATTTTGAAGACAAGAATGTCACTGTCCAAAAAGCTATTAGATGGTGGTATATAATATTCAGACTCCAAAATGACTAATGTTCATGTTAAACAAAGACCTGTAATGGCCAATATACCTGGTATTAGAGCTTAGTACGTATATGTAATACACGGGCCAGGCTGCAATTAATGAAAAGGGGATAGCTTGGGATTAGTTGGTTTGAACATATTTTACTGTAAAGTTGGTACATACAATAGGATCATGCAGGCACAAGTTCTATAAACTTAAAATGCCCTCTCCTGTGAAATTTTGACATAAAATTTACACTATTACGAAAAAATTACAATATCAAAGGTCATAATGAAATACCATTATTGAAGTCATACTAAAGTAGATATACATCGATGGAAAAAAATTGTAACAAGTTTATATATCAAATTTTGGACAATGTTAAAACCGTCAAGATCTCTTTAAAAATAGCTGAACGTTAAAAAATAAATGTTCATTTTCTGCAATACTGATGGAGCTATCTCCCCATAACAAAACATGAGTGTCAATAATCTGTAAATTTTCTATTCTAAAGATAACATTGAATAAATCATTTTGTGGAATATTATATTTTACTCAAGAAAAAAAGTAATGATATGCATCTTCTACTTTTCCACATGAACATAAAGGACTATCAATAATTTTGCATCTATATATATAAATCTTTTTTTAATATACAATTGTGTCGATTGTGGGATTAGGTATATATTACTGACCAACGGAAACAGAGCAACATTGCCGAGATTGACCCTTGATCTGACTATTGATCATTTAATCTTAAAAAACTTTCAAAACATGTATACTTTGTACAGCAGCATTGTGTAGGAATCAAAAGGTTGAGCATTACATCCCAGTACTAACTAAGTAACTGTAAATCAATGTTTATCTGCATGTTAGAAAGTTTTACTAGAATGGTCACTCAAACATTGAACTGTACTAACTTTGGGCGATATTTTGAGAAAATTTTTGTACCTGTATACAGGTCTATTTTACACTCTGTGTTATTTTTATCCTTCATTACTTGCAAATGGTTTTGCCCTATCTTGAATTTGTCCACACATAGTTGTGTTTAAAGACTCTGAGATTAGTCATAGGAATTCACCCAGTTTTAAATTCGCTCGCTGACAGGGTGAATATTTCCCTCTATACAATATTTCATAATTTGCAACCACACTAATGAAACATTTGCACATTGATATTTGGCCAGTAAGCAGTCATACTGTTTGGACAATTAAACTAAAAAGATGTTGAAGGACAGAAAGATGCACAAACAAGATAAACTCGTTGAGCCAGACCATTTCAAACTTGAAACTTTAATCAATAATCAATTAGATATGCATGAAGTGCAAAGTTTTACTTTGTTTAATTTGTGAAAAATAATTGTTCCCGGCATAAACTAATCCAATCAATCAATCCCTTAGAGATGTTAGAGACTCTACCATTGTAATTCAAAATGGAGTAAATGAATGGTGACTTGCATTTACATATGCGAAATTATTCAGCTAACTGATCATGGGTAAATATTTTAGTCATGAAATACACACACAAAATATGTGGAGGAAACAAATGATAAAAATCTGGAGTTGTTTTGTTTAATACCACTGCCAGGAAATGCTACAGGACAATTTTTAACCAACTAGAACAAGATCCCCATTGTGCAATCTGACAATATCAAATTTGGATTCCAACAAAATCAAAAACTGGGCAAATGCATTCTAAGACTAGAAAGCATTGAGATGGTGACCGTCTTGTAAGGCAATACCAAGGGCTATGGACTAAGAGACTTGTATAAGACCTAAAGTTTCTGAACAAACTTTTTTAATTGGGCCATTCTTTAAGTATGAACTAGATTGAACAAAATGGACTTAATAAAGAGATCATTAATAAACTGTTGGCCAAGTGTAAGCCCCTGCTCCTATTTTCCATAAGTAGGGATGCACACTTTAAAATTAAGGTAAGGTTTGCGGCTTGCAATTTTTAGGAATTGTACCAAATTACAAACCATTTTGTTCACTATACTAATTAAAGTCTTTTTTCTCATGAAATTCAAATGATTTTGCCGGTCCCGTTTTATAACTACAAAAGGTCAAAGTTCATGATTTCAAATTTTCATGTTGATGAAATGTAAATAATTTTGTGAAAATATGTACATTTTATATGTGACTATTATGGGGGTTATTTATGCTTAAAATGTTCGAAAATAATGTCACTCTTTGTATCATGATTCATTTTTTTAAATTTCTAATGAACTTTTTAAAAATAGAATAAAATGCAACAAAAGTCTTAATTTTTGACTACTGTTATGGAAACAAAAACATTTAAAACCTTTCCAAGTCCATTATATATATATTTATTTATATGTATATTAGTATATGTTTATTAATAATCTGATGTTTCTAAAACACTATTCAAAACCATATGATGCGCACTTCGTTTTTGTGGAAATTAATAAAATGCTTGTGTCTCATTATTTTTTCAATGATACTACAAAACCCCGCAAAATAAAAAGAACCTGAAATCAATTATGACGTCATATAAATTTTGATGTCATAGCTGAAATAAAGGGTAGTTGGTGTTAAGTCACAATGAAAATATGTGAGATATCTCCCTGTAACCGCAAGCCTTAAGAGAACTTCAGTGTTTCTTGTTCCAAATTGGGATTCATTCAAACACAATATATAAATATGCCTTTTTACTATGCTTGATTATTAACTTGGAAAGAAAAGCCTCTTATCATCTCTTACATTTTACAGAGTAAGAAAAAAAGCTGTTTGAATGTTGACCTTCGAGAATTTTTTTAAAGACAAGTTTATTAGTACTAAGATGATGTCATGATGATCATTTAGTAACTAAGAAGAACAAATGAAAAATTACTTTGAAGAAACTTACATGTACATCCAGACCCCTTACCTACCATCTAAATTACTCTCCATAGAAAGCCAGTCATTTTTCTATTTAACAAAAAAGTCTACTTGGTTTATTCTAGGAACATTGCTTACTTGATTCAGTTACAAAGAAGGACAACTCTTTCTTCAGAAAGTCTGTGATATTGGGTATATCCCTCCAACTATTTTTAGAATTGGTAGGACAACAAAGTAGTGCCTTTAAGCAAAATAGTTCCTATACTTGCAGAGTGGATATACATTTATTGGGACATTTTAAATCAGAATGCTTGACATATGTCAGAAAAGAGTATTTGCAATTCTAAAAGAATTGAAATTGTTTGATGTACACCCTTTTCAAAACTGTGAAATGCTCTACTTTTACTTTAATTTTCAGAGTTTTTCAATACAGACGCATTTAGCGAGAAAACGAATCTGACTTCACACCACGAAATTTTAACAGGGGAGAGACAATTTGATGAGCTTTCATTCAAGAGGTCCCTCGTTGCTGAACGAAAAATTAGGGCTGGAGCTATGAACCCGAACGTTAACATTACCACCTATGGAAAAATTTAATGCATTAGTGGACTATACCCACATGGTGCTTACAAGTATTTTGTTGACTGGGTTAATGTCAATTAACTAAGAGATCTATCATTTTATATAAACATGTACTTACTTTTCCTTATATCTTCAATCTTTTCCATGTATTTAGTGACACTTGCACCTGTAAAATATATTTCAAATCATTTTTACTAGCATTTTAAAGAGTATTCACAATTTCTCTGTGGAATCAATGTGTCAAAATTTACAGTACATGCATGCACTAAGTGAAAAATAAGAGAAATCGATGATGTGGAACAGAGCCATGTATTTTCCTTTCCTTGTACAATAAGCCATTGGAATTTTATTTTGGATATGTTTAGATATGCTCTATTGTAAAATTAACTACTGTCTAATGGACTGGGGGGATAGGGTACTGACACAGTAAAACAGTTAGCATTCAGATTACTCCTATTATAATATGTCATAAAAAATCATAACTTTTATGTCATATTCTATTCAAGTGAATACCCATTACCTCTTCAACAAATTACCATATTACTTTTTTACTTGATTAATCAGTTCTCTGTGTAATCTAGTCAAATTAAAATAATGAAAGCTATTATCTGCTTTCTCTCCCTAGATTTGGAGAACTATACTGAATCTTAATCATCATGATGCAGAGACATTTATAACATAATATTTACATCTACCGAGTATGATTCCCTCTATTTCTTACTGAAACTGATATAGTTACGTCATAGTCCTATAGAAACAGCCAGATTGAAATCTACACGCCCCGTTTATCAGTTGGTCGAAACTTACAGCAACCTAAGAAAAATCACGGACTGCACAAAATAATCATGATGATGTCTGAAGACTCAAATTCCCAAAGGAGACGATTTGGCTGTTTCTTATAGCCAACGTACTGATGTACATTAACAGTAATTTAGTGAACTTTACTTACTTTTTACAATTAATTTATTAAATTTGATAAAAGAAAGACACAAATGTAAACAATAAAATGCTTACTTTGGTGATTTATGAGTTATGACGGTAGCGATCATTGCAGAAAAAATTTACATAATCCGCTAACGCGGGTTATGTATTTTTTCTGCAATGTCGCCACCTTCATATCCCGCATAAATCACCAAAGTAAGCATTTTATTAAACTAACTGCCTGAAGTTGTTGATGAGAAAATAACATCTTATACCTGTATTTGAATTCTGGTTGAAATCTATTGATACAGAACCTTTGACAATACATTGGTTTGAGTAATTATACCGATCGCAGCGGGAGGCACACAAAGCCCGCCTCGCAAAGCGAGGCTTTATGGTAACACGTATATATAAGAAAATCAGTGAAAAATAGAAGCTGAATCAGGGGTACTAAGGGCCAAAATATTTTCTTCCAACCCTGGGCGCCGCCATATTGGCCGCCATTTTCTTAAACAAGAGTTTACCCGATCATTATGTGACTGCCGCTTGTCAATGTTTTTGCCCTGAAACTCGATCAAAAACTTTCCAATGTTTAATTGAAAGTAATTAAGATGAAAATAATTGACTAAGCAAACTATACAACTTTTAACAGTGCTTTAATCAAGAAATAGGACTAGTTTCACGTATGTCTGATTAAATTATTACATGGAAAATAAAATCATTAACATCAAGAAACCGATCTTTTAGAGACTGAAAGAAGTAGAAAAAATTCAATTCCATCAACTTGGGAAAATTATATAAGCATAAAAAGAAAAAAGAAAAGATTCTCAAAATCAAGAACTTTTCTTCAGTTATTTCCAAAGACAAAACTTTTATGTTTTACGTATGAAACATGGCATAATAATGAAGACTGAGCACGCGACATTTAACTTAACTCTGGCATATGATTTGAGTAGAGTGGATCCTTCTGTGTGTGTTTCAAATAAATTTTCTTCTACAAAAAAATTAAACTGCACTGTGATGAATCTGTGCTCGGTCTAACGGTCACACCGGTTACATATTATTAAATGATAACTGAGGACATTCATAAGTACAGGTATTTACAAAATAATTTTATCAAATTAATAAATGACATTTCTGAAAACTAAATCGTGTAAATACATGTAATATTGATAGCCTAGTTAGTATACATATGTATATACATGTACCTCCTTGATTTAAAAAACAAAAATAAAATGACTGATTTCGCAGCATTCTTTACAACCCTACAAAGCAATCATTTATTTTTTTTTTTTTAAATGCTGTGCAGAACATTCATTCAAGAGTTAATAATTGTTTTAAGGAATCACACAAACTTATATCATTCAGGGTTTTTTTATTTTTATTTTGTTGCCAAGAACAATGTAAACAAAGCTAAGAAATAGGATGTCACAGTGATAGCTCATATTATCTATGTTAAAATGAATATATGGATTTTGTATATACTTTGTGATAGGTTACATTTTGTTATGGCGTTCTAAAATGTACAGCTGTACAGTACATGTATAGACACATGTAAACTAAAATCGAGGAAATTCGAAATGTCTTATTAAAATCTGACTCTATTTCAAGATTTTCAATATTACATACGTATGTGTGATTGTATATTGTTATTTAATGTACAATGAATAAAAATATTTCTAACCTGTATCAATAGTATGCCTAATATGTGCATATTTGGGATTTTCTGGAGTTTTCTTTGAAAGCGGCTGAAAATGCAATAGAATACAGTTAGGATATGGGTCTCATGTCTAACAGATTATCCAAATGTGTTGTTAAACATAAAGTCTATCAAAATTCATGTAAAATTAAGATTAAAAGAATTGTAATACAAACATCGGATTTCTTTGCCTTAGCGGTGCTGACGGCTGACATCTTGAAAATTGTTTGCTTCCGTCACCCCGCGAGATCAAGCACTGAGCTTGCGTCAACACGTTAGCGGGAGCTTCAACTGCGGTGCAATATGGGATTTGTTTACATATGGAGTGATGGGTTGACAAACTAGATCGAAGTTGTGGTCATGAGGTGAACAACTGTGTTCATGCGAATGACAACGATAGTTGAGGGCAGATTTGTTGAGGGAAGTCCTACAGGTATGCCTTTGTATGTAGTTTTGCATTAAAAAAAATAACAGTCATCATTTTTTCTCATTCAAAGATCTCATGCAGAATGTTATAAATCACATTGATCATACGTTTATATTGAATGATATTTTTATTGTATATATATTCTAATGCATGTATTTTATTCTGATTTTTACTCAGTACATTTATAACATAAGAATAGTGATGCTTGTAACTATAAATAGTTTCTATACAGTTTAATAAAAATCTTACTTATTATAATACATACAGCTCTATGAATCTTTTTGACTTTTTCTTTTGTAGATTTTTGGTGTGCCTGGCAAATATCGTGACTTTGACTCGTGATGATGTGGCTGTATGTAGCGGTGGGGGTGGGGATTTTGGCCGTCGTTTTCGTCAACTACCCCCTTCCCCCTCTTACCCCGGTCATGACAGCCTGGAAGAATGGAGGAGCGTATTTCAAATTCAAGACCCACAATATCTTTTACAGAGGTCTTAACAGATTAATTCTTTTGCATTGCATCTATCATACATACATGTACCACAAGTGACATTTATAATTAGACAGTAGCCGCAATCATCTAATATGTTGTACATGTTTTATTTATCTATTTTAATTGCATTGTTAAGATGGAATGTATTCTTATATATAATGCAACAGAATATTTCATCAGTATATGTATAAAATAATTGTAGACACTTCCAATTAATTTCTGAACTTGAAAAAACATTCTAATAACAAAGTACTTTAAATCTGATAGAATGAGATGTTGAAGCACTATCAAGTAGGAGTGATATAACGGGGTATTTATGTTGCAGTGGAACAGGGAAGTAACCCCACTGGAGGACCTGTCCTGACCATTCACGGATTCCCTACATCGAGTCATGACTGGAGCAAGGTCTGTCTGCCTGTTTATTGGGCTGTTTGTCTTTCAGTCTGTTCATCTGTCTATCATTTTGTCTGTGGTTACAAAAAGATAACAAGGCCAACTTTTATGTAGATTAAAATTTGTTTATTTCAAATAAATAAATAAATTATTTGCCCTCTCAAGACCAACGAATGAAAAATTAGCTTACACAAGTATTTTTATTAATATTCTGAGCATCATCTTTATAAAAAAAGATATGTTTTCAGATAGACTGGCTTCAGACTATAATTTTTTTTTACTAAAGACTACATTGAAATTACAAAATATGAATACCAGTATATGTTTATTTTAAATATCAAAATCTTAAGTAAGACAAAGTTAAGTAAACCAAACCCTGTGCCACTACCGTTAATTGTACGGTATGAGAAAACAGGTATTACTTAATATTAAATCAATTGTGTTATTGAACAATTTATATTTTTTTTAATGACAGGTGCTTGGAGGTCTGGAGAAGCAGCACAGTGAAGTGGTCCTGTTTGATATGATTGGCTTTGGCCTGAGTGATAAACCAGTAAGGAACCACCCAGGCCCCACCCTTCTGCTCCACCCTCTTTAAGCTGATCAGATGTTTTCATTCCTATGCATTTTCCTGATGAGATACAGTTGATAAAAAAATGAGAGGGGGGGGGGAGAGAATAATAGATACGGAGAAAGTCAGAGATAAACAAAGTCTCAGAGATACTTATGTAAACAATTTGAACCATAAAATCAAAGTACTGAAAATACTGACAATTATTGCCACATTGGACATTCATGTGTTTCCATGTAAACACTCATTGAGCTAGTTTTGGATGGGATTGTTTACTTTTTCCAGATTGATCACGAATACTCTATCATGGAACAAGCAGACATTGCTGAGGAATTAATGAAGAAACTACAAATTACACAAGTTCATCTCTTGTCACATGACTACGGTGATACCGTGGCTCTGGAGTTGCTAGCAAGGTTTTATTCTTTATTTAGAATGTAGCAATGTTGAATCTTACAACATTTTTGTTCAATATTATATTTTACAAATATCATATCATTTCATCTGAACTTGGCAAAGTTTGAAGATGTTATATTAGGATGGTGTTACATACATGTAGTTACAAATGTGTTAGTTTTTGTGTAGAATGAATGAATTGTAACAGAATAGAAAACTATGATTATGATTGGAAATGTTAATGCTTGATCCTGGGATGTAAAGAAAGCAATGACAAAATGTCTTAATTACCACTCACCTGCTTATTCATCTTAGAAAAAAAAAACAACTTTTATTCAGATTCAACCAGAAAAAAACCAACTTGAAAATTCTGTCCCTGTGCTTAAGTAATGGAGGTAAGACAACACACTAAACAGTATCCCAATACTTATGTAGCAGCCATGCAATCAATAACTGATGGATATTACCTAGATATGTAGTAAATTACCAATAGATATTACCCATGATATATTTACTGATAAGACATGAACATGACTTTACTATTTATCTTGCTCAAAACTGTTGACATGGAATTCAAAGGGTTCCAAGGAAACAGAAAGCAACAATTTTTTGGGGGGGAGGGTTGGGGTAAATTTTGATGTTAGAGATAAATCCCAATGTTTTTGAGATGTGATTTTTATCCAATTTTGGATAGATATTTTCCTGTCACAATCAGCTATTTTGGGTGAAAATAATCATATGTATCATACATACTGATGTATCTTTATTTTTAGGCATATTTCCAGAAACCAATTTTCCTCGACCTTCACAAAGAGTAAATATTCAATTTACATATATGAATTTAAGCATTTATGTTTTGGAAGTACATGCACTCTTTATATGTTACTTAATTGCAAAGCACATGATTATAGAAAATACTCATACACACGCTAATGTCAGTTCATCAGAGAATTCTGAACCCTTGAAACCCTCTGATTGTTTCAGTTACTGACCATTCCATACCTGGGAGCTATCCTATGTAGATTTTCCTTCTACAGAGCTTTCAAAAGAGGGTTTGTGATTTTCATTGTTTCTTTAGTTTGATTTTAAATTTTTGGAATCTCTTTTACATGTACCAAATAACAATTTCTTTTATATGTATCTAATGAATGAATGAATATAACAAATGGAACTGAAATGACATAAAATGTGGTTGAAGTATCATTAACAGTTCTTTTGAATGTGACTGTTTCAGGCTTGGGGAAGTTTTTGGAGTTAACACACAACCCACAGAATCTCAGTTCAGAGATTTCTATTCAGCCATTCTTCATAACAGTGGTTATGTTATCAATTACAAGTACGTTTGTAGTTTATAAAGTAGTTTGTCAAATATGCCTCAGAAATTTATTTTCAACAGATAACAATTACATGTAGTACTTGTACTTGTACGTACAATATTTCTTTCAGACTCCTAGGATACATAGCAGAAAGGAGTCAACATAAAGAGAGATGGGTGGGAAGTCTACAGCAAACTCACATTCCTGGTAATCAAAAATTTATAAATTTTTGCAGCTGAAAATATCCGTTTTCATTTATCTCCCTGGCAATCCTCACCTTCTCTGTCTCTTTCTGTTAGACTACAACCAAGCATTATTTATACATACAATTACTCAGGTACTTATAAAAAAGAACTAGAATATTAGTTATCTCCCATGATACTCTTTAAATTGTTTTTCAGAAAATGACATAACTTAATGTGTTTTGTATCGAGGACTGATCTGGAAGCCACACTTTTTATGTTTTGCCATTCACACTGTTTTATTGACATGCCGTGCTTTATGTTTCAGTCCACATGATCTACGGTCCCTCTGATCCAGTTAACCCTTCTGTGTTCATCAATCACTACAAGTAAGTAGCCAAGATTGTGCTTGTCTCTCTCCATTTCTTCCCATTCGAATGAATACATCAAAGGGGCATGATCACGATTTTGGTCAAATTTTAATTTTCAATTTTTATTGTAGACAATGCTCAAGTAATGATCAAACAAAATTTGAGTATCATTCGTAGAGTCAAAAGCAAGATACAGAGCTCACATTCTTTGTTATGTAAACGAGGCTTGTGCCATGATTTTGTTTACATTGGTTCAATATACCCGTAAAAGTTTTTATTCAAGCTGATTTTTATATCTGCTAATTCGTTTTGAACATAAGTAAACATTGCATTTTTCACATTCATTTTAGGTCTAAACCTGGAATTTTCTTTTTAAAATTGTAAACAAAAATGTAAATGTAAACAAAACATGGCCTGAGCTTTGTTTACATAAGAAGAATTGTGATCTCTGTATCTCGCTTATAACTTGATGACTGACACTCAAATATTGGTTTTGACCAAAATCGTGACCACACCCCATTAAATTATACGTCATTTTAATCTCTCCTGTTTTTCCTTTTTCAATTAATACAAATAAGCATCTCTTTTATTTGTCATTTTCAGAAAGACAGTCCCTAAGCACAGTATAACTGTACTGCCAGCTGAGATTTCACACTACCCCCAATGGGAGGCCCCGATGGAGTTCCTAAAAGCTTACACATCATTTCAAAAGCAGTCGTCTGTGAAATAAACGACGAAGGACTCAAGTTTTAACTTTATTGAACAGTTCAACATATGAAGGTTTATACATAGTAATGCATGCACCAAATCTGCATTCATAATCACATGTTCTAAGAAACAGATAAAAGAATGACGAGGACCCAGTGATGCTTGTACATGATTTGTAGATAATAAAATAAAACTTGGATAAATTAAAAGTTCATTCTCAGTGTTAGTTCATTTTAAGCAAAAATGGCTGATGCTCTGAGCACTACATGCAGTTGGCACTGTCTGATTTAGCATTATTTTTATGGTACAGGGTCATCTGTACTGCAGGGAACTCATTTCTTGGCTTTATGAACCATTTCTTAAACTTCTCTCTAGATATTAACACATGTATACCAGGTACATGTACATATAGAAATATATTACTTTAAATGTAATGTAGGCACAAAAAAACAAAGAAAGGGGTCATAATGCTACCGTTGATGAACGATGACCCCATTATCACAGAGGTCCCATCTCACAGTGCATTGTACTGTAGCAGGTCAGTGCCGTGTATTATATTTAGGCTTTTTATCAGTACTTCGCGTTGTGTTTATTTTTATTTGAGACTGAATTTGGTTGACCTCTACATTGAGAATTAAACTTTACCAACTTCCAAATATTACGTGAATACGACTTTACTCTCAATATAAATGAACCAGATATAATAAAACAAACTCAAAGTAAATGAAAACCAAGATTAACAACCCTTTATAAATTTATTATAACAAAATAAGAACAAACAAGTCAATAGCAAGTACTTAAAATCCCCCAACCCTGAAACCTAACTTTAACATTAATAGGGACCTAGTTTAGACAGACGAGACGGGGACTCAGGAGAAAAGTAGCTAGCGAAACCAGCTGTCTCCCTCGTCGAATATGAAGATACACGACTTTATATAGGGAACAGAACAAAAGACAACTGTCATTAATGTTATTGGCTATCGAATAAAGTGGGCGTTACCAAAGTAATAGAATTAAATCCCATCGGGATCGGAATACTAATAAAAATAAATATAAACGAAATCCTGATCTACCGCAGTACAAAGCACCTGTTATAGTATCCTCAGACTAGAGCAACAAAACAAAGAATGTATTCCTGTCATATATGTATCTAATACTTACTATATATACTTGGTAATTAAATAACTTATGCATGTTGGCAAAATAAAACTTCAAAATAAAAGTAACAGCTAGAGAAGAATTTCAATGTAACAATGCCCTGTAATTTACTGCCCTTAACTTGTTAACATAACAAAACATAGTCAATAACAAAACAAACATGTACAGTATAAGGACTATTCATCAGATGATGCATCTGTGTATCTTGTTGAACTAACACAAATCCCTAAATGCCTTAACAGTAAATCAAGAATAAATAGATTTTGATTAATTTTTAAACCAAACAAATCAATTAAAATTCAATCTCACAACAAAAATCATACTTCATAGCTGTTAGTGCATGATCAGGAAGACAAAAATGAAGGGGTTCAGTCATAGTTATGGCAATTTAATTCTTCAAAAGCAATTAAAAGATATTCACCCTTACAAAATATAACTGTTTTAACTTAGACGTTCTTAAACTTATGATCACTGATTTGATCCATGTACCTTCATCTTTCATCCACATAAATACATGTTTTGATTACATCATCAAATATATTAAATCATGCATAGAAAGATGAAATCTCTCTTTTTGCCCTTTCTCTCTCATAAAATCTTCTGACTACCGTAAATTGTTAATTAAACTTTCCTTAAAGTCTCCCCAAATAGACAACCTTCTGCAACCTCTAGACTTGCTAAAATTAATGCATTCTCAATTATTTGGTACAGATTCAGAATCTTAATAATAAACATTATTCATTAAAGCTGATTGAGCAACACGGTCATCAATCCACATCGTCGTCATCTTGTTCTGCCCCTAGCCGGGGAGCCAGACTTGTCCTGTAGATGGGACTGAAGTGCCGATGATATCCACTGTCTATGGAACAAAATCTCTTCATTGTGTTCTTACAGAGTTGGAGTACAGGCTCATGGAAGACACCGGTACACTCCAGGGGGCCTGAAACAGGGAACCATGGGATGGTCAGCATGTTGGAAAACACATTGTAAAGATCAGAAGTACATATCAAGTGAAGCATTATAATCAATGGAAATTTAATGCACAGTTTGATATTTCAAGAATCAATGAAATATACAGTTACATATATAAGTTATTTATGTTTCATTAATTTATTTGCTACACATACCCTCTTCAAATGGTTTCAAAGACTCTAGTGAGGGATCATTCAATTGTTCATCTACAATTCAAATAAAAACAACATCATAAATTCTAATTGTGATCTACACACATCATGCAGTTTCACCACGTAGAGTGAAAATTGCCATGGTCCTTATAAAATTGATAAAAGAAGTTATCAGCATACACTATTAGGACCAATTGTCAATTTTTCAATGTCCTGGACCTTGCTAGGAGTCTCAAGTCCCTGACATCTACTGACAAAGGGTACCTTATATTTTTAGGAAAGTACCTACTGTACATTTTTTTTCAAAGCCCTGGTCACCTACCCAGGTAAGAATCCATGTCAGACCCAGGCTCCTCTAACTCTTCATCATGTTCCTCAGCCACTTTCACACCTTTAACAAATTAACCAAAAAAAGAAATGTTTGCAAATTCATGTGCCTATACATGTAAATGCATTTTAATTAATCTTTTGTAAGCTAGGTTAATTTACATGTAATTCCTCCTTCATATCCAAATGTTCTATCCTCTCCTTTATCAATACATCAATCCATCCTTCCTTCTTCCATTGCTACACCCCTATCTACTCTTTTACCCTCCATCTTTTCAATTCAATACATGTATAAACAATTAACCACAGGTCTATCCCTTTTACTAATGAATGGATTTCTGATTCACAGTATCCAAAGACTACTAATACACTCTTTATACATGTAAACACATGTATACTCTATTGACTCTTCAACACCTGATACCAAACACAAATTGTGTGTTGAACAAAGAAGCAATTTCCCAAATCCCCTACCCTTCTAACAGAATTTTTGTGACAATCTGCTCTGTTGAACATTACACTGGTTTCTACCTTGAGAGGAGTTTGTAGTAGAATTCCTTGATGTGCGACTGAAGTCACTTGGAATGTTGTCAGCAAATAGAGCAGCATCATTATCACTGTCTGAGGTATCTAACTCCTTGCTAACAGTGTCCTATAGAATAAAATGAAAACAGTGTGATCATAATAGTTATTACAAAGATAGAGATGTTTTCTTTTCTTCACCCTTTAAAAATAATGACGAGTTCCAATGAATCATTTTCATTCTCAAAAGATAGAGACAAAAAGACGGACAGGGAACCAAATTATGATCATTAATTGTGCACAGACCTAAATTATATATGTATAGTGAACGGAAGCAATACACGTAGTGTAGAGAAACAATACACCCAAGGTAGAGAGACAATATATGTAGTGTAGAGAGACAATGATGAAGTTAAGAGAAACAATACACACAGTGTAGAGAGGCAAAACATGCAGTGTAGAGAAAAAATACATGTAGTGTAGAGAGACAATACATGTCGTGTAGAGGGACAATACATGTAGTGTAGAAAAACAATACACCAGTGTAGAAGAACAATACACCCAATGTAGAGAGACAATACACCCAGTGTAGAGAAACAATACATGTAGTGTAAAGAAACAATACATGTAGTGTAGAGAGACAATATATGTAGAGAAACAATACATGTAGTGTAGAGAGACAATATATGTAGAGAAACAATACATGTAGTGTAGAGAGACAATATATGTAGAGAAACAATACATGTAGTGTAGAGAGAAAATATATGTAGAGAAACAATACATGTAGAAAGACAATACATGTAGTGTAGAGAGACAATACATGCTCTGTAAAAAAACAATACCCCCAGTGTAGAGAGACAATATACCCAGTGTAGAGAAACAGTATACCCAGTGTAGAGAGACAATACACCCAGTGTAGAGAAACAACATACCCAGTGTAGAGAGACAATACACCCAGTGTAGAGAAACAATACATGTAAAGAAACATTATATGTAGAAAGACAATGCAGTGTAGAGAGACAATACATGTAGTGTAGAGAAACAATACACCCAGTGTAGAGAGAAAATACATGTAGAGAAACAATACATGTAGAAAGAAAATTCAATCATGCAGTGTAGAGATACAATTCATGAAGTGTAGAGAGGCAATACATGCAGTGTAGAGAGACAATACATGTAGTGTAGAGAGAGACAATACATGCTGTGTAGAAAAACAATACACCCAATGTAGAGAGACAATACATGAAGTGTAGAGAGACAATACATCTAGTGTAGAAAACAATACATGTAGTGTAGAAAGACAATACAATCATGCAGTGTAGAGATACAATTCATGAAGTGTAGAGAGACAATACATGTAGTGTAGAAAACCAATACATGAAGAGTTATGTAGAGAGACAATACAATTAAAGTAGAGCGATAAAACATGCACTGTAGAGAAACAATATAGTGAAGCAACACATGCAGCATAGAAATTCTACATACGCAGTGTAGAGAGGCAATATGTGTAGTGTACAGAGACAACACTTGTAGTACATATAGGCAATATATGTAGTGAATAGAAAAGATACATTTAGTATAGAGAAACAACACATATGGTGTAGAAAGACAATGCATGTACAGTAGTGAAGAGAGGAAATACATTCATATAGAAAAGCAATACATGTAGTGCAAAGAAGCAATACTTGTAGTGTAGAGAGACATTTATTTAGTCTCTGTAAATAATCCCAATCCATGCAATGACGTTCAGTTTTACCTCATTCGTCATCATTTTAGTTCTGGTGTCACTATATGACTTATCAGTCAAGCTCAGATCATTCCAGCTGGTCTCACTCTCAGAATTTTGTGTGGTTGAGCTGGTATCATTCCATTTTGTTTCACTTTTTGCAGTACTCTTCTGAGCAGACTTCCTATCAAATTACAATAAAATTTAAACATTAATTTGCTACGTGATTGATACTTATGTTTACATGCATACAGTCATAACAAAACGTACAATCTGAATGTACATGGCACGCTTAAAGTTGTACTCTTTTACACCAATGATAATTTAGTATGATTTGCCAACATGACATTCCCTGTTAGGTAGGTAAATTAAAATGTGGAAAAAAAATAATTCAGTGGTCATATATGTATATGATAAATAATTTCATGCACAAGAAGGAATGAAAAATTGGTCAAAGGAGAAGGGGGTAGGCCATAAGTGAATTGATGATGGGACATGTACATGTACAGTAAAACACGGTTATAGTGAACACGCTTCTAATGAATTGATGCTTATAGTGAAGTGATTTTCACTCCCCGAGACTTTACTACATGTTGTAAACTTGACGGATATAACAAATTACACTTATAATGTTCGTTATAAGCTTGTTTTACTGTACCTTTTTTTTCTGGTATGAATGACAGATCCATCACCAATTTGTACCGTTCTGCAGTTCTGAATCAAAATGATTTTTTCTCCTGAAATAATTATGATTAATAATCTTGTTTCAATGATATCACATGATAAAAATATGGCCTTATGTGCCATTTGGCACAAAAAGGGTAGATGAGGTGAGGTGAATTTGACAAAAATTATATAAGTTGCAAGTGAATAATACTGTAAACGTATTACATTTAGCTGTGTATTCTATTTAGCGTTTTTCGCAGGAAACAGCGTCTGCTTAATCAAGTACATCAATCGCCAAATGTAAATATATATAGTAGATAAATAGATACATTCAGAAATGTGCTAAATCAAATCTAACTTGTTGAAAAATCATACTCCGCCAAATATCGTACACACTAAATATAATACGTTTACAGTTACTGTAGTTTAATCATCACAAGAGATTTTTTACATTTTTTCCATCATATTTTCACTAACCTGATTTTCAAAAAAAATTCTAACTAACCTTTATTCCTTGGAGTTTCCTCAGTTTGTTTGCCCTTTAGTTCTTTCTGGGCAGTGTTGCCCCCAGCAGCTTTTGCAACATTTGGAACAGCGGGTCCTGTGTAAGACATATAATGGGTCTTCACTGTCTCCCCAGAGTCCTTCCTCACCCTGACACCAGGACTAACATTGAGGGCTTTGTCTGTGGAATTCTGGTCCTGAAAACCAATAAAAAGTGGTATTAGACAAGATGATTTATATCATCAAATCAATTGTTAAACAAACCTCAAGCAACTGACTGATTCTTTAATCTAAACATAAAAAGGTACCTTGCCCTCAAAACCAGTCAATGTTGTTAAACCAAATCGAAATCATGATCTGATAATGTACCTTAATCTACTCTATTAAATTTAATTTGACCTTTTTTCACTAAAAGTTGAGGACAAACTTAAAATCATATCTCAATTAATGCTGTAATGAAATGCTGATGAATGAATATTTAATTACCTTGGGTTTTGCCGCTTTCTGTGTTGCATTTTGTACTGTATTTTTGTCGAGTGATCCATTATCAATCTCCAGTGATGTATCATTTTGAGACCTAGCTGGCCTAAAACCAGTGCTATCATCAATGCAGACATTTTTCCCCTCTGCCAACATATTAATTGTTTCATCTTCAGAAGTTGTGCTTGTTTGGGGCAATGATGTCTCTCCATTTGTCAAAGCTCTCACATCATTCAGTTGATTGTTTCCTTGAGTATCTGATGGGGCACTGTCAGTCAAGGAAGTGTTTCCATCAGCTTCTGCAGCCACAGAATCAGTGGTTAGAGTTAAATATTTTCCCATTCCCATATTTCCAACCTGTTGTTCTTGGACACCATATCCATTTCCTACGAGAGCTAGAACATTTGGGTCTTCATGTAAAATGCTTCCAAACCTGGGCTCCATTGGAGGGGGTCCAAATTTTTTCTCAAAACTTTCTTCAAAATTTTCCAGGAATTGGTCGACCCCAGTAAGTGCATTGACCATGGCCGACTTTCTCTCATCAAACTTCCTGATAGCTTCTTTGATAAGTCCAGTTACTTGGTTTATAACATACCCCACATTTTTATCTTTGCTGTAAAATTCAATCCCTTTCATCATAGTAAGGCCAGTTGGAGTACGATATGTACCATTACGGGGATCTGCAGTGTGAATAGGTCTCACAGCATACTTTTTCTGCTTTTTAATAGTATTTTCCAGTGCTCCTTTGGGGCAAGTTTGATCTAACCTTGTCTTTCCAATTGCTTCACTGGTGAAGAATCGTAGCACTTTATCAGAACAGAATGATTTCGTGAGATATGGCAAGATAAATATTGCTCTTTCAGAAATGTCATGAACATTGTCGTCATATGGACATGGGAAATGCTCGCTATCATGAGTTTCAATCTTGACAGATTTGCTATTTTCTACAGTTCTTAAAATTTCCTTAAACCACCCTAAAAAATCCATGAAAGTGTCGTAATCATCCTTGGCATAAACAAGAACAATATGGATCAGATCACAGGGCTCCACTGGTTCTTCATCAACTTTCATGGGATATCTGGGGTGGCGTTCGTAGAGTTCTCGATTACTTATTCTGTTGATAAACCCCTGATGTCCCGGTGTTCTGGCATCTGTACACCTACTGTCTACAGGTGCAGCATCAAGTTCTGTGTCCTCCATAGTGGTTGAACAAACTTCCGAATCCGAAACAGCTACTGTAAATACCTCGATCCTATGGTAGTGGTAAAAAGTTACATATAGATACTGTAGGTCCTTGATTTAAGTACAGCAAATAAGCAGAATTTGTGTTCAATTTTGGTATCACCAGCTAGATTAATGTACATGTCATGGATGAAAATGGTCTACTAACTCTACTGGAAATCCCGTGTGTATTTTTAGTCTAGGCCTACCTCCGCGCATACGGTCACGTGTCAACTTGGCGTCAGGTAAACTCGGCACGGGAATCCGGCATATGACAGAAAATCATAATAAGGGGCCCATGGGCCACATCGCTCACCAAAGCCACAATGCCCAACTCTCTGACCTAACTCTGCGGATTAAAGTAGCTTTACGAAAATCAAATACAAAATGCATACATGGATATTGGATAAATGCTAATGCCTATTATGTCGTGCCGTCATATGTATGGCACGCCAAATTAGCAAAAATGAGCTAAACATGGTTTCACAGTTGGTAAATTAGGTTTATCGACTGGTAACTATAGTTTACGAACCGCAAACTATAGTTAACGATTCGTTAACTATAGTTTTCATCTGTAAAACTATATTGAACGATTGTAAACTATAGTTAACGAATGATAATCTAAGTTTAGCTGTCTGCAAATAACGTTAACGATTGATTTTGCTGATATAGGTTCACATATGTAAACTATAATTTACATTCGTTAACTATGGTTAAGAGTTGTTAATTATCGTTTCACAATCGTGAAACTATATTTATCAGATAAACTATGTTTTGCAATCGCAAATAGTTGTTTTCAGTGTTAATTATATAGTTTTACACTTCT
The DNA here is from genome assembly GCA_033439105.1 of Magallana nippona. Lineage (NCBI taxonomy): Eukaryota > Metazoa > Mollusca > Bivalvia > Ostreida > Ostreidae > Magallana > Magallana nippona. Next base: position 5,560,017 of record CM065921.1, read on the forward strand.
GCAACATAGATGATCGCGTTAACTATGGTTTACAGATGTGAAATATAGATTAACGGCCTTAACTATAGTTTTCTGTCCGTTAACTATAGTTTACAACCGTTAAACCAAGTTTATCGACTGTGAAACTATGATTATCTCATTTTTGTGAATTTGGCGTGCCATACATATGTTATTAAGTTTTCGATAGTCGATTTTCAGCGCGCGAATTCACCCCAAAATTACGTCAATTTTTAATTACTTACAATACTGGACATACGGAATCTCCTTTCGTCTTTATACATCTATATACCCATCGTCGGAAACCCACGGCCAGTCTCGCATACGCTTACAGTAAGCGTATGCGAGACTGGCCGTGGGTTTCCGACGATGCTATATATGCTGCATGCAAAGGTTTAAATCACAAAAGTACTCAAGAGACTAACAAAAAAATATGTTTTACTATTACTTTAATAAAAGTCATTAAAATTGCCTTAAATCTTAATCATAATATCAGAATATCTATACTTGCTTATAGTCTGTTAAAATATACCTTCGAAGATGTATTTTCATGCTAATATTATAACGCAAGTTCTTGGTATCGAAGCCGAAGAGCATTATAGACCGTATAACCAGGTTATGTTTCGTTTATTTCAACTATCAATGAAGAAATTTATTGATGAATCATACTATCGGAAACATGTGACAGTAAAATGCGGTATCAAGTTTATTCATACCTTGTAACTGCATATGATGACGACTTTTCTTTGATTTAGTATCGGCGATTTAAGGTTAAAAGTTATACACGTGTACTTAAGAAATTGTTGACTATAGAGGCAGTCATTAGAGGCAAAGGTTATGTTAGACACTCGGAATAGAAACACATTACGCAAGGATGCATTTTTTTTCACACTTCATCATTCAAAACAAGTTTTGAAGAAAAAATTAAATTCTTGGTGATGCTATAGGTGGAACCCATTCACTACAGAGTAACACCAATCCAATGTACTATGTGGGAGTTATCAAATGTACTGTATCCAATGTACTGGGTAGCACCCATCCAATGTTCTGGGTAGAAACTATCCAATGTACTAGGTAGAACCTATCCAATGTACTGGGAAGAAAATATCCAATGTACTAGTTAGAAACTAACCAATGTACTGCATGAGTAGAAACTATCCAATGTACTGGGTAGAATCTATCAAATATAAGTGGATAAAAACTATCAAGTGTATTACGTAGAAACTATCCAATGTACTGGGTAGAAACTATCCAATGTACTAGGCAGAAACTATCCAATGTACTGCATAAGTAGAAATTATCAAATGTACTAGAAAAAACCCATTCACTACTGAGAAACACCAACCCAATGTACTATATAGGAATTATCGAATGTACTGTATCCAATGTGCTGGATAGCACCCATCCAATGTACTGGGTAGAAACTATCCAATGTACAGGATAAACACTATTCAATGTACTGGTGGGTAGAAAATACCCAATGTACTGGATAGAAACTATCCGATATACTGGGGATAGAAATTATCCAATGTACTGGATAGAAACTATCCGATGCACTGGGTAGAAACTATCCAATATACTGGGTAGAAACTATCCAATTATCTGGGAAAAACTTTCTAATGTACTGGGTAAAATCTATCTAATGTTCTGGGTAGAAACTATCATATGTTCTCGATAGAAAATATCTAATATCATTAGTAGAAACTATCCAATGTAGTTGGTAGAAACTTTTTAATGAACGGAGTTAAAAAATATGTCAAATGCAATGGATAGAAACTATCCAATATTCTGGGAAGAAACTATCTAACGTGCTGGGTAGAAACTATCCAATGCACCGAGTAAAAACAATCCAATGTAATAGTTAGACACTATCCAATATACTGGGTACTATCCATTGTACTCGGTAGAGCCTATCCAATGTACTGGGTAAAAACTATCAAATGTACTTGGTAGACACTATCCAATGTACTTGGTAAAAATTATCCAATGTACTGGATAGAACATATCAAATGTAATGGGTAGACACTATCCAATGTACTTGGTAAAATCTATCCAATTTACTGAGGCGAAACTATCCAATGTACTTCGTAGAAGCTATCCGTTGTACTTGGTAGAAACATTTCAATGTACGGTGTAGAAACTTTCTAACGTACTGGGTAGACACTATCCAATGTTCTGGGCAGAAACTCTCTAATGTTCTGGGTAGAAACTATCAAATGTACCAAGTAAAAACTATCAAATGTGCTGGGTGGACACTATCCAATGTACTGAAAAGAACATATCAAATGTAATGGGTAGAAACTATTCAATGCTCTGAGTAGAAACTATGGAATGTACTTGTTAGAAACTATCCAATGTACTGGGTAGAAACTATCCAATGTACTGGGTAGAAACTATCTAATGTACTGGGTAGACACTACCCAATGATCTGGGTAGAAACTATCCAATGTTCTGGGTAGAAACTATTTAATGTACTGGGTAGAAACTATCAAATGTACTGGGTAGACACTATCCAATGTTCTTGGTAGACACTATTCAATGTTCTTGGTAGACACTATCCAATGTTCTGGGAAGAAACTATCAAATGTACCGGGTAGAAACTATCCAATGTACTAGTTAGAAACTATCCAATGTACTGCATGAGTAGACACTATCCAATGTTCTGGGTAGAAACTATCTAATGTATTGGGTAGAAACTATCAAATGTACTGGGTAGACACTATCCAATGTTCTGGATAGAAACTATTTAATGCTCTTGGTAGAATTTTGAATTTATTTAATGTACTGGGTAATACGTACTCTGTTTGGATGGTTTCTATACAATACATTGGATAGTTCCTACCCAATTTACTGAGTAGAAACTATCCGATGTTCTAGGTAGAAACTATATAACGTACTGGGTAGAAAATAACTAATTGATGGGTAGAAACTATCTAATGCACTGGTTAGAAACTATCAAATGTAGTGGGTAAACACACACTATCCAATGTTCTGGGTAGAAACTATCTAATGTTCTGGGTAGAAACTATCCAATACTTGTGGTAGAAACTAGAAATTATTTAATGTACTGGGTAATATGTACTCTGTATGTTGGATAGTTTCTATTCAGTATATTGGAACTAATTAATGTACTCGGTAGAAACTACCATCTAATGTACTGTGTGGAAACTATCCAATGTACTGGATAGAAACTATCCAACATTCCAAGTAGAACCTTTTGAAATATACTGGGTAGAAACTATCCAATATTCTAGGTAGAAACTATCCAATATTGTTGGTAGAAACTATCAAATGTACTGGGTGGAACCTTTTCATTGATCTAGTTTTATATTTCTTTAACTATGTGATCAATAACATTGAAATGATATCTTTATCCTGGGATGGTTTTTGTTAAGTATTGTTTAGAAAAATGTAAAAAGAAATTTTAGCATAAATATTTCTTTAATATTGCATATATACTCAGTCATATTATTTGTCTTATACAATTTTTTGTCATAAAATATCGCCTTTTACAAAAATAGAATTGGTTTTTAAGACAGTTCCAGATATTAAGATCTGGTAGATTAAGCCATCATAAATGAGAAAATATAACTACATCTCCTCTCATACTATGGACACTAGATTCCTAATTAAAAGCGAGGAATTAATATCCGTGTAAAATCGCAAGAAGCAACCCTCGCGGATTTTAAAAATCTCGCTTTTATTTTTCAGACGGTTTTGAACAATAGGAAATTATAGCAAAAAATTGGTGCTCATGATTTTATATGCTCGCGATTGATACAAAACAGTGGAATCACGCAATTAAGTACTAGGCGCGTAAAATAAGGAATTTACAGTACATATAAAAATATTTACAAAAGGTTTATTATACATACCTGGTTTAAAATGATTTTTGACTAAGCTTTAATTTATTGCAACAATTGCATATATGGAGTTATGAACACCTTTCAGTGAACTGAGATAGTTTGTACTAATAGATGAGCCTAGCTGTTGCTGCCTATTTTGAAACAATCTGAAACAGTGAATTTTAATTACATTTAAAATTACCACAGAGTTATGCCTATTGAATGTGCCAAAACATGAAATGAAGTTACAAGTAAGTTATGAATGAAAATCATACAAACAGTATGCAACAATTAAACATATAAAACAAATCAAAGTTATTTGAACTCTACTTTCAACAGTACTGAAACAACAAAACTAACAGGGGGTACAAGAAAAATACCAGTGTACCTTTATGAAGTAAAAAATTAGAAGGATGAAGTTCGCAAGTAGGGAACAGGAATACATATCTCTATTACACACACACACACTGTTTGTAAATACAGATCTTTTTTTTTTATTCAAAAGACATTTTAAATGTAAAACATGAACAAAAAGAAACTATACAAAAAATGAAGAAAACAAAATAAAAAAACAACAATAAAATCCCCCCTCCCCCCCCCCCCCCAAAAAAAAAAAAAAATCCATGAACAACAATAATAAACACAAATGAAAATTAACATTCTTCAAAAGTTACCTTATAATATACGTTCATTCTCTTCTATTTATTAGATATTGTAAAATGAAATGGATAATAAAAATATTATGCAACAACAATGCCTAAAATAAGTCAACAGGATCAATGGTACAGGTACACATGTATATTCAATAAAATTTGATTTAATTTTATAACGTCATTGTCACAATTTTGTATATATGTTGAATTAAAGTGTTATTAGTTTTTTATTTATTTTTGTGAGTAACGGCGCTCCATAGAGTGCTACGGTCAGCTAGTCATTGAGTGTTAGACCGGTTTTCGTGCACGAGTTAGTTCCGGCCAGGTCGTTGATGAAAGAAGGTGTGTCCTTCAGTGAGGACCTTCGTGGTGTTTGTCAAAATGTCTTAGGACCTGTGTGGCCTATGTCTATTTCTGTCTGTGTGAAATGAAATCCTGTGTGGAGTGTTTGGAAAGAATTCCTGTGTGGTATTCCTGTACATTAAACCGTGTTGAGAAAGAACAGCAGTAAGTGAGAAGTATTTTTCATTAAGTTTAGAATATGCATACTTTGGGGTATAAATATTTTTGTCTTTTGTTAAGTGTTTTATGATATTTTTTGTTTGTTTGCATAAGAATATAAGTATGGTAGCCCGACGGTTGAATATTTTTATTTGAACAGTATATAGTGTTGTAATTTTCACTGAGGACCCGACAATGAATTTTAGGTGACTAGCTGAGTGGGTGTGGTCGACGATTCTTATGGTTATATTATCCGTGGGTGCAGAACAACTACAGACGACCCATAGTCGACGCGAGAAAAGCGACGCACGTGGACGCACAGGCACATGGTGACGTTGGTGATTGAATTGAGTAACATCCATGGTAACAGGTGACTAGCTGAGTGGGTGTGGTCGACGATTCTTATGGTTATATTATCCGTGGGTGCAGAACAACTACAGACGACCCATAGTCGACGCGAGAAAAGCGACGCACGTGGACGCACAGGCACATGGTGACGTTGGTGATTGAATTGAGTAACATCCATGGTAACAGGTGACTAGCTGAGTGGGTGTGGTCGACGATTTTTATGGTTGTGTTATCCGTGGGTGCAGAACAACTACAGATGACCCATAGTCGACCCGAGAAAAGCGACGCACGTGGACGCGCAGGCACATGGTAACGCTGGTGATTGAATTGAGTAACATCCATGGTAACAGGTTCATACTACATGGCAGTGTGTCACGCAAGTGTACCTGAATATGCTTTATACATGTACATGTACGACGTATCCTTATCGCCGTGATTAATATAAATGGTGGTTCCAAATATACATTTACCTGTTGCGTGTGCAATTCTTCATAAAACTTAGAACACAGCGTACCAAAACCAAATCATTGTCCGGACTAAGAATTAACAAGTGTCATCAGCCAAAGTCGGGTTATTTATTCTGTTTATTTATATGTTGGGGGGTATTTAGGGGGTTAGTATATTTTTTGTTAATATTGTTTGTGTTTGTGTGTTGTGTGATTTTTCTGTTATTTGCGTGTGTGAATTGCGTGTATTGAGTGTTTGAGAGTGTGTGTGTAGAGAGTGTTGTATGCAGTAGTTATATTCTTTTCTTTACACTGTAAATAAAGTTATTTTCACAGTTCTGCCTCTTTATTCATTCAAAGTTCAGTTTATAAACGAGGGAATTTCCAGGCCTTTTAACACAAATTGTGACATTGGGGGCTCGTCCGGGATTCTGGAATTTATTTTGTTTGTTAAATCCTTACGTTGACTAAACTGAGCTTTGAAATGGAGGAAGAATTAGAAAAGTTAGTAGAATTTGGAAAGAAACTGAATTTGAAAGGTGAACAGTTACTTGAGTACGTAAGAGAAAAGGAGAAAGCTCAGAGAAAATCTGAGGATGACAGATTGCAAAGAGAGGAGAGAGCTGCAGAAAGAGACGCAAAAAGAGTAGAAAAAGAGCTTAGCTTGAGAATGATAGAAAGAGAACAGGAAGCAAAGAAAGTAGAGAAAGAGTTAAGTTTGGAAATTGCTATGAAAGAGTCTGAGAGTCAGTTGGCCTTGTTAGATAGACAGATTCAGTTAGAAAAGATAAAGGCCGAAGCTTTCAAATTAGAACTTAGTTCAAATCAAGGGGCTCCAGTAGTGTCAGGTGTTGTTCAAAATCAGGCTAAGTTACCAAAACTCCCTCCTTTTAGTGACCAAAAGGATTGTATTGATGCTTATCTGCAAAGGTTTGAGAGGTTCGCTGAAAATGCTAAGTGGGGTAGGGGTACTTGGTCAATAAATCTCAGTGCACTACTCACAGGTACTTCTCTTGAAGTGTACTCTCGATTGTCGCCAGACGATGCATTAGATTATGATAAGCTCAAGTTTTCTCTGTTGCAGAGGTTTAGATTATCTGAAGAAGGTTTCCATGATAAATTCAGAAGTAGTAAACCAGATAAAGGTGAGAATCCCCCGCAATTTCTGGCGCGTCTAGAAAACTATTTGACTAGATGGATGGAATTAGCTAAATCACCTCCTACTTATGAAGGTTTAAGAGATCTTTTGTTACGCGAACAATTTATCGCGAGTTGCAGTAAGTCTTTAGCTACATTCATACGCGAACGTCATCCGGTAGATGTCAAAGAAATGACGCGGCTCGCCGAACAATTTATAGAGGCGCACGGTAGCTCTTCATTTACTTATGATCGCACGAATCAGCGTCCGTCTAACCTATCAGAAGGCGCGAAGCAACCTACTGGAATCCAAAGGAATTCTGGCATGGGTCAGGGTAGGAATGATAGAAAATGTTACAAGTGTGGACATGTAGGTCACATAGCAAAGGACTGTTTTAATAGATTTAATCAGGGAAATCGTACTCACAAAGGTGCTATGTTAATGACTTCCTCTAATCCTAGGGACAATTCGTACAGGTCGCAAAGAACAAAGGCTGATATTACCAAAGAAAATTTTCCAGGGAATCCAAGATACAACCCAGGTAATCATGTTGGTTCTTTGTGCATTCTTTCAGAAAAGCTGAAAGAGTGTTGCATGCAAAATAATGAAGTAACTTTACGCTGTGGGCATATTTTACCTGTTATAGGAGGTGCATGTCGTATTTGTCACAAAATGCCTGTATTGGAAGGACTTGTGAATTCAAGCGGAGTTGAAGTATTGCGTGATAGTGGTTGCAGTGGTGTGGTAGTTAAAAGTAAGCTAGTTTCTCAAGACCAGTTTACAGGCAGATTTGTCGAATGTGTTCTGATAGATGGTACTGTAAGAAAAGTTCCCGAGGCAATCATCAGTATTCAGACGCCATTTTTGTCAGGTAAGGTCAAAGCTCTATGTATGACTAATCCAGTGTATGACCTCATTATAGGCAACATTGATGGCGCAAGAGACCCATCAAATCCTGATCCAGACTGGGGAAAACGATGGAAAACCAAGAGTGATGAGGTAACTGTCGAGGGTTTAGCTGTGCAAACTAGAGGCCAAGCAAAGCAAGAAAAGGAAAAATTCAAAACACTTAAGGTACCAAGTATTTCTGGAAATTTTGTTACAGTTGATGACATGAGAACTGCCCAAAGGAATGACATCACGTTGGAAAAATATCGTGAGTATGCAAATTCTGGTACTCGGAAATTTACAGGACAACAAAATGTGTCATGGTTTGTCATAGAGGATGATTTGCTCTTCAGATACTTTCAGTCCCCCAAGGTGAGTAACAACAAAATCTTCAAACAGTTGGTAGTTCCTTTGCCGCACCGTATTACTGTTATGAAAATTGCACATGATTGTGTTCTAGCTGGTCACTTGGGCATTAAGAAAACGACTGATAGGGTATTGTCAAACTTTTACTGGCCAGGAGTACAGGGAGATGTAGGTAGATTCTGTAGGTCATGTGACGTTTGCCAACGAACTTTGCCAAAAGGTAAGGTAACTCCAATTCCATTAGAGTCAATGCCTCTCATTGATACTCCATTTGAGCGAGTTGCTGTTGACTTAGTTGGTCCTATATTCCCAGCAACAGATCGTGGAAACAGGTATATTCTTACCATGGTAGATTACAGTACACGATATCCAGAGGCAACAGCACTTAAAGGTATCGAGACAGAGCGTGTTGCTGAAGCTCTGTTTGAATTTTTCACAAGATTAGGTATTCCTAAAGAAATACTATCAGATATGGGAACCCAGTTCACATCAAATCTTATGAAAGAAGTAGGTCGTTTACTATCACTTGCTCAACTAACAACAACTCCTTACCATCCAGCTTGCAATGGTCTGGTTGAGAAATTTAATGGAACACTCAAACAAATGTTACGACGCATGGCTGCTGAGAGACCCAAAGACTGGGACAGGTACATTGCTCCTTTGCTTTTTGCTTACAGGGAAGTTCCGCAGGAGAGTATGGGTTTTTCTCCCTTTGAGTTGTTATATGGTCGAACTGTACGTGGACCAATGTCGATTTTGCGTGAAATCTGGACTAGTGAACTGAAAGATCCGGAAGTCAAGAGTACCTACCAATACGTTTTAGACTTGAAAGAGCGCATCGCAGAAACGTGTGACTTAGCAAAGGAAAATTTGCAGAAATCGAGTCAACGCTACAAGAAATACTATGACCGGAAAACAAAGCGTCGGTCATTCAATTTGCAAGACAAAGTGTTGATCCTTCTCCCCACAGACAACAATAAACTACTCATGCAGTGGAAAGGTCCGTTTACTGTTGTTGGAAAAGTTGGTATGTCTGATTACAGGGTAGATGTACAGGGAAAAACGAAGACTTTCCACGCCAACCTATTGAAGAGATACCTGGAAAGAGATCCTCCTATTATCATCAGCTCGTGTGCTGTCATCGAAGAAGAATCAACGGAGAGTGAGGAATTTGAAAGTGATTTCCCGCTGGAATCTCCTCCTTCAGAAGCCACAGAAACATATCAAGATGTGAACATTGACAAAGATCTATCAGATCTGCAGAAAGATGAAGTTAGCAGACTCCTACTAGACTTTAAGGATGTTTTATCTGATATTCCAAGTCGTACAAATCTTGCTCAGCATGAGATTCACTTGACAACAACTGATCCGATCCGAAATAAGCCGTATCAAATTCCGTTTGCTCTGCGCGACGCGGTACGAGGTGAAATAAAGAAAATGATTGAAATGGGTATCATAGAATCTTCGGAATCTCCATACGCGAGTTCTATTGTCGTGGCGAAAAAGTCAGATGGCTCGAAAAGAATATGCATTGATTTCAGAAAGCTTAATAAAGTTACGGTATTTGACGCCGAACCTATGCCCGACCCGGAAGAAATTTTTGCTAAGATCGGTAAAAGTAAATTTTTCACGAAAGTAGACCTTTGCAAAGGCTACTGGCAAATCCCCATGCGAGACGAAGACAAGGATCTCACTTCATTTGTTACACCTGACGGTTTGTTTAGATTCACGGTGATGCCGTTCGGTTTATCGAACGCGGCTGCTACTTTCAATCGTATGATGCGGGTTTTGTTGAAAGGTTTGAAAAACACAGATAGCTTTATTGATGATATATTGGTGCATACTGAATCTTGGGATGATCATATCATTGCACTGAGGTGTTTGTTAGAAAGACTCAGATCAGGAAAGTTGAGTGCAAAACCATCCAAATGTTTTGTAGGTTTTAACTCCCTTGATTTTTTAGGTCACTCCATTGGAAATGGTGTTTTGCGTCCAAACAATGACAAACTTCAAGCAATTAAGAATGCTCCTCGCCCAGAGACCAAGAAACAGGTACGATCGTTTCTCGGACTCATCGGTTACTATCGTAAATTTGTACCAAATTTTGCATCTACTGCTTGTCCTTTGACAGATTTAACGAAAAAGGGTGTCCAAAACAAAATATGTTGGCAAGATCATCATGAAAGAGCTTTTATTTCGTTGAAATCTTTGCTTTTGTATACCCCTATTCTTAGATTGCCCGATTTCCAGAAAGATTTCTATTTGAGAACGGATGCGTCAGAGTATGGTATCGGTGCAGTTTTGTTGCAAGAGCATGAGCGAAAGTTCCCTATTGCGTATGCAAGTCGCAAGTTGAGTGAAAGAGAAAGAGGTTATTCAGTCATTGAGAAAGAGTGTTTGGCTATAGTATGGGCAGTCAAAAAATTCCAAGCATATCTGTACGGTAGAACATTTGTTCTTGAGACTGATCATCAACCTTTGGTGTATCTCAATAGATCAAAGATTTCAAATGGAAGGTTGATGCGTTGGGCAATATTTTTGCAGTCGTATAATTTCACGATACAAGCTATCAAAGGTATTGACAATGTAGGTGCAGATTTTTTGAGTCGTCACGTGAAGTAGCCCGTTTGTGTATTTATGTCAAAATATGGTTTCCGAATTTTGAAACTTAAAAGGGGAGGTATGTCACAATTTTGTATATATGTTGAATTAAAGTGTTATTAGTTTTTTATTTATTTTTGTGAGTAACGGCGCTCCATAGAGTGCTACGGTCAGCTAGTCATTGAGTGTTAGACCGGTTTTCGTGCACGAGTTAGTTCCGGCCAGGTCGTTGATGAAAGAAGGTGTGTCCTTCAGTGAGGACCTTCGTGGTGTTTGTCAAAATGTCTTAGGACCTGTGTGGCCTATGTCTATTTCTGTCTGTGTGAAATGAAATCCTGTGTGGAGTGTTTGGAAAGAATTCCTGTGTGGTATTCCTGTACATTAAACCGTGTTGAGAAAGAACAGCAGTAAGTGAGAAGTATTTTTCATTAAGTTTAGAATATGCATACTTTGGGGTATAAATATTTTTGTCTTTTGTTAAGTGTTTTATGATATTTTTTGTTTGTTTGCATAAGAATATAAGTATGGTAGCCCGACGGTTGAATATTTTTATTTGAACAGTATATAGTGTTGTAATTTTCACTGAGGACCCGACAATGAATTTTAGGTGACTAGCTGAGTGGGTGTGGTCGACGATTCTTATGGTTATATTATCCGTGGGTGCAGAACAACTACAGACGACCCATAGTCGACGCGAGAAAAGCGACGCACGTGGACGCACAGGCACATGGTGACGTTGGTGATTGAATTGAGTAACATCCATGGTAACAGGTGACTAGCTGAGTGGGTGTGGTCGACGATTCTTATGGTTATATTATCCGTGGGTGCAGAACAACTACAGACGACCCATAGTCGACGCGAGAAAAGCGACGCACGTGGACGCACAGGCACATGGTGACGTTGGTGATTGAATTGAGTAACATCCATGGTAACAGGTGACTAGCTGAGTGGGTGTGGTCGACGATTTTTATGGTTGTGTTATCCGTGGGTGCAGAACAACTACAGATGACCCATAGTCGACCCGAGAAAAGCGACGCACGTGGACGCGCAGGCACATGGTAACGCTGGTGATTGAATTGAGTAACATCCATGGTAACAGGTTCATACTACATGGCAGTGTGTCACGCAAGTGTACCTGAATATGCTTTATACATGTACATGTACGACGTATCCTTATCGCCGTGATTAATATAAATGGTGGTTCCAAATATACATTTACCTGTTGCGTGTGCAATTCTTCATAAAACTTAGAACACAGCGTACCAAAACCAAATCATTGTCCGGACTAAGAATTAACAAGTGTCATCAGCCAAAGTCGGGTTATTTATTCTGTTTATTTATATGTTGGGGGGTATTTAGGGGGTTAGTATATTTTTTGTTAATATTGTTTGTGTTTGTGTGTTGTGTGATTTTTCTGTTATTTGCGTGTGTGAATTGCGTGTATTGAGTGTTTGAGAGTGTGTGTGTAGAGAGTGTTGTATGCAGTAGTTATATTCTTTTCTTTACACTGTAAATAAAGTTATTTTCACAGTTCTGCCTCTTTATTCATTCAAAGTTCAGTTTATAAACGAGGGAATTTCCAGGCCTTTTAACACAAATTGTGACAGTCATAATTATTAAAATCTTAATACAGGTTTGACAAGTATATACATGTAATACATTGTATTGTTCTTATTGCATTGCCTTCCTTCCCACTGTCGCAAACCACGGCCAATACCACTCCCATCTAGGAGAGGGCTATATGGACACTGGACCGTGGCTATAGACGATGCCTCCTTCCATAAACAACACAAACTCTGGTAATTAAAACATGTATAAAATAAAACTGTATTTTAAAATTCATATCTGTATGTTTTCTTATACATTGTAATGCTATGCATGAGGCAGCTCAGTTGATGTGCCTAAAAGAAACACAAGACTACCACAAAGTCAGACTCTAATGCAGTATGAAATGTTGAATCTAGAACTGCTCTGGGAATAAATTTTCGGCTAATTCATGTAAAGAGTGACAAATAAGCAGGGAACGGACTTTTTCCATGGAGATTCCTGACTCTACAAGCAGATCGGGACGATCGCCGTTTCGTTTGTCATAGTTGTAGTAGAATTCGGGGTGTCCCCTCAGCAACATCCCAATCACCTGGGCTTCTTTTTCATTAATGATGACAATGAGTGGTGATCCAGAGGCGCCATGAGTTATGCTCTCAGAACAATGGAAGAGGAGGTGGTCTGGAGACAGAATGCATGGCTCATAATCTTTTTTAACTTGGTCCTCTCTGTAACCTCGAGTGGTAAAGAACAATATGCCCTCTTTTACTAGATTTTCTAATTCTTCCTGTTCCTTAATGATTTTACATGCTGGGTCATGCTCTAGTTTTTTACCACCTGGATGACCAATCAAATGAAGCTTTGTGGCTGCTGCATTAATGGTTTTTAGGTGAAATGGATTTGGTAAATTTGTATACTCTATCAACTCCAAAATGACAACATCATGAGATGGAGAGGCAAATGCTACATCATATGAACACTGAGCAAGAGAACTGTGCATGTTGTCTCTCACAAATCCAAATTTGATTTGAACACGCTTGGTGATGGATTGCTTACCTATCTCAATTAATTCTTCTGTAAAAAAATTAAAATGTTAAGGTAATACACATACATGTGTCACAGGATTAATTATTTTAGCTAATTATTCATCATAATTGCGTTCATTTATTTCAACATTTCATGTTTTCATTTTCCATTGTTCATTTGTTTCCATTCGAGCTGTTTCATTCATTCATACATTCATTCATAGTATGATAGTAGTACCAGAGGTCACGTGGTTACGTCTGGCGGGTGGATTGGTGAATGAATGGGTGTGTTAGACTGGTTTTTCGGGTTTGAGTGAATGAGTGCGCATGTCAGTTTATATAATCCAAATTTTAGCATGAACTTTTAGAATTTAATATCATGACGCCACCCAAGACAGACGGTTGATGTGTGCTCCTTAGCTTTGTCAACTCGACTATAACTAATTATTTAGTAGTCATATATCGCTGTTATACTTGGTGAGTTATTTTGATAAAATATATGTAATTTAAATTCTATCTAACTAAATATAAAGTTTAATGAGTGAATGTAGAGAATGAGAGTGTTTTAGTTATATTATAATTGTATATGATTATTATAGATCACCATGTGGAAACCAATTATAAAATAATCAGAAGATGTGAATAAATTCAGTGTTAATAATTCAACAAAAAGGCATTGGAGTTCTGGTTCCCAAAGTAGCTCCGAAAATATATATATATATATATATATATATATATATATATATATATAAAGATATATATATATATATAAGCTACCCCTTCACACATGTATACATGTAGATAAATTTAGTACATGTTGACAATATAAATTTATTCTTATTATTTGTATGAGTTGAAACTACCTGATAATGCATCCAAAAAAATAATCATGCCTATTAGTGGAGTGACAAAGATAGAAAAAGTCGCTTATTTTTCGAGTTTAATGGACCGGCATACATCACGGCTGAAAGTTAGTTTTTCTTAAAGATATCACCCTCTCCAAACATATTTGCCCGGTCGTAGAGTTTTCTCTCAAGTCAATTTTTTTTAAATGGGAAAAAATTGAAGATTTGAGCGTTTTTCAATGTTTGATTTTTTCACTTTGTTGTCAACCACTGTTCTTTATTATAAAAAAGTTAAATTAAGATATTTTCTTGATATAATAGTCATTGTTGTCTAAATGCCCAATGCAAGTATATGTTTCTAATATTTGTCTTGTAAATAAAACAAATATTGATTAACTCAAAGTCTGGTATTCATGAACTGTTGAACACAAGAAGGATTATTCATGTGATAGTGGTACATGCCTTGTTAGATAAAATTATGTTTAGTTATAAGGGTGAAAAACATCACATCCACAGATACTGAGGCAACTACACTAATGATTCAAATATGTTTAGACAATTAATATACATGTAGTGAAGTGATGACAAACCTATAAATTATTTTTTTACTTTCGTAAAATCGACATAGTGATAGGACATATTTTTCCTTAAATGCACACTCCTCTTCGAACAGTTTTGTCCAATTTTATAGATTTCTCGTCAAATCAGTTTTATAAGACAATTAAAGTGAAGAAATGAGCCTATTTCATATTTTAGATTGCTAGTGTGAAGAATTTTTAAAAATAATTATATTTACTTAAGAAATAAACAGCAATTTAAAAAGTTCACCAGGATATGAACTTGGTTGGTCACGTGATCAAGTCCTGTGAAGCCCGAAGGGCTTCTCAGAAGATTCTTATGCGTGTGTGATTATCATGAAATATACATATAAAATAAATCGATTCATCATACAAACAGCTAGACATATATTATATGTAAATATTTTGTTTCACATCAATAAATACAACTTACGAAAACAAAAATCTTATGAAATTTGTAAAACTGATAAATAATTTGCGAATTTTTACAAATTATTTCACTTTGTGAATGTTTGGTCATATTTCAGTCATTGATCTTTGATCTTTTTTATTTCTACAACCGGGTAAAAATTAATACTTGATATTTTATCCTCCCAAAAATATACAAATTAGCCGTGAGGTAGGGTGGTACATTAAAATCAAATATTTGATGGTATTGTCACTCCACTATATGTTGTTGTTAAGAAGATTTTTAAATACAAAGAGGGCAAATGTGATTAAAAACTAAGCAGGGGCAAAATATTCCCTACAGAAAGTTGCAAATTTTCTATTTAAAACCTGGTAACTGCTTTTGTTTTGATCGAGGTTCAAAAAAAGTAAACGAAGATTTGATTTTCATTCGTATCAGTTATAGCCTAGCTTACTCTTTTTGTTGGCGTCCACAAATGACCAGAGTTTAGACAATTTCCATGCTCCATCAACTGGTATTTTGTTCTCTGTCCATTCCATCTGCTTTCGTTCTTCCTCTGTCAATCTCCTGTACACTTCTTCCCAAAATGGAACTACAATGCAATAATACACAAATGATTAATTATAATATTCATCATGTCATTATGTATATCTAAACAACAAGATGCTTTCTTTGGAGATCTATAAAGATAGTGAGTCTTGTAGAAAAAACATATAACCTGCATCAGCAGAATATGTAAATTTTTGTTACAATACTTTTTTTCTTTTTTTACACATTTTCTTACTTTAAGAAAAAGTTAGATATATTTTGTTTGACAATTTGAATATGAATACCAGAAAACAAAACTCATATTAAGGTCATCAAGTTAAATAATACATGTATTAACATCTACTGTGTATTTTTTCATGTATTAAGAAATTGGATTGTGTTCAAAGATCTACTGACAAAACTAAATCATGGTATAAACAATTTAAATTAATTTGCCCGCACTTGAATATACGCATTCACTTACTTAGAACATCCTTCATTGCATGGAAGGCTGTCATGAAGTACTTGCTGCCCACTCGGAATCCAGTAGCATGACTCTCCTTGATATATGTAACCTTAATACAGCCGATCCGCTCGAAGAGTTTCTCCTGGTAATATATAAGCAGTCCTTCTATGCAGGGAAAGCTGTTATCTACAATTTTCCTGAGTGGCTGACCCTGCTGAAAACTTGCTTTAAAAAGAAATAAATTATATGTTCATCATTGAGCAAAAGACTTAGTGACTTTGCTAGTCAACATGAGATCAAAGGTGGTCTTACCTGGCTGTTGAAATACTTTTTCTTCACGAGGTATTAATGCCACAAAGTGTGCTCCTATTCCATTCAACCTCAAGTGCCCAATATAAATGACTGGATTCCTTGTGGTTTTGCGAGTGTAGTTGAACTTGTCTTCTTTAAGTTTGGATCCTGTTACTGATAACACTGTGACCGGAACATCATACATCTGGGAGAGCCCCAGGATCTCCAAACTCCCTCCCCACTCCCCCTCATGGACCTTCTTCAGAAATCTCTGCCACCGAAGCTCCTTTTGTTTTTCCATATTTTCCACACTTTCAATAGCCATGTACTCTGGCTCTATAATACCATGATCTTGATCAAGTGGCAGACACAAAAAATCCCTGTATGACAACCCATCTGGAGTGTTTGGATTAGATTCTAGATATTTGACAAGCTGCCTTCTGAGTTCTTTGGGACAATCTGGAAGCCCATGAATATGATTGTTCCAAATGAAAGTGTGATATAGACAGTCTCCGTCATAGGGTACATCCTCAACTCTGAGGTCATTATATTTTGATTTCTTCAGTAATGCATCCAACTTTTTCAACTCATCATCAAGATTGTCTGGTTTCTGAAAAATAAAAAAGAAATATGTGCTAAACTAATGAGTAGAAATTCTCAATGCATATTTAGTGTACAATATTGAATAAACAAAGACTTTATACTCAAACATGCATGGAGACTAAAAATTCTGAAATCTTGTGGATTTTGCTTGTTTAGGATGAAAAAAAAAATAATATTAATACCTACATGCTGGAGATAAGCAATAATTTGCTTGTTTGGGATGAAAAAAAAAAATTAATATTAACACCTACATGCTGGAGATAAGCAAAATTATATTTGATTTGTACATGCAACAAATCATTTTTGGGAGCATTGGAGCATCTGAAGATTGAAACTATAAAATTTTATTGGAAGTGGATGTTACTGTAAATGGAATCAAGAACTGTGTTGTATATGTACTTGCAGGCATCTAATCATGACGTTAATAATGGTCTAGTTAAGTTTTGGGTAAAATTGGTTCATTAAATTAAATCTAAATGGGGTATTATATAATTTCTAAAATAATGAAGTCAACATTGGTCAATACAAAACTTAGTTTCTTACATCCTTTTTTTAAAATTAAGAATTTTTTAGATAAAATGTAATAAATGATTCAGTAAGAAATATTTAAGACAAAAAATTCATGAGTGCTTATAATTCTTACTAGTACATGTACTTGCAATTTATATATTAGCATTAATTTTTAGCTAACATATTTTATAGATTTGAACAATATTGTTCAACTCCTAAATAAGACTGTTTGTTTAGGATTCCATTTTTTCTCCAAATTCATATTCAAACTAAAAAGGATTACAGAGCGTTCTATCACCACTGCCTTCGAAAAAAAAACCCTAGGACTAGAATTTCTTTATGACTTCATACATGTCACACATTCTTGCCAATGGTTAATTTTTCAAATCCTTTTTGATAACACTAAAGCTAATATACACAAAACCCATCCATAACATTGGTGATATCACTGATATATTGAAATATCATGTAATAATTATAATCTAATACTATGATATGAGTATTTACTACTTACCTGGCCTATTGTCATTCTACAGGTCATATTGTTGTGTTGCCTGCTTGGCCCACTATCAACCTCTAGTGATGTGTCATCTTGAGTCAGAGTGGTAACTGGGTTTAGAGTGACATTTTTCATGGCTGACAACATATTTGCCATTTCATTTTCTGAGGTTGTGGGTACATTTACCATTGCACTTTTTCTCTCTTTAAACTTTTTGATGGCTTCTTTGACTATTCTAATTACTTGATCTTTAACATATCGCGGATGTTTATCTTTGCTGTAAAATTCAATCCCTTTCATCATAGTAAGGCCAGTTGGAATACGATATTTACCATTACGGGGGTCTGCAGTATGGATAGGTCTCACAGCGTACTTTTTCTGCTTGTTTATGGTTTTTTCCAGAGATCCTTTGGGACAAGTTTGATCTAACCTTGTCTTTCCTATCGCTTCACTTGTGAAAAATTGTAGCAATTTATCAGAGCAAAAGGAAGGAGAAAGAAATGGCAAAATGAACATTGCTCTTTCAGAAATGTCATGGACTTTTTCATCATATGGACTTGGAAACAACTCGCTATCATGAGTTTCAAATTCCACAGCAAGGCCATTTTCTTTAATAATTGCTTCAAACCACCCTATAAAATCCATGAAAGTGTCGTAATCTTCTTTAGCATAGACAAAAACAAAGTGGATCAGTTCCAGAGAATCCACTGGTCCCTCACCAACTGGTCTTCTGGCATCCGACCTGCTGTCATCGGGTGCAGCATCAAGTTCCGTGTCATCCATGGTGGATCGTTGAAAAAACTGAAACTGAAAGTAGAAACTGTGTTAACGGTCTCGGGGCAAGCCGCTCCCAAGACAAATCGTAATAAACAGCTGATTACGACACTTTAAAAAAAGTAAAGGCTCCAAGGCCTGTCGAAAGAAAGAGGACGTACAATTTTAATATAAACGCTTATTATAAATTTACAGATAGGCATTCGATCCCCACATTGAAACGCGTGATAAGACTGAATGTTGGCTGAAATGTCGCTAGGCTGAAACGTGTGGATACCCACACGACGAGCAACGACAGATCGAGGCAATGCTGGCTAATTTTTCAACATGTTAAGTCATTTTAAAAACTTTGAGGTAGAGAGAAAACTATGTATTCTTTAGCTTTGTTGTATCATATAGCGTAAACATTTAATTTCTGTACTTCTTTTTTTTACTACATCTTGTTGCCAAAGAATGCAATAGGTATAGTTAACCATGTTATTACATAAGTTATAACCAGAGACATAAATAACAGAGATTGGCAACTCCGCCATTAGCGTGTTTTGTTGTTGAAAAATGTAACGGGACCAACCTTACTTTGAGAACTACATATTAGTAAACTGAGATATTGATCTTAAACCAAAAGTATATTGTTTTTATGAAAAATGTGCATAGGTTTTAGGCGTTTTTGAAACAAAAAATTGAAAAATAAGATTAATATATAGAAAATATATTGGCCAGCTATAAAACATCGGCGAAATCTCGGACGACGGGTAGCCAACTGCCTCTTAAAACTCCTCTTTTAATATTGTTTATAAGACATAAACTCATGAAAATATAATATTTTGAATGTTTTGGTAATAGGGTTTGGCTGTTTATATTTCGATATAATTGTTTCTTAGAAAGATATACTGATTTAAACTGAGAATAATTTACAATAGGGACCGCAAGATTTCGCGAGATTTCGATCAGTTGCTAATCTGTTATTTATGTCTCTGTTATAACTAAAGATTTGTATTCATGGAGACTGGGACGTACAGTATAAAGGGCCTAATTTATACGTCCCTGCATGAAGGTAAAAAAACAATAATTTTGACACGGAGTGTTAATTACAATACTGTAACGTTCACATTACAGTACAGTTATTAAAATTGTCATAACACTTGCAGCATCTTTGATCTTTAACTGCATTCACAGAGCAACCACAAAGAGCTGTTACTACAATTAGTGTGCTCCCTTGGCGTTTCTACTGTGACTATTAGCATTTATAACGAGCTTCCTTGGTGTTTCTAGCATCTAGTGTATTATCAGAGGTCGCGCAATTAAAGATCAATTTTACTGTATACAGGAAAATATACACCCCTGTTTTATTTTCGCCCCTTTCGCCCTTGTTGTCAGCAGGCAAATTTAAGACTGGGCGATTTCCAATGTCTCAAATTATCTCTCTTTAAATACAACTGTGTGTGGGCGAATTCAAATGGGGCGAAACTATTTGCAAGTGTAGAAGAGCAAAAATTAGAGGGGCGAAAAAACTCTGTATACAGTATTCACCTTACCGAAAAAAACAACATTTGTTTCACTACCTGTTTGTTACGATCCATAATAAATAAAATTGATTGGATTGGCTTCTGAGGCCTCTTCAGAGAACTGCTTATCCAACATTATTTTACAAGATAAACCTGTTAAATTTCACAATGTTAGGTAGCTGATACTACTGGTAGATACTCTCACACTGACAGCAAACATTAGTAGGATCTGTTATATATAGGTTCAATACAACTCTTATTTAGTGTACACATTCATGTTTGCATTGTATATAACCTATCCAACATTTTTGTGTTGTGACTTGTGAGTAATTTGAACAGCAGTATATTTTGAGTTCTTATTTTGTAGGTTGACTGCCTACAATTATGAGAGAGACTTTGATAAAGGCGGGTAAGGTATGTCTGGGGGTTGTGATGACCGCTATCCCAGGGACGTATGCCTTCCGAGAAGCTGTGGGTTACGTGGCCAGAGTTGATGGAATCTCCATGCAGGTTTGTTACAACTTACATGTTTACAGCTAATTCTATTATTTTAATTGCCTTATGCCAAGATGTGTGTTGATATAGATATATCTTGCTTTAACATGTATGATTCAATTTCTGTTTGTTATGTGTCACCTTTGTATGGTATTGAATTTATGATGTTATACACTTTGTATTTCTGTGTCACTTACTGGGTAATTTGATGTATGAAGAAGAGACTGGGAGGGGGTATGTGATGAAAGGAATCCTCTGTGATTTGTGATGGATAGTATATGGTGTGTTTTTCTAATGGTCTGATTTCTGTTTTCAAAATGTTGTTTTCTTTTTTTATATTCCAAAAAGTAAGACCAAGTTCGTAGCCACCAATGTATCTAGCTGTGTTTTTGTAAAAAGAAATTTTAAAAGTGCATAGACTGAAATTTTTCCTAATATAGAATTCAGAATAAAGATTATTTTGTAATAAACATGGGTACAATAATTATGGTGTATATAATTTATTATAGGAAACTTTGAATCCAAGTGACTCCAAAGGTCATGACTATGTTTTCTTGAGTAAGTCCAATAGTCTTCTGAAGAAAGGAAATCTCCGACATGGAGACATTGTGTCCATCAAGTGAGTCATACCTATAAATTGATATACCTGTAAATTAATATACCTGTAAATCTTAGTGGTGTATGAATGTGTCTGGGGTCTTAACATAAACTGGGTACTGAATGTGTAGGATAAAATAATTATCTGTAATGTTTAATTTTTTGTTTTTTTAGGTCTCCCAGACATCCTGCTACGTACATCATAAAAAGGGTGGTAGGACTGGAAGGAGACATTGTTCAGTAAGTAACCCACAACTGTAGGAGTTACACCCGACTCATAAAGGATGTGGGATGAAAACATCCAGTAATGGCCCTGTGTTGTTAAGCATAGATTCTTTATAGAGATCATTAATCATTTAATCATGTTGGCATTGTTACAGTAAGTTTCAGAACCAACAACTTTAGGAGTTACACCCAACTTTTAAAGGATGTGGAATGATAACACCAAGTAATGGCCCAGTTTTGATCATATAGATCCATTATGAATCCATTGTACATTTAATCATGTCAAGGTTTTTCCTAATTAGTTGTTGTCTATTGTCGGTTGTTTTTATGCCAGTATTTAAAAGAACAAGAGATAACAACTATGGTATAAGATCTTCATGTTTAAAAAGTGCTTTATTTATTTCTTACCAATAATACATCATGTTAGTCAAGCAAGAGAAATATTTTTTGACTGGTTTTCAGTTTTGGTTGTTGACTGATCTGCTGCAACATTTCCACTAGCTGTGAAATGTACATTAGCATCTGAAGTTCATGATGCTCTGGATCACTGAAAAAAATGTTTACCACTGTGACAGTAACTAACTATATATACAAATTCATCTTTTTAAAAAAAACTGTTGATCCAGCAGTTGCATTTATTGAATTATGAACACAATTGATTTTTAGGTGTGTGGTACATGTATGAGGTTGCAGTAGGTATACCAATGTTGTCCAATAATCGCTCAGTTAATGAGGGTACAGCTTATATCTCTGAATATTGCTCTTGTTTATTGTCCGTTGTTCCTAACTATCAGTATATATATACAGTTACATAAATTAAGTCTTATAATTTCTATTACATGTATTAACATCTCTTTATCTCCAGGATTCCAGAAAACACGAAAATTAACTCGCAGTGGGATAACCCTAAAGGGTATGTGAACTTGACTTCATTTTGTAATTCATTTAGAAAAAAAATGCCTAAAATGATATGAGGGATGATATTTGGCTAAAAGTATTGATTACTGAGGACCACTATGAGCCTGTTTATGTATACTGGTAATACAGTATTGTAGTTGTTCTCTTTTATGTCTATTTCAGAGTGTTGAACTATGCCAAGAGGACGATACAAGTTCCTAAGGGCCATTGCTGGGTAGAGGGCGATAACGCCCGACTCAGTCAAGACAGTAGATTTTACGGACCTGTAAGTATTTTCACTTTTCTTTGTTCAGTTGTGTTACCCACAAACCAGAGAATTTTTCCTGGCTGTATCATGCATAATCAGATAATGAATTGTTCCTGTGTGTAGGATAGGCTCACTAGGGTGCAAAAGTATCTAACTGACACCTTACATTGTCCATATTGCTCTGAAATTTGACTAAAGATGACTAGACTTTGATTAGAGGCCATATAAACAAGGTCATGGGACAGACATATGTTTATCTCATCCATGACTGTTTGTATTTTATAGCAAAGAAATACATACTGTATAGTTTTGTATGTTCATCTGATTGGAAGTCATGTACATGTTCTAACCCAAGTAATGCATTCAAGTTGATATATGCTCAAACCAATTAGAATTTAATGAAAGAAATATGAAAATATTTATTTTCTGAAAGGGTCAATGATGATTATGATGCACGATGCTGTAGGATCACTATGCAGTTTTAGATTCATGCCAGACTTTGTACTCTGTATGTAGTTACAGCAAACATAGAAAAGAAAACTATCTCCATATCAATACATAACCATTTTATTAGATTGAAATCTTGTTCAAGATTCTCCATGATCTCAAGTCCAAATTTTTTTTTAATGATATCAATGAGGTTAAAAAGTTAGACTTTTTTTAAAGCGTCTTTTTATGCCCCCCTTCAAAGAAGGAAGGGCATATTGCTTTGCTGCTGTCTGTCAGTCAGTCGGTCGGTCCACCAACAGTTTCCGTTCATTTTCTCTGCAGAGGTTGCACTTACTGAAATGAAATTTAGTATACAGATTTATCATAAGAATATCTAGGTCAAGTTCTGTTTTGGGTACGATCGAGCAATTTTTGACAGAGTTATGCTTCTTGGACTTAGAAAAATTCCAATTATTTCCAGTTTTCATTTATTTTCTTTGCAGAGGTTGCACATACTGAAATAGAATCTGTTATTCAGGTTTATCATAAGAAAGTTTAGGTCAAGTTATGTTTGGGTACGATCAAGCAATTTTTGACAGAGTTATGCCCCTTGGACTTAAAAAAATTCTGATTATTTTCTTTCCGTTCATTATCTCTGCAAAGGTTGAACAAATAAATTACTGATATATCATATAAAACAAGTTTTTGCCAAAGATGTGATGTAGAAGATTTGTGCAACCCATAATTCTTAAACTTTTTAGCTTAGCAAGTCATACTTGATAGGTTAATGCATCTCAGATAGTTCCAGTAGATGACCCCTATTTATTTTAAGTTCAAAATGTCAATTTCATTTCCATGTAATTTGTATACTGCCCATAATGTATACTGCCAATGATAAAGGCTTGTGCACCCTATAATGTATGTTCGAGGGAGAGGGGCATAAGTGTTTCACAAACATCTTTTGTTTCTGGAAGTGTAGCAAAATTATAGCTGTCTCCCTTACTCTGTTTCCAGATTTCTCTAGGACTTATAACTGCCAAGGCGACACATGTAGTATACCCCCGCTGGAAGCGGTTAGAGTCCGTTGATGTGTCAGACGGACGAGTCATCAAGGAGCACGAGCGACTAAATATCTGAACACTTGCAACATTTGGGTGAATTGTGATTTGTAGCAATGACAGTGTTATACATGCCACTCATGTGTGTTGCTCTCTGAGTGTGACAGAAAGTGAATGCTTTGTATTACATGTACTGGGTATAAATTGCAAATAAAATCTGGACATTTTTGTAAGCATTTGTGATATGTGATTAGTTGAACATTCTTTAACTACTTCTTATTTTATTCTGCTAATAATCAATCTATAAATCAAGATAAATGATTTGCAAAATACTTCATAGATTCTTGTCTCATCTGTATTAGTTGGCAGTGCACTTAAAATGGCAGGTCTCTTTATTCCATTTTGTTGTCAGATTATTGAACAGGAGATTTAGTGCAATGGTGCTTGATTGATAGAATTTTGGCTAGACCACATGAAATTACTCCCAACTCAAGAAAAGATTTAATGCATACTTTGTGAAAATGTGTGTTTGAGCCAGGAATTGAACCAAGATTCACTCAATCCTAGCTAGTCAGTTGCTTTTCAATTGCAGTACTTGGGATGAAACCCACAGTCCTCTTGCCAGTAATTTAATTTTTTTAAAAGATACAAAACATGTATATCTGCATGAATTTTAGAGGGACAGTTTGTAAGATGAAGTACCCTGATTTTGATAGTGATAATCTTTTAGAAAAGTATATATATAAAGATTTTTTTTTTATCAGTCAACTCAAATCTTTCTCAAACATGTCAGTCCAGATTCAATATCTCCTTTAAATACATGTGTATGAATGACACTGATAAGGAATTAAGGTTTAACATCAGCTGCTGACAAATTACCTGGGAAACAAACAGGAAGAAATTGGGTAAGTGTATAAATTGATTCAATCATAAATGGTAAATTACAAGTAAATTCACACATTTTCAAGGATGAAATAAAGTTGAAAGGCATACATGTATATATTTGTATTGTAGCAGGGCTGTCAATGAATGTGAGTAAACTGCTTATACTGTTGGGGATTTTCATCATTCAGTCATCATCATCATCATCATCATCATCATCATCATCACAGGTCCTGTTTTTTACCATGGTATAGTATTTCCTATTTTATCAAATATCCTCTAATCCAATATCCTCTATAATAAGTAACAAATAGTCTATTTTCAATGAAGCTTATTGAGCTTCTATCAAGTTTTCCTAAGATTCCTATCACCGTTATATCTTTTAAAAGGGCTGGATGGTCATGGCCATTTTTAGACTGTATTGATCTCCTTTAGAAAAAGATATAGGAAAAGACTCAAATTTAAAAGCTAAAATTTAAGGAATTTTTCTTTGCTTAATAAATGTCTAAAGCTTAATAAATCATGTCTAAATCTAGATCTGATGGATAATGAAGGGTTTCTCAAAAGCAGTGGTCTGTCTGTCTGTCCTTCTCTTCATCTCCATCAGAAGCAGTACCTGATCTGTCTGCTTCTCTCTCTCTCCCTCTCTCTCTCTCTCTGTATTATGATGATATTTTGATTTTGAACCCTGTTTTGTAACACACTTGACTCTGTATTCCTTTTTAGTATTTTTTGCAAAAAGCAGCTTTCACTTAATCAAATACATCTCTAAATATCATGGATATATTGGGATATGATGAAATAAATAAATTCAGAAATGTGCACAATCAAATCTCTACTACAGTAACTTGTCGTAAAATTAATTTCCACCAAATTTCATATGTATTGGTTAAATATTTTATGCTTACAGTAATTACTGGATGCTATGTGTTCAGTACAGCCTTTAAATGGCTGAATTTGATGTTTTTTCAAAAAATTTCTCTAATTTAATTTTCTTTTTTATGAACTGTTCAATGATCAAGTTTTCAATTTAAATTGTAAACATAAAACTTAAGAATTATGTTTTCCATTTTAATTTGATAATTCATAAAACTCACAAAAGCACCCTTTTACTCAATCTGTATCAATGAGACCCTATTCATATATTGATTGAGCAGATGATAAACTCTGGTCCATTATTTACCCTGATTTAGGATATCTTGTGCTCAGTTTTTCCAATATAAGGTTTTTTCAATAGAAATCTAAATTGTCCCGAGTTCTGCATTGCCAACAATATGCACAGCATTGTTAATATCAGTGTTCAGTGAAAAGAAAGAACGCGATGCATCAAAGGTTGTCTGCATTGAAAAGTTTGCATGCAATCCAAGTCTCTTGAGGAAAAACAGTCATATGCATTTCTGAGAGGAAGAGTTATTCATGGTGATTGAATTCAATGTTATAATATTCTGTTATACCTCAAGAGGCTAGTCAGTCAGGAACATAATGAATGTAAACAAACACAGCAAGATTGGCAAAACAACTTAAAACATACTCAGAACAGTGTTTGCTCTCTCTCTCTCTCTCTCTCTCTCTCTCTCTCTCTCTCTCTCTCTCTCTCTCTCTCTCTCTCTCTCTCTCTCTCTCTCTCTCTCTCTCTCTCTCTCTCTCTCTCAGACATCACTTTTTAAAAAATCTTAAAAACTAGTTAATATGGTTTAGATTTATTTTTGAATCAGTAAAAATGCCCTAATACATTTATGTATTGTATACAGTTGAACACACTATTTATAATACTTTGAAAACAGTCATTGTAAAAGACAGTGTTTGTAAATCGTTATTGTTGTACTTGTAAATTTAAAGACAAAAACAGTCCTAATTTTGATTCCATAGCACCTGTTGGAAGTCAGTCCTGAGACTGAATCAGTGATGTGCGTGAGGAGCATGCTGCTGGAGTTGTCTGCCCTTGGTACATCGATTCCAAGGGAATTACGTCTATTAGACTCTCTGTGTCTTTACTGTGCAGCGGTTCAAGGTAGTCTTTTCGTTTTCCAACACGGCGAACAACAAGGACACAACATCCCAGGATCAACAACATAAATATTGATGTCACAACACCCACGACCATCTTGGAGTTAATGTGTGTGATTCCCGTTGTGCTCAGATCTTTGTCGCCTGTTGTAATGTTCGTGCAGTGAACAGTGTAAAGCTCTGTTTCAAACACATACACAATACAGAACATGTAGGTGGTTAAAGGAGACAGATTGGTGAATGTGTAACGAAATTGTCGAAGTCGACGGTTCAATGGAATGATTTGAAATTTCTCTGAATTGTCCAATGCCTTGTAATGGATCTGGTAACCAGTCATGGACCACTGGTTTCGAGTCCCATTCCATGAAATGGTAATGAAATTTCCAGCTACGTATTCTGCCGAGATTCGAACCGGCTTATTATTGACAGTCACTACTGAGGATTCAGTGTCGAATCCTGACACACTCTGTGCTTCACAGGAGTACCTCCCTGTATCACTCTCATATAGATATCTCAGTATGAACGTCGAGTTATTACGAATTTCATTACGACCTGTGCGTAAATTTTCCATGTCTAATAATGTACCATTAGGCAAGCGCCAAGTTATCTTCGGAGACGGTAAACCCATTGCATAACACTCCAAATGCAGCTCCTCCCCAATACTCAGATTGTAACTTCTTTTGAACAGGGGGATAATTACAGGGGCACATGTAAAATTCAGAGCGGAAAGAGGCAGATCTCGCAGCAGAATGCCCTTTCTGTTTGGAGGGGAGCCACACTTCAGTAAGGAGTCTCCAAAGAGAACGGATCTATAAGTTTTGTTTGATTTTTCTCTCAGATTTTCCTGTTTCATCCACATTGCATTGCAGTCACACTCGAGCTCGTTATTGTACAGGTGCAGTGTTTTAAGAGCAGGCAGACTGTCCTTTAAGACGGAAGACACACTTTGAAGTTTGTTATTATGAAGGTATAAATTTTTTAAATGTGAACAATTCACAAATGCGTTGGGATCAATGTACACAAAATCACTGTTATCATGCAGTTGTAAAGTCACCAGATGCTTCAAATTCAAAAAAGATTCTTTTTCGATAACTTTTAGATGAGGCATGTAACTCATTGTGAGCATACTTAAGTTCATAGAATGAAAGGCAAATGTAGGAATACGTAGAACGGGGTTCTTGTCGAAATACAGGTACTGTAACAATGGAAGATTGTGTAGTTCTTGTGTTGGAATGGTTTGAAGGAGGTTGTCAGTCAGATACAAAATCCGCAGGTGCGACAGTCCATTAAATGCACCAGGCTCGATATAAGAAATCCGGTTTTCATCAAGCTTCATGGTAAAAAGCCCGGAAAGCATTTCAAACACATTAGCTTTAAGTCGACCAATTAAATTGTTAGACAGAAAAAGCCAGCCCAGGCTTGGCATGCTGACAAACCACTGAGGCGACAAAAAATGCAAGCGGTTACCCTCTAGGTTCAGTTTTTTCAGATAATTTAATCCGCCAAAGGTATGGGGTTCGATTGAGTAGAGTTGGTTGTTGGAAAGATCGAGCACCTCTAGATACAGCATACCACTGAAAGCACCGTTCTGTAGATAGGACAAACTATTGTTTCTCATGATAAGCTGTCTCAGAGCCGTTAACTTGTGTATTTGTCGGTCCATCACTTTCAAATCATTGAACGAGATGTCCAAGAATCTCAGGTGCTTCAGCGTTAATCTCAGATTGAGACGAGTAAGACGACTGTGAGATAGGTCCAAGATCTCAACATCTAAAGGAATGTTTTCTGGGAAAATGTTATTGAGGAATTGGATTCCAGTGCACACTACAGTCTTGTTAAAAGGACTCCTGTATTTGGGGTAGTCCATGGCTCTACAGGTGCAGTTTTCTGGACACGCCTTTCCTGACCCCCAGCCAGAGTCCGTGGTATTTGTTGCATTGCTTTGAATGGAAATCATGTGCGAAAATAAAAAACTCATGACAAGAAAACTGAAAAATTGAACAGACAGGTCTGTGTTCGCTTTCAGCATGTCGCTATTTTAAACATGTTGTTGAAGTTTTCCATTTGGTAATTGTCTTCCAGTAAGTTCCTGACACATGGTGCTGGGTTATTTCACTGAAGGCAAAGTATTATATCCCAGAACAAAAATAACGATTGGAAGACAGTGATTAATTCTCAACATAACGCGTCTGACAATGTCATCACTTCAAGCTTATTGCCAAATCACGATCATCATTTTTTTGAAATTGAAAATGAACAGAAGTCATTTTTTTTCACTGAAAAATGTTTAGAAGTTTATGTAGAAACTTCTTGGGCATAAAAACAATCCACATGCTCCCTCACTAGAAATGTTGACAATCCGTCTGCTCCGAGAGATCGGCTCATTTCACATTAGACTCATTTGACTTGCAGACTCTCTTCACCAATTCTCAGCAGTGGTTTGATTTTTTTGTAGCCATGCGATTCTAATGTAATAAGATGTTCCTTAAGGCAGCATTCACAGGTCTCCGAGTGCTCACCAATTCCAACAGCTGGCTTCTACACATCTGAAATTTGAGAAAATACAAATATCATTAACTATATTTTAAAAAACCAAAAAACACCCTCTTCTTTAAATATAATAATATCTGAAACAAACACGCACACATAGTGGATCTGAAGCCTGCAGAATTGAAAGCACATTTTTGCGCAGAGAAATGGTCTCCTTATACCGGTAATGTAATCCCACTTTTCCCCATTATTTCGAAAAGAATGAGAGGGGGGTAATTTAGAAGTCAGTCATAGAGGTTAAGAGTGGTGATTTCAGAATCAGTACTGAGCATTCACTACTGAGCCAGGGAGCCTAATGCTGGGCTATATAGCCTGGTCTGGTCCTCGTCCCTACAATCAATACTTCAGCATTGAGTTCTATGGCTCTCCAGAATGATAGAGAACTCTGTCAAATCTCCTTCAACAGGGTATAAAATTTCTCGACAACCTCCATAAGGGATATAAATTTTCTCAACAACCTTCAGTAGAAAAACACCCTTTTTTTAAAGTCTTTTAATTTTCTTGGTTTCAAGACAAAGAACAATTTCTGTGATAGGGGAGGGTGGAAAATTCTGTTTGATCAAAATTTTCAGCTTTTAAACAAATGGAATTGTTATTGATGCTTTCTTCTTGGCACTGTGCAGCTTCCCTGTTGGAGGGAAATATTTGGGATTCTTTGTGCTTTCATCTGGTGTTTATTCATTTAAATCAAAAGTACACTTTTGATAAACAATTTAAATCAAAAATAAAATTTGTGTTGTTTAGTTTTTGTATAGATTTGGAAATAATTTATAATCTACAGTTATAGAAAATTGCTGATTTTTAAATGCATGGTCTACAGTCACTGTTTCTTATATCCTACTGTTTTCTCGCTTTGCTTTTTATCTACCTCCCTGTTTGTTTACTTAAGGAGGCTGGGTGGTCAACAAATTACCCACCAGATCTACCTTAATATTTTAGATATGATTTGTTTAGCTATAAACTATCATTTAGTAAAGAAAAATTACAGAAATTTTAGCTTTAAAATTTATTATTTTTTATATCTTTATACAGAGCTCTTCTTCTAAAGGAGATCAATACAGTCTATAAATGACCATGATCATCCAGCCCTCTTAATTCAATTTGCTATTGTTCCATCTGCCCTCTTCTACCTACTTGTCAACATCCCTTAATTCGTGTCTACTTGTCTGCATCCCTTTATGTCAATTCATTTGCCTACTTTTGTCTACAACTCTGTTTGTTTACCTGTCTCCTTTATTAACTTGTCTACTTTCCCAATATGTTTAATGGTTCACTTCATTTTATCACCTTGTTTACATCCTTATTTGTCAATTCATGTCTACCTGTTTACATCCTTATCTGTTTATTTATGTCTACCTGTTTACATCCTTATCTGTCCATTCATGTCTACCTGTTTACATCCTTAACTGTCTATTTATATCTACCTGTTTACATCCTTATCTGTCTATTTATGTCTACCTGTTTACATCCTTATCTGTCAATTGATGTCTAATTGTTTACATCCTTATCTGTCAATTGATGTCTAATTGTTTACATCCTTATCTGTCAATTGATGTCTAATTGTATACATCCTTATCTGTCAATTGATGTCTAATTGTATACAACCTTATCTGTCTATTCATGTCTACTTGTGTCTATTCATGTCTACTTGTATACATCCTTATCTGTCTATTCATGTCTACTTGTGTCTATTCATGTCTACATGTATACATCGTTATCTGTCTATTCTTCTGCCCTCCTTTATGTCTTTTAATTGTCCTCCTTACATATTATTTACTTGTTTACTCATGTATATATCATCTCTTTTTAGCTTATATTTGTTTATTTTTCCTAATCTGCCTAGAAGTTTAATATCCATCTATATCCTGAGACTTTCTCTGTGTCTGTTGCATTGTTGTCAATTAAGAACACTTGTTCCATTTTTAATGCAACAATTCTCTCAGCTCGGAGAAATTGTAAAAACAGGTTGGCATTTGATATAGGATATCATTAAAGACAATTAGTCAGAAACAGTCTTTTTATTGCACAATTCACTTTTCGTTCCATAAATAAATTCCACCATCCCGCAGTTCTTTGCAGACATATAAGCATGCAATTGATCTTACAGTGTTCTATGAATAGCATACATTTTATGAAGAAATTCTGTGTAACTGGGAGGATACTGAATGTCCCATAGCTATAAAAAAAAGAGAAAATGGTTAAGAGAGACCTATTTTCATTATGTTGCAGATCAATAAATGATATCTTTTGATTGCACGTCCAGATAGGTTTTCTTACAATTCAGTTACTTAAGCTTCCTGATTTTTCTCACATAAGCAAACTCTGGAGCCGACAGCAAAGGCGGTAAATTTGCCAGTTGTGAAAGCTTCGCAGGAGCTAGGATCATCAAGTTTTCTCTCTGTCATGCGACATCGCTGGTCAATACCTCTGATGATTGACGGAACGACTTTGCAATTAAATACAGAGCATGGTGTTTTTTTTATGAGGATTTTCTGGGGTTTATCAACACTAAGTGACATATTCAATTGATATCTAGATATTTACAACACTACTGAATAAAAACCAATAAGTATCCATCTTCGTCTGCACAATGGTTCTGTGGTATTAATGTTTTCTCTCAAAAATCCATGTAATTATAAGAGTATGGAGAATTAATTTTATCTCGCTATTAGCATAAACCACCCTTAATAACTTGGGAGAATAGGGGCAATGAATGTTATCATAATTACTGATAGTACTATGATTTACAGATAGAAATATTAATTATTATATCTATTGATAGAAGTGAAAGGATCAATTGTATTTACGGTACTATCAATTTTCATGAGCTGCATTCATCTACAACTCTGGGGCAAATTCTATTTTATCTGATCAGTTCAACAACCATTAAACCTATCTGATCCAGATCTCAATTCTGTCCCAAAATTTCCCTGTAATATTTCGCCATAAATCAGAAGGGTTTACTAGCAGATTAACTCAATTATCCAGGATTATCTGGATGTGTAGAACAAAGGCAGAGATGGTCAGTCCTGATTGCAAGTGTTTAGGCCGATGATGGTAGTGGTCTGGTCCAGTTCCCTGAATAAACAGCCATTAAATTGCCTTCATTTCAATCTCATTGATTGGCTGCTCATATTTTCTTGTGTAACAAAGAAATGGGTGTGAAAACTGTTTTTCCATTTTTTATATCTCTAGGTGTTAAAAAAACTTATTTGCCAGATAGAGATGATATCTATTGAATTCAAAGACAAGTCTATAATAAATGATGTCTTTGTTCACTAAGCATCAAATAGTAGTTATGGCAGCAAGGTCCTTATCTGACAGCATTGGAACACACTAGAATCAAGACTTAAAATAATCAGGAGAATTACCATTTTTCAAGATATCTTTTAATGGTGCAAAATATATCTCATTTACTGCTTCTGTAACTTATTTCACCATTTTCAAGTCCCTCTTTAAAAGGAATTTCCTAGGGAGCCTTTAAAAGGGGAGATTACTCTCCAACAGCGGCCAATTTTATCGAGAACATGCACAATGGATTTGAGCATGCACCGAGCCGGCACATGTTTTATGTCAGTTGCGCATTCTGCAAAGATATGATATAATCTTTATTGAAGTGCCAACAGATATAAGCCACAGCTCAAGAGCTTGTGGGATTTTTAACGAACTAAATGAATAGCTGTTTTGTTTTTCGGAACATCAAGGGAGAAATACTCTATGATTATATTTCTTAGTAACTTCAGTACAGGTCATTTATGATATGTCAGTATGGGGGATAAAAGTTGAATTCTCTGGATTAATGAACAATCTTTCAAAACCCTGTGGATATAACAATCCTCTTTCAAACACAGATGCACGCACTCAAGCACAAAAACACAAAAATCCTGAAAGGTTGCACTTTGCTCACCATGCATGGTGCTCAGTTTTCAGAGTGTTCAAGCTTCGGTATATTTCATTTGTGGTGTTTAAATATGCAGGATAAAAGTTCAATTAATCAGATCAAATAAGCACAGAAAAATATCTCCCCCCCCCCAAAAAAAAAGGCTACTGGTACCTGGTGAAAATGTTTGGGAGTTGTAAGGCAATGGATGCATATCATGTCATTCTAAATGAACCGTTAAGTCTTTTCCATACAGAAACTTATCATTAGCTCTTTTAGGGTAAAAAATTGTCCCAGATTCTGACAATGACAATTGCTATGAACTTAATTGACACACGGCCAATTGATGAAATTCAAGGTCAACTATCTTAGACTATTGTATTGAATTTGAGTGTGGATGGAACGTTGTTTTCTTTAGAAAATCAGTTTTAAATTAGTTTAAAGATTATGTATGACAAACATCACAATTTGTTATTTCAGCTTGAAATGTATTTAATTGAATTGATATCTTATTGACATAAGTCATACATCAATGTGGGCAATGCAGGCAAATCAATGGGAAAAAAAAATATTATGTAAAGTTTTTGACAATGAGAATTAGATAAATTGATATATAAATTATCATATTTCAAAATGGGGTTTGGTCCCCCCAAAACATGAATACCTTTAGTTAATAATTAATAATTATCAAGAGACTTTGTTGTAAGGAATAACAGGTTGACATTGCTCAGGGAAATAATTACCTCTCATGTTATATTTACTACAGTTCCTGATCAACACACAAGATCAAGTATTAAATCATACTGTAAAAATTCCTGCCTTACGCACTAGTAACTTTGCACTTTTGATGTTGGCATGTTGCGTAGTTCTAGTCGGCAGTCATTGCCGAGGAGTTAATGATGTGTTTATGTCATTTTTCTGCATCATCATAGAGAGAACATTCAACCATGCAAACTCTACTCCAAAATATTATTGTATCTTCTGAATTTTTAATGTTTTGTTTTTCTTCTATGAGCTCATTAATTTTTAACTTCTGTAGAATGGTGTTTGTTTCTTGGAAAGTTTTGGTATTTATTATAACGCCCGATAAAATCCTTTCTTACAAATCATACAGCTCTTATAATAATTCTGTTAATCTAACTAGCGTGGGATGTACTCTTTTATCAGAAATTCTACATTCATAAGGATTGAAGATAGTTAATTCTGTTAAATAATCAGACTTAGTTAAATAAGAGGATATTCATTAAAATAATTGACTCGATGACTAATGATAGATTGTACTAATTAAATCAAACAGGCAGTTTTGTGCATCTTAATGGGTTATTTTGAGATATCTTGTTTATTTCTGAACAGCATTCTTCATAAATCTCTTTCAGATCATTTACCTCTGTTATGAAATTGCCTCAAGTCTTTTAAGAGTTATTCTTTTAGTTATATGTGTTAATAATTTGTTGCAGAAAATCAAAGCTGATTTCAATGGAGTGCAGCTAGCATGCAGAAATCCTGCGGTGGTTTGAGTCATTTTCTCTGGGCATTAGTTGCAGACATGAAATGATCATGCAGAATTCCCAATAATTTACAAGTATGAAAATCAATTTATCTGCCGAATGAAATCCTTTAACAAATAGAGTTGTTTGGTTCCTGGCTGTCGGTCTGGCTCTCCAATTAATTCCTTTTGTTCAAATGCTGTGTGTCCGGAATTCATGCATTTGTTAGCATGAGATCTATAATGGAGAATAACTCACAAAGATGCCCCCACTAAATGACCAGTGTATTTAATTAAGGACTAACCCTAGGGGCTGTTCATTTGTGGCTGGTGAAATTTATTTCCGTTTTTGGTTAATCATCACATTGAGTAGGTTTATACACAGATTGCGATCTGGGTAAACAAGATGGCCTGAAACACCGGGGAACACACCAGAATGTTTAGATTTGTCAGATAGCAATCAAAAATACAAAAAAGAAATCAATGTAAACCCATATTTTTTATAATTATCAGCTATTATGCAACCAATGCTTTTAGCTACAAACAGTCCACTGGTCCAGATTTCATGTTATCTTGTCCTTTAAATTTTCCTGCTTTCCAACTGGATAATCTATGGATATCAATGAACTAGAATAAACATCATTTAGATAATTGGGTCACATTGATATTGGGGACTTCTGCACAATTACAGATGTTCTGCTTTGAAGTGCGGATCATTGGACAGCTTTACAACGTCATCTCACTGGTCTTGTAATGGGTAATCTGACCTGAGTCCATCCAATAAAGGCTCACTGAATCCCTATGCTGGATAGCGGACTGGTTTTTCCTAGCGATGGACAGCTGGGGCAAAGTTATATTCAGATTTAATTACAGCTATTAGCGCTTTGATTACAAAAGCAAATATTTTTCTGATTGATTTTTTGCATTGATTTTACAATCTCTGTTATTGATATTGTGGGAAGCTTTTATTGTGAGAGAGTTTTGAAGGACACCTCCTGGGTTTCATCAGGTTGAAATCAACATGACCCGGTTCGTAACTTAATACACATTATTATGGTTACATAACACAAGGACATAAAATGCACAGAATTATCCCATCAAATGAAATTGGCCTATCTAGTATGCATAACTTAATCCTAATACAAAAAATATGTTTTGACTGTAATAAAGAGTATAAAACATATAATTATTAATGTTATCTAAAGTGGGTTTATTGTAGCATGCAACGTTACTTAATTATTTGGAAATGGGGGGATGGGGGGGGGGGGGGGTCAACATCATTATATTTACATCATTTAAGCTCATCATCTTACCAAAAGTCAATATATAATTATATGTAAACTTTGGTTCATGTATTTTTCTGCCTGAAATACTCCCAGAATGCAATATCTGAGTCTGAGGAGTGTATAGACAATTCAAACATAAAGCCACAGGAAGCAGGTAGATCCTCGCATCGTTCATAATTAAACTTTGTTCCTCAGGATCTTTTCATTTAGATTTGGAAGGTTGATTTAATTTAAACTTGTGTTCGCATTTTTTTCATCCTTAAGTTTGTCTTATTCAATCAAATCTTTTTAGGCAAATGTTTAAAATAACATAGTCTGCTAGTAAAATTGTTTTTAGTTTTCAGTATCAGATGAGGGGTCTCTTAATTATTAAATTTCAGTTACAGGTAGTAATAATTAAATGATCTTTATAAAACTTTCTCATGTAAATCTGAAAGTTTACATTTTTAAGTCATTAAATTATTATCTTCCATTGAAATAGTCTATAAAAAAAATTAAATTACTTATTTATAAAAGTATGAAAAATGCAATGATTTTTATGCTAAAAAAGATTAAATTTACATGTTTATATTTTATGGGTTTTTTTTCTCTGGCTATATCCTTTTTTTATCATTTTATTTATCTGTTTAGGTCAAAATCTGTTACAATGCTGTAATATAAGGTATCAGACTTG
The DNA here is from genome assembly GCA_033439105.1 of Magallana nippona. NCBI lineage: Eukaryota > Metazoa > Mollusca > Bivalvia > Ostreida > Ostreidae > Magallana > Magallana nippona. Next base: position 5,597,111 of record CM065921.1, read on the forward strand.
TGTTAGTAAATAGTACAATCAATACACTGCTGAAAACAAATCGGGCAAAAATATTTTACGATAAAAAATGCAACACAGATGTTCATTAGTTTTGTAGGTTTGTTTACAGTGCAATTACGATTCAAGTATTTCAGGAGGCTTGCACTGAAAACCATTACAAAACAATCAGATACAATTTAACTTATGCTTAAAACTTTGCATAATGGATGTTCAATTTGGATGCAAACTCTTATTGACATTTTTTTTTCAAAGTCTGACATAAAAAAAAGTTTCAGAATAGCCAGCACGTATTTTGTAGATAGGCTGTAATTGAAAAGTTTATAAAGAACTGTTCTTTTGAATACACGTTTGATATATAATTATGCACTAGTATACATTTTAAATATATATTTTTTTAATATACTTATCTATCATTCTACCTATTCAACTACAACATTATCAGTGGACTACAATTGACACACTAAAATTTGACCTACTTTCCTGAGGATTTTTAAAATGACTTGTAAATGTTTCTTGTGATAATAATTTTTCTAATCTTTGAAAAAAATTTCCTGGAGATGCATTATCATTTTGTCAAAAGCTATTTAAAAGCATCAATTTTGATTGAGTTTGAATCAAAGAGTGAAGGATAGAAGCAGTCTTACCTGTTGTGTGATAATTACGAGCTGTGAATTTCAGGTCCCCAAACACCTGACTCCAATCACACATCCCAGAAACGAGCAGGTAAAAAACACACGGCATCTGTAAATATGAACTGCAGAAACACTGTGGTTATGTTATGAGGAATTCTCGGGTTGCTAGCAGAGATAATGTTCATAAGAATCAATTTAACGGTATTCAGTTATCTCTAAACCCTGCACTACTCTAGAAGTTAAAACAATGCCAGAGCACGTAATAGCCCGCCCATCTGTGCTGCATGGTACCTGGCAAGAACTATTGATCTTAAGTGGGGGAAAAGATTTTGTAAATTCACACCCTTCACTCAAGTCCCCAAAAAATTAAAATCAAAGAGATCCTTAGATTGCAGATGTATAACATATGGATTTCTGCTTCAATATTACAGATTTTCAATTCCATCCCCCCCCCCTTTAGTGGTTGCTACACTTTTGAAAATTTGACTTTTTCCCCTTCATTCATTGATCAATGTCACATAGTGTCAGATACTGGTGAAAACAGTTATCTGTGTTTAATTTGTATAACATTATTGAAGAATGTTGAATCCTAATCAGGTTTGAGCCACCAGTTGCTCCCATCTGTCTGTCTGTGTTATAAGAACCTCTCTGTCATTACAGTTATAAGATTCTCTGCATCCCGACTCCTCTACTCCTCTGATTTCAAGGTCCCATCCCTGGAAAACTCATCAACTTCTCACGCTAAGTGGTTGAAGGGGAAACAATATGAACTTCAGTAGATTGATTCATCATTTGGCAGATGGATATGATCAAGCCCCCACTGCTCTACCCCCCACCCACCCCCAAATCAGGCCCAGAAAGTGTTGAAACCAAAAGATTTCAAACAATACTTCAAAGGACTACACCTATAAGCCAGCGGTTGTTTTGTTTGGCACCTAGTGCATATTTACACCCAGATCACTAGAAATTAGTTAATTCAATACAAGAATAATAAAGCCAGCACTTTCCTCCCGCTGTACCAAGCTCTGTGGCGATGATTCACACAATACTGCCATCACATCATTGTGGTTAAGTTTTAGATAAATCAGATATTTATAGCTTAATTATCCGGAGATTCCTGATGATTTTCACCTGATAAAATAATGGCTAAACTTTTTTTCTGTTGTTTTGAATGTGTTTTGGTGCTGAGGTTCCTGGTTGCTTTATTTGTGGTATCAATTAAATTGTCAGTACAATACTGTACTATCAGTTTACCACCATATCAATAGTGTATATTTCCTTTGTTCTTGAAAATTGTTCCCTTCAGTTACAATTGAATTCATATGTTAGATAGTCTCCCATACATTTCCTGTTTGTTTTTTTAATTGTTGGCAGGCCAATATCTAAGAATGTTGGATCACTTTTACTAGTCTACTTCTATTGTTATTGTTACCTCACTCTTAATTTACATTTGCAGATCTCTGAAATTAGATAAATCATTCAATACCAAGTCTTAAGTGTATATTTCTTATATAATATTATAGAGTAATTATGATATACATCTATTAACATATTAGCAACCCACCTATACTTTGAAGATTGGCACTTTTTTTTAATACCTCAGATGTAAATGAAATTTAGAGATACTTATTACATGTATATTATCTATTGTAAGGATTTTGTCACTATTGCTAATAATGCCAAGATTAAACCCTTGCTATAAATTCCTCTTGTAAATTGTTAATTATTGACACTTTTTCCCCTTTGGATCAATTAGCCCTGTGCGCTTCGCCTCAAAGTCTCATTCAAGTCCATCCCAGAAAATAACGTACAATGTCCTACATACTTCAAAAATATTGCAATAATATATAATTATGAATTTTTTTCACATACGGAAGGGGATAAATACTGGGTTATCAGTTGATCCAAGTTCAAATCAATATCAGCAATTAGGTCAATTGTAATTCTGTTAAATTGGTAATGTGTGATGTTTTTTGTCTTGTTTGCGAGGTCTTTTTTAAGCCATTAATTATAGAATTGTTTGATCCGCATAAAGATGCGGCTTGATTGATTTTTATCGGATTCATGTTTACATTTTAAGCACTTCAGAACACAAGTAGAATTGAGCTAATAGCCATATAGCGCTCCACGTACACTTATCTGGGAGAGAACAAACTTGTTGTGCAACCAGGCTGTTGTTCTGATAACACTGTGTTCACTTTGTGTATCGATTCTCTATAATTCATAAAAAAGAAGATATCTATATTTATTATAGTGAAAGTGAATGGCAAGTTGGATTAAAAGTTTTATTTATTTAAAAAATCTTTAAAGGAAGGTCTTTAAGTAAAAATGAAAAGCCAACCAGATTTTTGATTAATGTTAACTTCTGCACTTAATTGATATTCATTGACAAAATGCAATATAAAAATGCTTGCTTTCTATCATCTAGTTGCCATCTTCCTGGAAAACTCTAAAATGACTCTAAATGACTGTGGTCATTGACTGGAATGATTAAAACAGTTTGCTCAAATTGAACCATAAGTTCCACTTACACCATGTGTTAAAAATTTCTGCTCCTTAGCAATGTTCGACAACTTGAACAGCTGTGAAGTATTTGTAATTTTTGTTCATATCATAGATCAGGCTTTTAAGTTGGAAATTTTAAAGTAATTTTCTAGTGTTTCTATAACTTGTTTGTTATCATCAGTGGTTTTGACTCAGTGGTAGCATGGAAAGCAATAAAGCCTTGTGTCTAAAGAATACAGGTCTGACCATCTGATTATCCATTCAAAAGTCTTAGATAAATCTCTCAAACTTCATATTTGTATCTCCCAATACAACTCTGCTGGAAAAACATTGTTAAATGCCTTAATAACATTCTTAAATTTCATTTTGTTACACAGAGAATTACTTATAAATTTTCTTGAAACTGGTTTGAGGACTGGTTTGCTTCACTATTTGAGAGAGAGAGAGAGAGAGAGAGAGAGAGAGAGAGAGAGAGAGAGAGAGAGAGAGAGATTCTGAAGAGGAATAACTCTGCAAAGTCAGTTGAAATTCTAAATATGCACCATTGCCAGCAGCCAATTTATTTTATTTTTTTATTTCCATTTAAATGTATACAATTTGTTTCTAGTAAAGATGTGGTTGTTTGTCCTTGAATTGTCTAAAGTAGTTGTCTAAAAGTACATACAGTGTATATTTCATTGCCAGTTAGCAGAAACAAGATTTCTAAGCCTAATGCTTTCAATTTTTTTTATACTGGAGTATAGCTTTTTTTACTTTAATTGCTAACATCACTACATTAAGATAGGAAAAGCTTATAAATAGTGACAATAAATTTTGTATTTAAGATAAAGATGTACCATAATCATTTGTGTAGGTAATATACAGTTGTATATATTAAAACACGACATAACAGGAGAAGTACTGGAACTTAGAACGCTAGTGACCAGTGTGTCTTACATAGACAAATGAACAAAAGTTACCAAATATACTGTTTTAAAACTGATTAAATTGTAACATCAATAATTACAAACTCTTTCACTTTCTACATATTCATATGACAAGTGTATTGCCTTTTCAACCCAATCATTCCATAACAAATTCTTAAGGTGGAATAACACACCTGGAAGAAGTCACTCAAATTAACAGTAAATTATTTGATTATGAAAGATGTAATGATAAATAAACTGTACATAGGTCAAATAAGCAAAAAAATTTCCAGTTTGAGGATAAAAAATGAATATCTAAAAAATTCAATTCAGTAAATAACAACAAATTTAAAGCCCCTGTGGGATTTGAACTCGGGATGTGCGGATCACAAGCCCGACACTTTATCCACTCGGCTATGTAGTAAGTTACATGTTGCTGTCGATAAAATCATTATAATAAAACGAAATGTCGTTTCGATCAGAGGTAAGCCATTTTGTGACGATGTGTTATTCCACCTTAAGGAGAAGAACTAGTAAGTTGTTTGAACTTGTTTCTGATCCTTTTGAGCAATCAATAAAATATGTTCAAAACAAATTCTTAATAACACGTTTGCTTCTCTAATACAAAGGTTACAGATACAGGTGAATTTCTATTATGAAGATTTACATCATGCAGTATAGATGAGGAGTCAATCACAAATTTCATCAATATACAACAAAAAATTAAAATACATCTTGACATAAGTTCAAAAAGCTTGCGAGTTTAAACTGGAGTAGAACATCTGACTGTGATAGCTACATTTACATAGAAATACCTGGTAGATCAAATTTCATCTTAAGTTTTTTGTCCGGTATAAATTGCAGCAGTAAACTTTTCTACCACTCTTACTTAATCTGTATATGAATTTGCAAAACCATGCAAATGTGTTGTTGAAACAATATGTACAATAAATAAATATTTTTTTTTTTTACATACATTTCACTTGTAAAAAAAACAACAACACCCATAACATTCATACTACTGGTACAATAAACATCTATTACAGACATACAAATATCTGATGATATACAAACATACCAAGTTATTTCACAGATCACAACTTTTCAACTGTGTAGGTACTCTGTGTAGTGTGTACATACTGTATGTACTTTCAATACCTGAAAACATTTTCTACATCTATTTATACACACTTCACATTTACACCTTTCTCTCTGCTTTGGTAACTCAACTTACTATAGTACATCACAAATTTTCCTTTCATGACAGTCACTACATTTACTCCAGTTTATACAGAATTTACACTGCAATAAATATTTAATGTACAATGCAGTAAATACATACTGTAAAAGTAGAACACAGCTACTAAGCAACTTCTCACAACAGAAGGAAATAAGTCAATATCTTCACATTAAAGATGAAGTCTCTAAATTTATACATGTTACAGTAGTGGAACTACCCTGGACCTGTATATGGTGCCTCACATATAACAACTGGGAAATCCACATGGAGTCTTGGAATGCGAAGTTTAACCTCTCCCTGAAAAAACAACAACAAAATTAAGCAACAAAGTAAATAAACAACAAAGCAAATGAAAGAAATTGAATAACAATTTTTTAGTATGACAACAAAATTACACCAGATTAAACAGATGAGACATTCAGCTGTATATGATAAGACTTTTAAAATTCAAGACTTAAAAGCTTTAATTTTTGAATTTTATGAAATCTTTTAATAAAATGGATAATAGTAATTGGGAGTCCTAACCATTGTTTCTTTATGCATTTATATTTACCATGTAATCTCCAATCCTTCAAATTTACTTTCATTAATTTTGGTCCCACAGAGTTATTGATATATAACAGCCAAGTAAAATTGCTAATTAATGTTTTTTGAAATAAATGAAAATAACTAGAACTGACCTCTGGTGTCAGATTTCTCCAGTGTTGTTCCATTATGGAATGACCATCTATATCCCTTTCTTCATAGAATTCATGGGCAAGGTCCCCATCTTCGTCATAAAACCTTGATCTGTAGAAAATTAATGTAAATAAATTAGAATACATGTAACTATGTTATTTTAAATAAATAACAATCTTACAGAACTAGCAAACAGTTTTGTGCCTGTGTCTACAATCTTGTCAAAATAAGATATCATGAAGATAAATTATGTGAATTCTAAGTTACCCTTTTTTGGTAAATATAAATGGCGTTATCGCTAATGCTGATGAGTTATTCGCTCCGTCCTTGCCATCACCCGTTGCACCAAACATTGATGATACTGACTGTGACACTTTTCGTGCCATGGATGATGTTTTCTGTCCCATTTTGTTGCATTTTAGGACCAAGACCTTACACCATGACTTCGATCACCATTTTACCGGAAATGATATTATTCACACTAAAAACAGAATGATATCAATTTTCATTCCGGAAAAGTTCGTGTTTTGAACATCTCAAAACTGGTATTTTATCGAACAGCCAAAAAATAGTTTTTGTTCTAAGAAAATTAATAAAGTATTTCAGAAAGAGTAGAAAAAGTGTATATAGATTAGACAAATACAAAGTTAAGCGACATAAACGTTGGTTATATTGCATTATCGATTTCAGTAGAATTTGGTTGAGGACTGCTCCCTTTTATTGGTAGCAACAACCAATAGGAAAGGTGCTCGACTAAAACAACAACAAAGTTAAGCACGATGGAGAAAGTAAAAGAAGGTATGTCCTTTGTTTATATAGAGTTAACAGCACTATGTGCACACCTTGTACCTTTGCAAGCTTGTTTATTATAAACCTACAAAAGGCTGGGCCAATAATCTATCAAGATTGTCGATTTTTATCGTTAACTTTAGAGAAAAGGTGTTCATACTCGCACATACTATTGGAATAACCCGGGTCCTCAGCTGCTCAGTGTTACTTATCGGACAAGAACTGTATTATTAATATTTCGGTTGATCATTGGAGAAGTGCTGGTTAAACATTTGCATTAAATCCCAAGGACATGGGTTCAAACCCTATCACTGACCATGCAGAGACAATTATATTCAGTATCAACATTTTTCTCCTTTATGGTTAAAACTTGTACACTATCTAGTAATGCTTTTATTATTACATTCCACATAACATTTATAGAGAGAGGGAAGGCACGTCATGCGTACAAAGTTGGTGGATCTAAGCATTTTGTATTGGGCTTCCTCAGTTGACGAATCTGTCGGACCATGAATGCTAGCTTAAAATATACATGATATGAAATAAAACTGTTTATGATTTTAATGGATTCAGATAAAGTCTCCCCCAATGATTAAAGTCTTTGGTACATGAACAATGCAAAACGAAGCTAAACCTACCTAAACGAAACGATCGAAACGAAACAACAAATTATACTAACAAACATTTAACATCTGTTTTGAAGCAGCAGTTGCACATGTATATATTTTAGAAGTAACGTATCCATGCTAATGGTATGCCATAGATGAGAGGTAATCTTATGATAGACTTGGATAAAGAGTGCATGATTTTGCAAACTACTATACAGGCGTGCAATACTTGTAAAATTCATTATTTATGTGTACGCAAAACTACTTTATACATTATTTTCGTGTGTGCAAAACTTCTGTATACATGGCAAAGTCGATGTATCTGTAGTAGAAACTATATCAAGCATTGAATAATAAATGTAATCATTAGCAAGTAGAAACAAATAGAATTTTACGGGTTTAGGATTCTTGCGAATACCGTTTCTATCTGCCCTTTTCCGAAGCCAATAATTTAGATCATGTGCATGCACTGATCATTTATTTTGAAATAAAAAAGTGGGGACGACCCGATATATGAGGAACGTGCAGTACAATTGAGGAATCGGTTTGAAATTAAAATGTTTAACTTCGTGCACTATCAGGCCATCCTTAAAAAAAAAATGTTTGTTTGGAATTGCCGCCTGGAGGTTCCTTGACCCAGGACGGAGGGAGAGAGGAAGATTTTTTGTTCAAACTTGAAGTTTAACTTATTAAAATTAGGTCGAAAATAAAAAAAATCCATATAAAAAAGAGTTCTTTATTTTTTGCTGATAAAATTTAATCAGCGGGGAGTATTTCAATGAGGCGGGAGGCAATTCCAAACAAACAATAATTTTTAATTTGGCCTCGCAGCATATTCAGTTTCAATGCAAGCAATTTTAACTAAAGAATCATACATAAATATGTATTATTCAAATACACTTTTTAAATATCTATATGATTATTTTTACATGGGTATACTAGTATATCTTGTATATATGCACAATTCAACACTTTTATTTTCAAATGGTGTATTTCTTAGAAAGGTTTTATAATCGATGTTCCTGTCAAATCAAATTCAGAAGACTACAGTTCTGGTTTAGTGAATTTTTTCTTGTATACTTTAATTAACACTGTCGTGATCTTAATGTTGATAACATGTACATGTTCTTGAATGGCTAGCCCAAACCCTTGAGTGGCTAGCGGAGATGGAATTTGAATTGATTTAGTAAGCATGGTAAATATTTGTCCTTCGGTACTGGATCTACACTTGCTCACAAACACACCTTATTCTTGAGTTACGGTCGTGTTTTAAACTTGACCACTGCAACATTAATTGCTGACCGGTTAATTAAGAATGTTTTTGTCAATCCGAGAGATTATACACAGGGGAATTCCATTTGTGGCAACTATTACAAGTAGAGAAGGGTTAGTTGCTCGTCTATATTGCCATTATATAAGAACCTATTTCCTATCTTTCTTTTTATTTCGAATCTGTTCTGTTATATTTCGCTGGTTTGACGATTCTATATATTTAATTTCGTTAGGTTTTGCACCGTTCGCATTTTACAAGTACCCGAATGTTTTAACATTTTTCCACACCAAGATCAGCAGCACTGCGTTTAACAACACCAAATATGTACTCGTACAAAGTAACGTTAATTGATCCTAGTGGTGTGACAATACATCGATATATCGCGATACGCATTGATATATCGTGATACAAAGGTAGTCGATATGATACATCGATACATTGAATGTAAAATCAAAATAAATTCCGATACTATACTCAGGATTTTGAAAGTGTAAAGATGTCATGTCTTGGTTTTAAAATTATTGTAAACAACAACCCGATTTTCGTATTTAAAAAGTGATGTATTTGTTTTGCTTTAATCGTGGTTTAATTAGAGGGTATTTTAAAAAGGCTACTTCATGTACAATTAGATATTTGAAAAACAAATTTCAAAATCTTTATTTTTAGAATTAAAAAATCTACATAAAAAATCCGATCTTAATTTTGTATAATAATTTGATACACTCTGAAAATCGGTATTTAAAAAAAAATAATTATATATCATGCTTCTCCTTCCCAGCACAATACACAATAAAATGTACTATAAATGATTGTACATGTACATCAGTAATTTAAATCGTGCTGTGATCATGTAATGGCTCAATATTGAATTGTCTGATTGTCTTTTCCAGAGGCGGAGCGCTACAGCGAGTACGTCCGGGAGAAGCTGGGGGACATCCTGTCGTCTGCTGTAGCAGACGTTGCGGCTGCGCGGCCTGAGGATCCAATTGATTTCCTGGCCCACCGACTGTATACCGCCAGGGTGAGTTCTAAAGTCGAGTGTTTCCCGGCAAGACCGTATAGGAGTGATAAAGCGTTTATATATAGCTACACCCCCTGTCGTCACGAATTTTATTTATCCGATTAACAGGTTGCATTGTTTAAAAATCTACTTTTTCTAGGGAGATTTATCATAGTATTTTTTTCTATCATATGTATATGTTAAATACAGTGCTAGAGGCATTTAAAAGGGAAAAATCCACGTAGAAAGCAGGTAGGTCGAAAGTTAGGTAGAAAAATAAAAACTGCAGCATTGTACATGTATATATGATTCATCACACAATCTTTTAAAAATACTTCTTGAAAAACAAGGAATGAAGAACAGTTTTACCTGTATACTATACAATTTTTTGCCCCTTCTTTTCCTGGTCACATTTTTTGTGTGGCAAAATTATTTTTATCTCTTTAAAGGTTGCAAAAGCGGGAAAGATAAAAAAAAAAATGAATATATATCGACCAAATTTGTCCTTATATACAAGAAAACCCCATTTAGACCTTAGTTAATTATTGTTTGGGATGTACAACTCATTTGGTATTGATAGATATTGACCTACCGATAATTATATGTATTCTTGACATATGACTTACGTACATGTATATAGTTTTAAGACAGAGTACTCACTTTATGTTAAACTTATTACTGCATGCAATACTAGTTTTACAAACCTTTATTTTGTAACATTACCTTTTTACCCTTCCCGATACACATTCTGAAGTAGTAGTAGATTAATTATTAATGCAACGTACTAACATCTGAAGCTATGCCCTTTGAGGAAATACCAATACAGGTTTCTTGCTTCGTCACAGAGACAACACAATACAGTCACGTGTTCAACAGGATCCGGACCGATCCCCACGAGACCTGGTTTCGGAATCACTACTCTCAGACCGCGACAGAGTCATGGCAACCGTGCTACAAGGTCAAGGTTAACGCGATACAGACCGGAAAATGAGATGTCTCAAATACAGGTCAAAAATGTAAAGAAAACGGAAAAGGAAACAGCAAAGAACACAACTGACAACAGCTCTTCTGAGCTAGAAGCAAGTGTCTTAAAGAAACTGGGACTCAATGAAAACGGACAGTTACCAACAGCAATTCAACAAAATCAAAAGGAAGACAAATTCTTTGGAGGAAACACAGGAACAGCAAGAACAGTGAATGTGGCTGGTGATCACGTGTTACAAGACGCTACGTCATCACGGAGTAGACGAAATTTGTTTGCAGCAGACGATGAAGGGTTTGAAGAGACGATAGCTTATGGTTCTAGCACAAAGCCAGTATTTGTCCACTTGGGTCTCAAAAATAATTTAAGCGACCTTCACTGTGATTTGTTTGATGATTTCGATTTGACTTAACCTTTAATGTTGAAGTACTAATGAATACAAATATTGGAATAACATTTGTATTTACCTACGTAAACTTGTTGACTTGCCCAACAAAGAATTTATATGTGTGAATTATATATTATGTACGTTTTATATGTAGACAGTTAATAAAAAACTTCTCTCCTCATGTATATATATATTTTTTTATTTACTGAGATATAGGTTTCACTTTTAGATATTATCGAGTAATTTAGCCTAGCATACCATTGGTATTTTTCCCCTTTTATAACATCCTTATTAGAAGAAAGTGGGTTAATTTTTACAATGACATTGAAAAAAAAGAAACATTAGTGTAGACCGATTAAAAAAAAATGTCAATGTCAGTCATTCAACGGTTAGTTTTAGATGATCAAATAAAGACACGCGCAAAATGCACCCTGTATATAATTGAAATGCATGTATTTCAGAGAGCATCTAATGTCATGTTTTAAATTTTGAAACATGACACAAACATATTAATTAAAGTTTAATTTAATGATGCTGATTCCAGATACCTGAAATTAATTGAATTGATTTTATCCATAAATAACACCCCCCCCCCCCCACCGGTGATTAGAAATGATTAAATATTTAAAAAAAATTTCGTTACATCTTAATATTCTCTTCTCAATATCAAACATACTGTGTCTCTTGATCTCGCAATAAAATTATACTTGGAGATTATCCCTAGTATGCAAAAAATAATGACAACTCCCTAAATAATCACTCTTCTGTGAAAGGAGGTACAGCATGGATTGGTAAAAAAAAAAAGGTACGTTCTCAAGGTAAACAGGTAAAAAAGAAAAAGAAAATAAAACAGATTCCCTTTGTAGGGATATTAAACGTAAAGTATTTTTTTGTTTCAAATTAGCTTCACTTTTGCAACTTGATTAAATCTAACGTTAAAGGAATTATTATGGTACACATTTTACATTCTCAGATTCTTGCAAAATACTTGTCAAAGACATAAATTCTTGTATATTTTTATATTTTTTTGTCAATTTCTTTTGTAAGAATAGGGATTTAATTAATGTTTCGATATTTATTTATGTATTTCTTCTAAAATGAAAATCTTTGAGAAATTTCATTCTACAATTGTTTATTTAAAGAACTGAAACTTGATACATTGATTTGCAACATCAAATACACAGTTACTATGTTTTGTAACTAAGCTCTATCTTTACTTCTGAAAATCACAGTTATAGGCTATACATCAATTCTTTCCACACATAGCATCTTAAAACTTTATATTTCTTCATTCTGGTAATGTACGTTTTGAAGGCACTTGTTCTGCGATAAAGTTTGTAAACCCCATATAGTATAATAATAACACAAGATATTTAACTCCAACTTACAAAATCATATGTGGCATGCTTTTCCAGTCAGCAAGATACTTGTTCGGATGCTATTTATGCAAATAATTAAAAGAAAAGGCATTATTAGCATATCCCATATACCGGTATATAGTATAATGCAAGTTATAAATGTCATAATTTCTAAGAGAATTATATGAAACAGTTGTCTGTTGCTTCTCCATTAAAAGCAAATATGATTGAAGCTTGTTCATGGAAGGGATTGATGTACTCCACTTAATTTGAAGTGGGGTACATTGTGTTACTATTATCCTAAGGTGTAAACTTTATCACAGAAAAACATGCCTATGTAATGTCTATATGGTATAATATAATTTAAAATATGAAAAAGTTTGTTATAACTAGTCCAGGGTTCATATGGGCAGAGAAAGAGAACAAAACTAAGAGAGAAAAGGTCTAAAATATAGATGAAAAAAAAATCTTATGCATGTTTTAAGGGAATACATAAAATGGTTTATGTATTAAATTGGTATGTGGTTAATCAGGTACCGAAACATGAACCACTTCTCAATTGAAAAAAAAGCAGCAGATTCTGAATATCAGATCCTATAGTCAGATTTATATGCCTAGCTAATTAAGGAACTTTTCTTGCATTGTGATATGTAATGATTCTGTGTGAGGAGGTGACATGAGTTGGTGTATGTGTCTGTCATTATATTTGTAAAATGGTCTTTTAGTTTACTGCACAGAACACAAGACACATCAAGTTTCTAGGAGCCTTGGTTAAATTTTGAGCTAGAGGGAGGTTGCCCTGCATATTTTGTGATAATTTGGGATGACAACACTAGAGTTAAATATTGTTGTAAGTTATTATATCATATTATTGAACTCAGTCAGTACGGGAAAACATAAATGCAATCTGGTTTATTCATCAGGGCGAGTCAATCATTAGAACAATTAGAATTATTTGTTTAATGACACAACATGCAGCTTTGTTCAACTTACACTCCACAAAACAAATATTTATTGTGGTATTGATTTAATGCCATGATTTTGATTTTGCTCAACCTTACCTGGAAATCAATGAAACAAAGAAATCTTCAAATAAACTTTATATAACTTGGTCATTATCTACACAGTGATCAATAGAAGAAATTTCATGTTTGATTAGGGTAGTAGCTTATAAGATTACTTACTTTATGTTTGTGTGTTTGAGTGCATTTTAGATTCCATTTGCACTTCTTCCTAAGTTGTTCTTCAATGTGACTACATAACAGTTAGTTAATTGTTCATAAGTTTGAGTACATTACCGTTAGTTGTTCATCAATGTGACTAAATTACAGTTAGTTGTTCATCAATGTGACTAAAATACAGTTAGTTGTTCATGAATGTGACTACTTTACAGTTAGTTGTTCATCAATGTGATTATTTTACAGTTAGTTGTTCATCAATGTGACTAAATTACAGTTAGTTGTTCATCAATGTGACTACATTCAAGTTAGTTGTTCATTATGTGACTACATTACAGTAAATTGTTCATCTGTTTGACTACTTCACAGTTAGTTGTTCATCAATGTGACTATTTTACAGTTAGTTGTTCATCAATGTGACTAAATTACAGTTAGTTTTTCATCTATGCGACTACATAACAATTAGTTTTTTCATGAATGTGACTACTTTACAGTTAGTTGTTCATGAATGTGACTACTTTACAGTTAGTTGTTCATCAATATGGGGTGTGGAACAAGCAGTCAAACAGTAGAAAGCCCCAAAGGAGTGGGGTCAGGGCACCAGACCAGGAGAACCAGCAACACCCAGGGCCATGCAGTAGGTATCGTATCAGAAAATCCAACAGTACAAAATACAGGACAAGCAAGTACAACAAAGCAAGTAGAAAGAAAAAGTGGAATATCAGCAGCAGAAACAAAACTGTCCTCATCCAGGGAAAACTCACAATTGTCTGTAAAAAGCAATGGTGTGAATAAGGATCAGGTTTCTATAAAATCTAGTAGTTTGTCTAATGGCAAAGAAAACAAACAAGAAAGTGATCTGTCGGAAGAAAAGGCTCATGATAGGAAGAAAGAAGAAAATGTAGTGGAGAATGAGAATCGGCAAACAACTACAGAAGCGAGACCATTATCTGCAGCTGATAGTATGTCTGATGTCAAAGGAAAGGAATCAAAGGAGGAGAAAACCAAAGAAGCTGATATAAAGGAAGAAAATAGGTTGGAAGATGAGAATCCACAGTTGATGAAGGAGGACAGACCATTGTCAGCAGAAGAGAGTACAGTCAATGCTGAGTCTAATATTGAACCAATCACAAAAGAGGACTCACAGCTGTCAAACATGTCTGCTGTCAGTGGAGTGTCCAATGATATCATTTCTATGACAGAGGAAGACAAGATAACAGCAGAAGAATCAGCAACTTTGGTTGCTAACGTTATACAGATGGCAAACGAAAATGTTCAACAATTAGAGGAGATGGAGGAAGAAAATGACAGCAGCCTTAATGAGGGGTCAGTTCAAAGTGTGAAAGATGAAGAGTGGGCATCATCGTCATCCTTGAACGAAGATAAGGAAGATAAGGAAGAAACGGCTTCTAAACCACGAACTGCAGGACAGGTCTCACTTCATGAAAAATCAAAGGTTAGGCTGTTGGAAAGTTAAAGATGGGAATCGATGATATTACTGACTCAAAAATGGGAAAACTAAATTCAAAAACCCCTCTAGAGATGCTAACTTTCAAATTACTAAAAATAAAGATTAATCTCACTGACACTTTCCTTGACAAATATTACTAGTATAGTAAATTTAGCACATTGATTTAGAAGTTTTTTGTTTCCTGCACTTTCACAAACTGTCAGAGTATCTTTTTTAACCATCTACATAATTTATTCAATGTCTTGCTAATTACTTGCCTTATTTTATTTACTGGTACTTACAGATTTATTGAAGCAATTTACTGATTATTTTGTTCACACTGATTTACAGTCCTTAAATCATTAATTTTTTCACATTTTACTCTCCATGTGTTCGGTGTATTCACCAGCTTGTCCAACCATTCACTAACCTACACAAGGGCTCTGTGTCATGCAGTGGTCAACATTGCTCATTTAAGAAATAAACAGCAAGTTAAAAAGTTCACCGGGATATGAACTTGGTTGGTCATGAGATCAAATCCTGTGAAGCCCAGGCTTTTACTCCATATTTACTTTGGTATCATAATTCTTATCTGAAGAAAAAAATATTTGATCTTTTTTAACAGCTTATATTATAAGTTACTTAATATATAAATAATTTTGCCTTCATTTTGTGTTCATTTAATTTATCTCATGTTTTGGATCTTTGTTTGTACTATTTTTCCATTCACTGACCATTCAGATTGTTGCACTAAGCTTATATTCTGTATTATTTTCATCTAACCTAAAAATTAGTCTGTGTATAAACTCAATGATTGGTTGGGAAAGTCAAATGTTTCAGGGACAGTGTAATACATCTGATGTGATAACACATAAATGAGCTGATTTCCTTTTCTTTTTAAATTATATCTTAAATTGTTTTTTAGATTGATTAAAGTTTTTTTTTATTTGAACATTTATTATTTAACAGGAGGATAATACTGGAACAAAGGAAGATAAACCAAGGGAGATAATCAATGACAATGTCTGTGATGAATCCACACTGTTGCCTCCCCTACCTCAGAGGGAAAGACCTGGTAAACAAATTGTAGATAATACTTCTAATACTGTAAACTTCAAACAAATATATGAATGTATGACTGAGAGCATATCTTTGACCTTGACTTTGCTACCAGTATTTCATATTTGATTTGATTTTAGCTCACTTCCAAGAAATTTCAGATGTTCTGTTCAAAGTTTTTTCATCAAGATTCATTTACATATAAAAATTATAGAAAAAAAATAGTTCTTCTTTCACTATATTTCATTGTATGGAGATGCATTTTGTTTTCATGTTGCAATACAGATGTACGATGTAAGTATATTAGGCCGGGCATTCATGTCCTATTGACATATTTCTAGTTTTATATTATGTCTCATGTTTTATTCAATACTATTACAGTGATATTTTCTATTCTTTTCCAGCAAATTTCAAATGTCTCACAACTTTTGGTCACTCCAAATGGCCAATTAGAAATTATGCAAAGTTCGACTTCAATGTTAACTCTGGACACGGAGGCTGTGCTGGATTACTCCTGGCATCAGATTTCTACGGAGGGGCAGGAAAATGCTGCAACTCTCGAATCTCCTTCCTCAGGTGTGGCTTTGACTGTAACCATTTCAGTCATGCCAACCTGAAGGACAGCAAAGGGGAACACTTTGGCCCAGAACCAACCTATGTGGTGGATGAGGAAGGAAGATTTTTGGGAGACCTGCAATTTGGAAGTAGCCATGTGATGCTGCTGACCAATGATTCCAAGAACGGTAGACTCGGTAATGGATTTATGGTGGAGGGTTCTGGGAATGAGACCGATCTGTGTGTCAATGTAAATGGATCAGAAGGGTCCAAAAATGGTGGGGGAACCACCTTAATCTTATGCAGTGGGACAGAGGAAAATAAGCCTGTAACAGCCATCTACATGATCAGTACTGGTGGGAAGGAGAATTATATGGCCAGTAATTTAATGTCAGGTGTTGACAATTGGAAGTTTGGTGTGACGGCTCACAACACTCTGTGTGTGAGTGGTCCTGGTGACAGTCGTTATGCAGTGTACCACAACAGAGAAGAGCTTGTCTTACAAGAGCCAGGAATGAAGCAGTCAAACGTTCTGATGACCCAAGCTTGGAATGGCCCAGAACCCACAGTTGTTGCAGACAGTGTTCCCTCACATGGCTGCTTTGTAGTCCTCTGCTCCAACAGCTCTGAAGCGGACGATCATACATGTGCTGCATTTTACCTCGTTTCTGTTGAAGCAGACGGCATTGCTTGTAAGCTGGTGAGTAAACTTCATGGAGAAGGCTACACCACAGGAGATTTGTGGAAGTTTGAGAAGTCTGGAAACACCATAGTTGTGACTGGTCCTAAGGGTCCGTGTCGCTATGTGGTTCTGTCTAACGATGAATACAAGGACCAGCAGTATATATTCCAGGACGTGTGTCTTGCCACCGGCTCACCTCAACCAATCAGGGGACAGGTAGAGGTCAGCATGCAGGGTGTACAGGGCATTGTGGAGGTAAGAATTCTGTTGTACCAAGATTTTATATTTTAGATGAAATCCCTCTGTACTTCTCTGTGTCTAAATGGTGGTTCTGTGGAATCGTTTAAATTCATAGAGATCAATTTTTTGTATAGCAATGTGGCAACATTATTTCATGGATTTGAATTTTAAACATTAATAAATATAGATCAAATTACATTATTTGATGAGGAAGTAATTTTGTGAGTCAATGATGCCCATGAAATCCATCTATTTGGTTACTTTTTTAACACAAGTTATTAATAGCAGATGTTACTGAAATGGCATTTTTCCATCTTCAGAAACCCAGCAAAGTTTGCATTCAGGTTGATGGGAAGGTTGTGAGAATGTTTGAACCAGACGACTTGAAGAAAGTCAAAGATGGATTTGGATTCAAGCGGCTCTGGAAGTCAGGAGAACTCTGTTGTGGGACGAATTTGATTAAGGTCACCATTCTGGGCAAACATGTGACATGTAGGTAGTCAGGTCAAACTTACAGAATTGGCAAACTTTTGATTTTAATTTGATTAATAATTAACTTAAAAGAGGCTAATTTATTAGAATTTTTTTCATTAATTATTAATAAGCATATTTATATATTTTCAGTTAGAATAACTTGGAACATATGAAAAGGAACTTAATCATTTAATTAACTTCAGCTTTCCATCCTTTTGGTTCTTGAGATGAATACTACATTGTAGTAAACTGGCATATTTTATACTGTATTTAAATGGAATGCAATCATTATTTAATTGATAAAAAATCTTTCAAAACCTTCTAAATCAAATTATAAATGCATAGAATCTACAATTGGATAAAATAATTAGAGAAAATGGTTTGTTGTCAAGCAACATTTTAGAACATTGTTACAACATACTACACAAAACTGCTAATTATGTGCAATTTTGGACAATAAACAATGTTTTAAAACATTACATTACCATTATACAAGACAACTAATTGTGTGTAGTTTTGAGTCTCTGTTCACTAAATTCAATGATTGCCTTTAGAAAAGACTACCGGTAAGTCTTGATTATCGGTATAAGATGGATTCTTTCCATTATAGTGGGCACGGAGGAGGTGATTTCCCTTCAGGGATCCCCCCGCCAGCTGGAGGTACAGAAGGACTTGGTGTACTACGGGTTGAACTGTGGGGGGCCGACCTATACCGCCCTCAATGACATCACTTACACCAGTGAACACAGACAGTTTGCCAGCTTCACCTATGATTTCAACTGTGGTAATTGTTCTAATGTATCACAGTAAAAGCAGTGTAGTAGAAAAACTGACTCTGTCAGAGATCTCCAAATTCTTGGTTTCTGTTCCACCTATAGCATTACTTGTGTTTTCGCTTTCAGCCTAACCATAACTGTACCTATGCCTCTCACCTACCTGTACTTATGCCTCTCTCTTACCTTTATCTATGCCTCCCACCTACCTATATTTATGCCTCCCACCTACCTGTATTTATGCCTCCCACCTACTTGTATTTATGCCTCCCAATTACCTGTATTTATGTCTCCCAGCTATACCTGTATTTATGCCTCCCACCTACCTGTATTTATGTATCCCACTTACCTGTATTTATGTATCCTACCTATCTGTATTTATGTATCCCATCTACCTTTATCTATGCTTCCCACCTACCTGTATCTATGCCTCCCACCTACCTGTATTTATGCCTCCCCCTACCCTACCCTACCTGTATTTATGTATTTCACCTACCTTTTTCTATGCGTCCCACCTACCCTACCTGTATTTATGCCTCCCACCTACCCTACCTGTATTTATGTATTCCATCTACCTTTATCTATGCAACCCACCTACCCTACCTGTATTTATGCCTCCCACCTACCTGTATTTATGCCTCCTAACTATTTATGCCTTCCACCTGTTCCAAAACTGACCACACCATCAAATTTACAAATGAAATGGCTGTGAATAATTCTGTCAATTGTCATCCTACTTTAATTGCCTGAAATTCCTTTAATTTCAAGTCCTGCCTTGCTAAATTTAAACATAGATAGAAAACAAAAATGTGGAGAGAAGCAGATGATCAAAGTTTTGTGATCATACATAATAACTTCCATTTTGAAAACATATCTTGACTGTGATATCTTATTACACATGCATACTTTTATGATTAAAATATATAATAATTTGTGTCAGTCCTAGGTGGCATGTAGTTTAAAACCCAGAACCAGTCTTGTATAAGCATACTGACCACTGACCAACTCTAAACATTTCTCAATCTCATGAATACCAAACATTTCCAATCTGCCATGACCAATGATAAAGCATAACTCTTTAGTTTTTGGAGGCATGAAAGGGAAGATATGCTGTTGTATATGAATGCATACGTTGGTGAGATTTCATTCATGAAAGTGTGAAGATGCCAATTAAGGTGGTATGGGACACCTGTCAATAATAATGTGGATAAAAGAACACAATAATCAAAATACTTTCACTGTTTTAGAATTTTCAAATTTCACGATATTTCACCAAAAAATAAGTTTTAAAAAAATTTGGAAAGGTAAAAATTATAAAAACCCCAGCGGGATTCGAACTCATGACTTACAGATTCGTAGTTAACGCTCTAACTAATTGCGCTACGCTGTAGGTAACAAATTTGTGAAAGAAAAGAATCATAGAATATTGTACTTCAATGATTCTATTGTCTATTTCAATCAGAAATATGTCACAACATGGAGGTGTCCCATACCACTTTAAACTAGTCCTTGAATTATTCATGAAAATGAGAAAAGTTAAATGATTTGCCCCACAGTAGTATACAGTATTAAATTTAGTTAACAAAACAACTCACAATAATATTTAAATGGATGCTGTACAAAACATGACATTTACTGGATGATCAATACCTCTTCTACAGGGTCCCGTTGTTTGGCTTATGGAAAGAAACGTGGATTAGTGACCATTTATGAGCTTATAAACAACACTCACGATGGATTTCTGTATGCCTCAGTCAGAACAAAGTACACAGAACCTCTCGATGAGCAGAAAGTGATTTACACTGTAAGTTCATGAAGTTAATTAGTCAGTGGGATTTACACTGTTAGTTCATGAAGTTAATTAGTCATTGGGATTTACACTGGTGAAGTTAATTAGTAATTGGGATTTACACTGTAAGTTCATGAAGTTAATTAGTCAGTGGGATTTACACTGTAAGTTCATGAAGTTAATTAGTCAGTGGGATTTACACTGTTAGTTCATTAAAGTTAATTACTCAGTGGGATTTACACTGTAAGTTCATAAAGATAATTAGCCAGTGAGATTTACACTGTTAGTTCATGAAGTTAATTAGTCATTGGGATTTACACTATTAGTTCATGAAGTTAATTAGTCATTGGGATTTACACTGGTGAAGTTAATTAGTAATTGGGATTTACACTGTTAGTCCATGAAGTTAATTAGTCATTGGGATTTACACTGGTGAAGTTAATTAGTCATTGGGATTTACACTGTTAGTTCATGAAGTTAATTAGTCATTGGGATTTACACTGGAGAAGTTAATTAGTAATTGGGATTTACACTGTTAGTTCATGAAGTTAATTAGTCATTGAGATTTACTCTTTAAGTTCCTGAAGTTAATTTGTCATTGGGATTTACACTGTAAGTTCATGAAGTTAATTAGTCATTGGGATTTACACTGTTAGTTCATGAAGTTAATTAGTAATTGGGATTTACACTGGTGAAGTTTATTAGTCATTGGGATTTACACTATTAGTTCATGTAGTTAATTAGTCATTGGGATTTACACTGTTAGTTCATGAAGTTAATTAGTCATTGGGATTTACAGTGTTAGTTCATGAAGTTAATTGGTCATTGGGATTTACACTAGTGAAGTTAATTAGTCATTGGGATTTACACTATTAGTTCATAAAGTTAATTAGTCATTGGGATTTACACTGTAAGTTCATGAAGTAAATTAGTGATTGGGATTTACACTGTAAGTTCGTGAAGTTAATTGATCATTGGGATTTACACTGTTAGTTCATGAAGTTAATTAGTCATTGGGATTTACACTGTAAGTTCATGAAGTTAATTAGCCAGTGAGATTTACACTGTTAGTTCATGAAGTTAATTAGTCATTGGGATTTACACTGGTGAAGTTAATTAGTGATTGGGATTTACACTGTTAGTTCATGAAATTAATTAGTCATTGGGATTTACACTGGTGAAGTTAATTAGTAATTGGGATTTACACTGTTAGTTCATGAAGTTAATTGGTCATTGGGATTTACACTGGTGAAGTTAATTAGTCATTGGGATTTACACTATTAGTTCATGAAGTAAATTAGTGATTGGGATTTACACTGTAAGTTCATGAAGTTAATTAGTCATTGGGATTTACACTGTTAGTTCATGAAGTTAATTAGTCATTGGGATTTACACTGTTAGTTCATGAAGTTAATTAGTCATTGGGATTTACACTGTAAGTTCATGAAGTTAATTAGTCATTGGGATTTACACTGTTAGTTCATGAAGTTAATTAGTCATTAGGATTTACACCATAAGTTCATGAAGTTAATTAGTCAGTATATGTATCTCATAAGTTTATCAATTACAAGTATTGATCAGCTTTTTTATAATTTTTGTAACATAGTTATGTAGACATTACCCCTATAACATTATCTATAGGTGAAGACACTACAGATTCCTGATGGAGAGTATATATTACGCCTGCATTACGTTGGTAAAGGCTATAAAACGCATAGCATTGCCTTTAACGGGAAATCCATTTCATCCCAGGTGAGTTGAGGAATAAGTAATCATTCTTTGAGTATTATGAGGTGATAATTTCTGCCGGGGCCTGATCAAATCCAATAAAGCTTGAAGTGATTTATGATAGATTTTATGACCGAAATTATCACCTCATAATATTCAAAGAATGATTCCTTATTACTTACATATATATAATTTTCAGCAGTTGTACGATTAAATATTATAATATTAATTATGCAAACCCGCCTGCACCCCCAACAAAACGTAATTTGAAATTTTTGGGTTGTATAGTACAAAATCGATTCGTAGTGTTATCATAGACAGAGACACTGGAAAATGTAAATATAGTGGAATAGAGAACTTTACAGTAACTTGTGCATGTAAAACAGATTTAAACTCTTTATTTCTTAAACTCTACTTTTCTTTATTACGTTGAAAAATAAATCAAAATATAAGTTTGTATTCTGTTAGAGAACAAATTTGTCATCAAATTTTTAGGGTGGTAAATATACCTAGTAAGCAGTTTTCCAATATTCATAGGTCCCTAGCTAGTCCTTGGCCATAAATGTGTTTATACTTTGTTTCTGTTTGATTGCAGTTATACAAAAAAGTTGTTTTGTTGCCTTTTTGTTTGCTTGGGGAACAACATATTTATCTTGTTCTTAGAAAATTGAGGTGATGTCGCCTCAAGGTTTGCTTTGGGACCTATGACTTTGTATGTTACTACAGAATGCTGGCTTGTTTTTATACAGTGGCCTGTAATTTTGCATGTTGCAGGTTGCCGCTGTCGGAGATAAAGTGATGGATATCGGGGAGCAGGGTCTGACAGCATGCCATACAGACTTGCCAGTCACCATCAACAACAACCAGTTCGTGTTGAATTCAATGGCTCCTATTGCAGGCTTCGCTCTGTTAGACAAGGCCTACCAAGACCCCCAGAAGTCTGAGGAGGAACTCAAGAACGAGAGAGAGGAGAAATCCAGACTATCAGACAAAATTGACCCAGTAACAAGGGCCATGTTGAGAAAAGAAATGGAGATTGTGGGATGGTCTCAAAACCTGTTAAAAAATTTCAGTGGTGAGGTAGGTGGAAGGTCAACTTGATAATGAGGTCATCTCAAAGTTCAAACCTAAGTTTATAAGCAATGATGATCTCTGTTCAGCATCATACCGCATTTACAAGAATGTATTAATAATTTTTTAATCCATACTGTAGATAAAAACCCAAACAAATACAAAGCTTAAAAGAATTGAATGGTCATAGCTATATATACCATAGTTTTAAACTATATTAGCCTTGAACGTTCTGGAAAAAAGCAGTATAGACAAATTTTCAAGTTAGATACCCTATTTAAATTCTGAAGTGGACAAATTGATTGAAACTGGTTAGAATGTGAGTCAAATTTGTCAGTAACCGTATAAGTACAATTGGATTTCTTGAAAAAGAGAAAAAAGAAATGCCCAGTAGATGTTAATATGATACAGATTTTTTCACTTCTTTCTTCCAGGAAGGAAATCTGTCTCATTGGAACATTAGTGGTGACTGGAAAATCCATGAGGGAGGGTATAACACAGAGAAAGCCTTCGTCTCCTCAAACATGTGGTGCACCAAGTACCAGGAAGTCGACCTGACCCAGCACTTCTCAGAGCAGTACCTGGACACAGCACCTGACATACAGGTGTGTATAACTCAATGTACAATATCTCACACATACAGGTGTGTATAACTCAATGTACAATATCTCACACATACAGGTGTGTATAACTCAATGTACAATGTCTTGCAACACCTGGACTATGTCTCACAACACATGGACACAGCACTTGATATACAGGTGTGTATAACTCAATGTACAATATCTCACAACACCTGGACAAAAGGAATGTACAGTTAATATCTCATAACACCTGGACACAGCACCTGACATATAGGTGTGTGTAACTGTCATACCAACACTGGGGTATGATTACAACACCTGACACAGGTGTGTGTACATTGTATTTCACAAACATCTCTTGTTCTGTATACATTTTCACCTATTCATCTTACCCGTAAATCCTTTGACATCTCAAGTTGATATATCTAGTTTTAATTGTATGTTTAACATGCACAAGCTGTATTTCTTTAATTACAAAAAGATATATAAAATCGTTGTAAATATTTTGTGTTTTATTTCCAAGGTGACCGAGTGGTACAGAGAGGGGGTGTGTGGGGGTGGCCACTACAAAATGGAGGCTCAGCTGCTAGACAGCCAAGGAAATGTAAGTAATGTACTCTGTCTGTCCATCTGTCTGTCTGTCCATCTGTCTGTCTGTCCATCTGTCCGTCTGTCCATCTGTCTGTCTGTCCATCTGTCTGTCTGTCCATCTGTCTGTCTGTCCATCTGTCTGTCTTTCCGTCTGTCTGTCTGTCCATCTGTCTGTCTGTCCATCTGTCTGTCTGTCCATCTGTCTGTTCTTTGTCTTACTAATTTCCTCATCTATCTGGATTTCATTTTTTTTTTATCCTTAATAAGAAGAACTCCCGGCACATAAATCAGCCTGCATTTAATTTTTGGACCCGCAGTAATACAATGTTTGTTCGCGTCTTTTATTTAGCCGATCAAGAGTCATGTGATGCCGGAGACGGGCCGGATCTACCGTAACAACAAGTGGGAGCAGAGTGGGACCGTGTTCTCTAACTACGGACCAGGGGTCAGATACGTGTCCATCCAGAGCTCAGGTGAGAGTTACTCCATACACACTGTAGAAGAAGGTAAATAAAGCTCTTTTAAATCAGTTTTTGATGTAAAAAAGCAGTTGATATCATTGATCAGGTGAGAATTAGTCCATACCTTAATCATCACTGTAGAAGATGGTAATTAGAACTTTGGTTAATCAGTTCTTGCAAGGTGTAACAAAGCAGAATTGAGATCATTGTTCAGATGGTTGAGAATCTTTGTATGAATCTATTACAAGTTTATCAATTTGTTTCACGGGTGTAACAATAACTAGCTATGTTTAAGAATATCATCATAGCATATGTTGAAGTAGTGATTTATTCAATTATATTGTACATTCTTCTGCAGGCAAGGATGACAAGTACTGGGGAGGCCATTATGGAGTAATCGTGTCAAACTCGGTCATCCGTGTCAAACGTGAAGTCCATTCAGCCAAGGATGACAAATTTGAAGATATTGAAATGGTAATGATTTTATGTTATTATCATAAAAACAGAAATGCAAAGTTTTACCTAAACTACCCTGAAATTTTACTTGCATAGAAGTTAATTTGTTAATAGGTATATGGATTCCGGAAATATTGAAAAATCCGTCTTTTTGTTATAAAGAAAAATGTACTGCATTATGATAACAAATGTTATTAATTAATACTGATTTTTGTGTACTCCATTGTTTGCTGTACAGGACCCTGATGACAACTCTAAGCTGGCCAGCACCGTGGACAGTCTGGTAGGGAAGGTGCTGACTGACAACAGCGATCTGCTGAAGAACTATCTACAGGATTTGGGTAAATAGGGGAACACTGTACAATTCTACAGGATCTGGGTAAATAGGGGACACACTGTACAATTCTACAGGTTGGTAAATAGGGGACATGCTGTACAATTCTACAGATTCTTGTTAAACAAGGGACACACTGTACAATTCTCAGGATCTGGATAATTAGGGAGTTAGATGTACAGGATCTGGGTAAATATGGGACACACTGTACAGTTCTACAGCAGATAGGTAAATAGGAGCTTTAGAACTATGGAATCTGGGTAAATAGAGAAAGTTATATCTACAGGATCTAGGTAAATTGGGGAGTTAGAACTAGAGGATCTGGGTAAATAGGGAGAGTTAGAACTACAGTATCTGGGTAAATAGGGGAGTTAGAACTACAGTTAGAACTACAGGATCTGGGTAAATAAGGAGAGTTAGAACTACAGTATCTGGGTAAATAGGGGAGTTAGAACTACAGTTAGAACTACAGGATCTGGGTAAATAAGGAGAGTTAGAACTACAGTATTTGGGTAAATAGGGGAGTGAGAACTACAGTATCTGGGTATATAGGGAAGTTAGAAGACACTGTACAGTAAAGAATGTCTTATCTGACAGGTGCATAGTGACACATGTGTATTCTGACATTCAGCAAGCCTAATACATGGTTTCATAATTATTTATTGCATATCAATTTTCTTGGATTTCATTAAATGTTCACTGCAGTAAGAAAAAGAATTCTTTAAAGCATTACCCTTAAATTCCTGTTTCTTATTTCTAAATTCACAGAATGTATCGGATACAATTATAGTAAATTTAAAGCAAATAAGGTTTTTCTCAAACAATCAGTGACACCTGTCTTTTTTTTTGTAATATATGCACTATATACCAATTAAATCATTAGCTACAACCCTCTTTTGAATTTAAGGAAATGTAAAGTTTTTAATACAGTTGAATCCTGTTTTATGCCAAGGTTATTCTATCTTAGAGTTAATGAACTTTGAACTATAACCTTTGACCTAATTGTAGTTGTCCCTGTACTTGATGAGAAGTTTGAGAAACAAGTTGAGATGAAACCAGAAGCCCTGTCTGGACAAGTCAGTAAACCACGTGTCAAGAGGAAGAAGAGGGAGATCCGAGTGTTTGTGTCCAGTACGTTCAAGGACTTCTCCCAGGAACGCGAGGAGATCATTAAGAAGAGCTTCAGAGAGGTCTGTATACTGTACTAGATGCCTAATTAAACGCACAAAATTAATCACCACATACAATAGCGAGAAGTACACTTTATGGATTTAAAAATTTCGCTTTTATTTTTCTGATTGACGTAAACTATATGAAACTAAGATATAAAAATCTGGCGTTTGCGATTTTATATTCTCACAAATTGATGTTAATTGGTGGAATTAAGTACTCAAATAAAATAAGGAATGTACAGTAGTTCGACTGGCATGTAAAATGATCCTTTAAGTTAGATTCAGTGAACCTGTGCATTGATGTATTTAATAAAGAGAAATGTGAATGAATTTATTTTGTAATGTATTTTTTCTCTGGTAGTAGATTTGCATAGTCTTTACAGTCATATGGAAATGTTTGTTTTGCAGTGCTTTCTTACTGTTGAATATAATTTTGTTGATTACCAAGACATTATACTTGACATTGTAGATTAATAAACTATGCGCAGAGAGGGGAATCTTTTTTACTTATGTGGACCTCAGGTGGGGAATTTCAACAGAGCAATCAGATAATGGGAAAACTATAGCTATTTGCTTGAAGGAGGTATGGATTCTACTGTTGCATATCACACATCTTTTTTTAGAGCTGTTTGGTATGTTTTATTTGATTTACTGATGAAAACTACCTAAGAAAGCTTCTAATTACTGTAAGATGCAGCCTTATTATAAAGTTCTTTGTTTAAATACCGGGATAAGCAAGAGCAATTCATCTGAGAGAAGAAAATATCTAAAAATATTGAAATCTGGCTGATTGTTTGTAATCTGTTTATACATTTTACATTATACATTGATATCTGACAGATTGTTATAATTTATTGATCCATGAACTGATATCTGACAGATTGCTAGATTTATTGATCCATGCACTGATATCTGACAGATTGCTAGATTTATTGATCCATGCACTGATATCTGACAGATTGATCGTTGTCGTCCTTATTTCCTGTGTCTAATGGGAGAGAGATTTGGCTGGTCACAGAAGGCTGGCACTGACGATAAATTGCTCACAAAGACGTACGATTACGCTATCGAGAATGAGCAGTCCCTTAAATGGATAGAGAACCACAGATATGATACCAGTGTTACCCAAGTCAGTAACTAGCTATTGCACCTTCTTTCTGTTGTAGCTTTAGAATTTTAGAAAACAAATGTCTGGTCCTAAGACCTAAATGAAGTCAATTTTTAGATTTTGAATATCTTAATTTATTCTTACCAAAAATGTTTGAATATTGAAAAGTGTGTAAACTATAATTTACAAATACAAACACCCTTATGAAAAATTCGTCTTATTTTCAAAATTATTTCAAATATTAAACTAAGTTAAACATGAAACTTTGACTTTAGTTTATTATCAGTTTACGGTCTTGGGGCCTGGGTTTCTTTAAGAGAAATTTGCATTTGGTAAAAACCTGGCCAAGATCTGCTGTGAAAAGATTCTGACTATTCTTATTCAGCTGGAAGTGCTGCATGGGGTCCTTAACGACGTGGAGGGTAATCATGACAGGAGCTTCTTCTACCTCAGAAACCCAGTGCAGATGGGGACCATGGACGAGAATGAATTCAAGGTTACTGTCATTCACAGGGTTCATCACAGAATGTATCTACAGTAAACCTTCTTTTATTCACTATGACCATTTTTCACGATTTACCAAAAATAAACCGGTTCACGGGACTAATTTTCGCAAATAATGTTGGTTATCTGGAAATGAAAATACCAGAGACGTTGGTGACTGGTTTGCAGCAATAAATATTTGCAACAAGGCTCTTGCGAACTTCGCTAAAATTTCTCGCACACGAATAAAAGTTGGTTTATACTATCGTCTACTGACAAGTAGAATTACTGACTCTTTCTGATTTAAAAATTATGAATCTTCCAAATTTAGAAATTCAAAGCCGAGTCTGAGTGGCATTCTGAGAAACAGAACACATTACGTCACATGATAGAGGAGCACGGCAACAAGATCAACATAAGGAACTTCTCTCTGCCCACCGAGGTCTCCAACATGATCAAGGAGGTATAATTCTTCAAATTTCTTTTTACAATGTAAAAGACACAGGTTGATTATTTTTACTGTATAAGCAGATCTGTCTTTGAAATGTAACTCTTATGCAAGGCTAGTGAATCATTAATAATATGATTCATTATGGGAAAATTAGAATTTGTTATTTGCAGAAGTTACTTACTGCAAAATTTTTTTTTTTTTAAACATTTCTGAAGATGACTAAAATGATTATCTCTATAATATATTTATCAATTCTCTATTCAGGATTTACAGGCTTGCATAGAACAGGATTTTCCTGTAGGGTCAGAGTTAACTCCCCTTGAGCGTGAGAGAGAGGCTCACCAGGCGTTTGCTGACATTCGCTGTCAGGTGTACATCGGCAGGCAGGACTACTTCACTCAGATCGATGAAAAATTGGAGGCAGGAATTGGGGAACCTATGGTCCTACTGGGGGAGTCAGGTAGAATTATAATGGAGGAGTTAGGCATATATATAATGGGGAATTCAAGTATATACTTATAATCGGGGAGTCAGGTATACATACATGTATAATGGGGAAGTCTGGTATTTACCTAATATAATGGGAGAGTCAGGTATACTTATAGTAAGTCATACCTTAATGGGGGAGTAACACATATCCTTATAAAGGGGGGGGGGGATGTGTAAAGGGGGAGTAAGCTATACCGGGGAAGTCACATACCCTTATAAAGGGGAAGTCAGATATAATGGGGGAGTCACATACCCTTATAAAGGGGGAGCTAGGTATACTGGGTGAGTCACATACCCTAAGTGAGAGTTAGGTATACTGTGGGATTCACATACCCTTATAAAGGGGGATTCATATATACTGGGGGAGTCACTTACCTGTGTAAAGGGGGAGTAAGGTATACTGGGGGAGTCACATACCCTTATAAAGGGCGAGTAAGGTATACTGGGGGAGTCACATACGCTTATAAAGGGGAAGTCAGATATACTGGGGGAGTCACTTACCCTTGTAAAGGGGGAGTAAGGTATACTGGGGAAGTCACATACCCTTTTCTTATATCCTGTCAGTAACAGGATAGATACACTATTACCTGGAGAGTAAGGTACACTTTTAATGTACGTGACAGGTAGTCTACACTTATACCGGGTTAGTCAGGTAGAATTATAATGGATGGGGGGGATAAATATACTTATAATAGAACAGTACACTAATACTGGGGATATCAGTACAGTAAAACACGGTTATTGCGAACACGCTTATAATGAATTGATGTTTAGTACAGGAGGGAAGTGATTTTCATTTATTTATTACAAGTTACACTTACATTTGAATTTGAACACTGTTCGTTATCACCACATGTCATGTTGTAAACTTGTTGGATATGACAAATTACGTTAATTTTATAACGAAGCAATATTGCCCGTCCCTGGCACTTTGTTATAAACGTGTTTTATTGTATACTGATAATGGGATAATTAGATGACCACTGGATAGTCAGATACACTTACACTTAAAGAGTTAGATATACTGATGGGAAGCAGGCACACTAAGTCTCTATTCCAAGTGTAAAAAGCTTTTTTCCATGAAGTATTTTTTTAATTGGTTTTTCAGTTCAAATTATTTTATTTTTTGTGTCCCCAAAAATTATTTCAATTCTTAGAAGATTTAAAGTACACGTCTTATAGATCAGTCTTGATTCATATGATGTAGGCTGTGGAAAATCGGCACTGGTAGCCAACTGGGCAGAGAGAACTCGGACTAAATACCCAGAGGCCTTCATGTTTGTCCACTTCATTGGAAGTTCAGCTGAAAGTGCTGGATACTTGAAGCTATTAAGGAGGTAAATGGCCTACCTGTTCCTTATAATTCTAATAATGTTTCATAATTTGGAGCAATCTTTGATTTAAGTAGAATGTGAATCTTACATTGATTTTATTCTTATACAAGAGGGATTAAAACAAATGCAAATTTAAAATTGGAAATTTTGATGATCGCACCAGGTGTTGATATTTCATATGTGGATCTAGACCCCCCTGGAAAATGAAAATTTATTAAATTTACATAGTAAAATTATCGCCAAACACAACAATTATCCTTTGGACCCCCCTGGAAAAATTTTCTGGATCCACGTATGTAGTTTAGTCCTATTCCTATTGCCTGTATTTTCTAGGTTGTATGAGGAGATGAAGGCTTTCTATGGCCTGGATCTGGAGGTCCCCTCGTCCGAGATGGCATTGGTGAGAGACCTCAGCAAGTGGCTGAAGGCTTGCAGCAGGAAACAGAAACTGATCATTGTTCTGGATGCACTCAACCAGCTGGATGATGGCTCAAAGGAAGACGGTCAGTATCAGATGGTTGAAGGTTAATGATGAAAGTACTGAAGATTTCTTATTTTATGCAAGTATTACACCGTTTTGTGTCGAATTGCGAGAATATAAAATTAAGAGCACCAAATTTGGTATAATTTCATACACTTCACAACTATAAAAAAAAATAAAAGCAAGATTTTAAATCCACGAGGGGTGCTTCTCGCAAATATATGAAGATATTAAGTCCTCACGTTTAATTTAGAATCCATAGTACTGTAACAGGAAGTTAAAGGTCAAGAATGACAATAAAATTATGGCTACATAATACTACATAAATGTTGTTTTCCTTGCTTTATAAAGGTGTGGAGCACGACCTTCTTTGGATCCCTGGCAAACTTCCAAAGAATGTGTTTATTCTGTTGTCAACATTACCAGGAAGGGTAGGTCATGTGATGTGTAATGCTTGTGTTCAAGGTCAGCTGATTGGGGAGAATCTTTATATTAATTGTTAAAAAGAATTATCATGTGTAGACTGTTGAGTTCAACTGTTAAATAAAATGGTTTTACAAAATTAGAAATCATGGAATGAAAGCAATTGAAAAAAATTGACTGTTTTTGATTAGTTTTGCATAATTTGCATAATTTTGCATAATAGTACTTTGATTGTGTTTCAGGCAATGAATGCTGTGGTCAAGTTTGGCTGGCCCACTATGAAGGTGTCTCCCTTGGACAATTCTCAGAAGATGGAGATCATTACTGGGTATCTGGAGGGGATCTACGGTAAAACCCTTAGCCAGGAGCAGAAGGAGATGATAGTGGAGGCCAAGCAGACAAACAACCCCCTCTACCTCCGCTCTCTGCTGGACGAGGTCAGTGTGAATTATATTTTCTCGCATTATCACCGGTGTGAGATCGGTTTATCCAGTGTGAGATTTTTCTGTTTTACACTGTGTATTACTATGCCGCCGTAAAATGTAAACAAACATTGTATTCTGTAAGTAAATGATAAATGATAGAATGAGCTGATCCATTAAGTCCTTATTTTGATTACAATTTATCATGATTTTAGTGAAAAAAATGTCATATTCTCTCTTCTTGACTTGCACTATTTGTAGTTCATGGAGGGAAAAACCAAACGTAAAATTTTGATCGTCACATCAGAAATTTGTCTGACATTCTTTTTCTGTGTAAAATAATACGAGAAAAATAATAATTCATTAGATTCTCGTGTGGGATAGTGAAATTCCACCTCGGGGCCCAGATTCACGGTCTAAGACTCGGCAGATAGTGAATCTTGTCCCTTCTGTGGAATTTCACTATTCCACACTCGTAATAATGAATGATTCTATTATTCTCGCATTATCATCCGTGAGAGATCGATCATTTGTCCTATGTACGACAGGAGTGTAAGGTTTTTCTGTCTTAGTAATTGTTTTTCTTAACTGATTACAATTTATCATATTTTCATTAAAAAAATTGTTGCTCTTTTTCTGTCTTTCACTATATTTAGCAGGTGAAGCGATTAACCGAAAAAAAAGTAAATTTTGAACGTCATAAGAGAGAGTTGTCAGACATCCTTTTCTGAAAATATAAAATAATGCAAGAAAAATAATCATTTATTATATACTTGTGTGGGAAAGTGAAAGCTTGTCTTAGATCAGGAATCTTGTCCCTTCAATGGAATTTCAACATCTCCCACTCATAATAATGAATGATTTTATAAGTCATTTTATTGTCAGACCAACTGTTATTCAATCTATTTGTCAAACAAAAGAAAATTTGTAATTTCTTAGATCTTTTAAAATTTCAAATTAGGTGGTGTCAAAAATGTGTATTGATATTGGAAAATTATTATGCATAGATGGAGTCAACATTTGATTTTGGAGCCTTATTTTGCATTTCAGACTTTTTATTGTTATTATAAAATGTTATTTATCTAACCTAATGGTAAAAAAAAATTCACATGAAGCAGGTGAATAATTTGTAATAATGAGTGCAATATCTTTTCTACTTTATGTCAATTAATCTTGAATATTAAAAACTTTTAGGTAATTTGTTCCTTCCGGCATGAACTGATTGATTTGATTGGCTTGTTTTGTAGGTGAGGATGTATGGGAACTTCCGTATGTTAACACAGAAGATACAGGACTATCTACAGGCAGACAGCCCTGGCGTGCTCTTCACCAAAATCCTCGAAAGACTCGAGGGCGATTTTAACGAGGAGAACTCTTTGTAAGTCTTCTGTCCTCAAATCCTCAAACTGAACATTGGTGAAGATAAATTGGAATAGATACATAGTTGACATTTTACTGTTTTGCTATTAATTTTTTTTAATCATAATCTATAGCTAATCTAAAGTTTTAATTTATGTTTAAATTTTTGATGTATGAACGTGAATCCTCATTAATTGGGACACCCCTGTACCCAACCAAACATTCTTGATCATTTAATTATCTGGATATTGATTAATTATAATTGAATCAGTGATGTTGAAACATTCTGACATTAGTTGAAGTATTGGTTATCATTTTCTTTGTCTGAAAAGTTAAATGACAACCAAATTTTCACGAAAGCTATTCAATAACAACCTAACTTGTACCAGTCAAAAAAGGATTAACTGTTCCATTCCAGTATAGATTGGGTAGTGTTTGATATTGTTTGATACTATTGATTCAATCTACAAAGCATTTGATTCATGTTCTTAATAATGATGATGAGTACTGAAACATTATCTCTCTCTCTCTCTCTCTCTCTCTCTCTCTCTCTCTCTCTCTCTCTCTCTCTCTCTCTCTCAGTTGAACAAGGATTATTATACATGTTTATTTACCGGTAATTATTTGTTTATTTGTTTTATCTTTTTATTCTGTCAGGTTATACAGGTCAGTAGTGAGTGCTTTGAACAATAAGCCACAAAAATTGATTGTTCTTCATGAGTCAATAGAAACTTATTTACAAAACAGCTATTACATTCAACAAGAGTTTTAGAAAATAGTAATCATATACTGGTATGATATTATTTATTTTAAGACTTTATTATGAAGATAACATTTTGAAGATCTGATTTTTTGAGAATGAGTAAAGCACACATTTTCATAAATAAATATGGATGTGAATAAGTACTGTGAAATCATTAAAATTCATGGGGGCCAATTTTTGTGGATTGATTAAAATTTACAGGTTCATGGGGACATAATTTCGTGTATTCTCTTATACCTACAAAAGGAAATATCAATGATTTTGAAACCCTAATTTATTAATTCGTGGAGGATGTGAATTCGTGGATGAGAGGTACCCATGAATTCCACGAAAATTGAGCCACCACAAAATCTCATGATTCCACAGTATTCATATGATTTCAATGTAGTGTTTAGGCTAGACTGCTGGCCAGTTAGATTTGGATACCAGATAACATCCTTAGTAAAACATTGTAAAATATAGAGCACGTGTCTTTTCTGTGCACAGTTTTGACACTCATCACACCTAATCACAAAATATGATGAATGCTTGAATGAAAAATTGTTTCCTTTCCCCAGCATTGACTTATCTGCTTATTATGAAATTCTTTACTATGCTCTTGTAAAAGGCATCTTTTAGGAAAAGTGTGAATATTGTATAGATTATAAAACTTATTTTCTTGAAATGTACAGTTCATATACATGCAGTTGTTTGCTGAACTACATTATGCACACATATTGTCAAAGCCAGTCACAGCAAGGGTGTTCTAGATTCTGTGGTTTAGAGAATCTAAAAATCTTTTAGCATGGTTGCATGATCAGTCAGCTATCTGTGCATTGATAACTTATGAATAAATGTACATGTAGTGCATTTATTTTGTTAAGTGAATTTCTTCTTTGAATTCAATAGATATTGTTTGAGTTTTACTTTGATTTAATTCCTGAAAATTACTCAATCTAGTAGATAAAAGTATTGATGGCAGAGTTGTGATTCACAGTTATGATTGGCAAGTGATCTTTCTGTTTTCTTGTTCAATTCATGATACAGAAAACTGTTTGAAAATCATGAATTTCTATCGTTTACAGTATCTGAGATATAGCATTTTGTATATGTTAACATAGAGTAATAAATTTAAATTTTCCTCATGAGCTCTAGAAATATTAATTACTTGTTTGAATAAAGTGACCTATTGTTTAACCTAAGGAGGCAAGAGACATTTTCAGATAAAGTACCTGAGAATTGCTGTACTTGAACGCTTATGAGTGTTGCTAAAATTCATGAAATGATTTTTAATTATTAATCAGTAGTTAGAGGGATGTCTCCTGTTAAAAATGGAATGCAATAAGTAGGCCCTTAATGTTAACTACATGAGAATCACAAGTAAAATGCGAATCTTGCGGCTATGACTGTTG
Organism: Magallana nippona; assembly: GCA_033439105.1. Taxonomy (NCBI): domain Eukaryota; kingdom Metazoa; phylum Mollusca; class Bivalvia; order Ostreida; family Ostreidae; genus Magallana; species Magallana nippona. The sequence goes on from CM065921.1 coordinate 5,632,770, forward strand.
TGTTAATTGACTTTACGCAGTGAAATTGCAAGTTACAGAGGGGAGGTTAAATAACACGAAAAGTAGGTGGAATGGACATAGTAAACTATACACAGGTAAGTTTCAGACATGTGAAGGTGTGAAATGCACACAGTACAGAATGACAACCCTTTGCAGGGAATTGGCTGGGGGAGGTCTAAAAAGATGAAAAATCATGAAAAATGGGTGATATATGAAAGAATCAAAATCTCAGAAAAACCGCTATGTAGAAAATTTTACATATTCTGACTAGTAATTTTCCTCAGAAATTGGTGATTGCATGGCCTTATAAGGAGTGAATTAAAGGTATTTGTGCTGAATGGGAACTGCAAAAATTCTAGTAACAGAGTTCCAAAGACACATATTCCCTGGCTACAGTGAATTATATAAAAAAAAAACACTGTCTCGTGCCCCCAAAAGTACGGAACAATTGTAAATGTATGATTATTTCATCAACAATTTTCTCTTCTTCTTCTTTATGCTCAGTAAGAACATAGTCCAGGAAACCACCACTGCCCTGTGGTGCTCAAACCGTGGGATGTCTGAGAGCGAATTGGTGGAACTCCTACAGGTAAGATGGCAGTCTTGATGAAGGGACGGGGGTGGGTCATTAAACTGGGTTTGCTCTTAGTCTCGGTCGGGAAAAGTGGGTGGGTGGGGTGGGGGATGGGGTAGGGGGGATGAGTCATAAAACTTTTAGGAAGGTACTCTGAATTTATACTCTGTGCTCAAAAATCAAAATTATACCAGTACACAAGAGACATTCATACATTATACTAATTAAAGTTGATGTGAAATTTTGAATGAATGTATGTCTGGGTACAAGTTTGAGTATCAAGTGCTTCCTCAGAATGTGTCAGTGTGTGAGTGAAGCTTACATGTGTATGTTATGTAATGTGTCAGTGTGTGAGTGAAGCTTACATGTGTATGACAGTGTTCTGGATTTTTAACTACATATATGATTATAATTGGTGTGAAACCAATAAATTATCTAAAAAAATAAATTAATAAAAGGAAGTTTTTCCTCAGATAGTTTTACTGCAACCAGGACTTGATCTCTTCTCAAAACATATCTTTAAATGCAATTATATTTTTGACTCTAACATCAAAATGCAAACAATAATGAATTGTTTGCTCATCATAAGATTTTGATTTGGTTATAGGCTGTCAGACCTTAATGGCAAGGTTTCTTACATGTACATGAGAAAAATTCAGGTTTTAGCCAAAAAGTAAAAAAAATCTATCATTATTTGCATTGTTGAGCTACTAAGTACTCTACCAGTTTTAGAAATAAGAACCATGTAACCACAATGTGTTGGTATAAAATTCAGGTACCTATGGCGGTGTGGTCTCCATTTTACATGAGTTTAACTGACAGCCTGGTCAACAAGGACGGAATCCTGAACTTCTTCCACGACCATCTGCGGCAGGCGGTGGAGAGGAAGTACTTGAGCACCGTGGAGGACAAGAGAGCCACCTACCACAGACTGGCCGACTACTTTGCCACCAAAGAACTGACGGACAGAGTGGTGAGTAAACTATACTGAAGGGGCTCCTCTGTATGTGGCTAAGGGGCGCCTCTGTATGGGGCTAAGGGGCTCCTCTGTATGTGGCTAAGGGGCGCCTCTGTATGTGGCTAAGGGGCTCCTCTGTATGTGGCTAAGGGGCGCCTCTGTATGGGGCTAAGGGGCGCCTTTGTATGTGGCTAAGGGGCTCCTCTGTATGGGGCTAAGGGGCTCCTCTGTATGGGGCTAAGGGGCTCCTCTGTATGGGGCTAAGGGGCTGAGTGATCAGATGTTCAACAGGGTTTGTGATCCTTTCTAACACCACTAATAGAGTGTACTGGCTCATTAAGTGAAGTTAACTAGCCAAAATATTTTGGTTACTTTTAGTAGTGAAGCTAGCTCAAAGACTTAAAAAAAAAATGAACAGGCAAATTACATGCACATAAATAAAGTCGCTGATTGAGCTAAACACTTCCTCTAGCTTCTTAAGGTAGACCCAGTGTTTTAGAAATTTGTGTCAAACCAAACTTTTTTGTAATTTGAACAGTTAAAACAAGTTATAAACTTACTATAAAGGTCAAAATATTAATACCTTTGCACATTTATTTTCCTGCAGTGAGCTTCAGCCCACATGGTCTACAAATTAGTTTCGTTAGCAAAAAACCATAGTTTATTGAAATTAACCAGCTAGTTTTTGCCTGATAGTCTCTGAAACAAGTATACCCCCATATTGTTGGATATAATTTTGAAAGTTGTTTTTTTTTTAAACATTTATGAAAATTCAAATGTACCAAATAGACACAATCTAGCAGTCACTAAAAATTTTATACTCAATCAAATTGTATTATACAATTATTACAAAATTATATGGTCCTAGCTGGCAAAATGTAGAAACATAGAAACGAGTGTAGTAGCACCCCCCCCCCCCCCCCCCAACCCCCTTCACCTTTTCCGTCAAGTAATTTTCCCCAAATTTTTTTTATATATTTATGGTTTTTCTCTCCTCTTGAAAAATATGAGCTATATATTTAAACTGAAGCCACTGGACCATACTTGTACAATATTTTAAATCAATTACTTGTCATCTTAAATGAATATTGATTGAGCAAAACTATAACTGGAAATTGATCGCGCTGTGTAAAAAAAGAACCGGACATGAAAGACACTGGAGTTACCTTAAAAGAGTCATATAGTGCAGTTAACAAGCCAAAATATTTGTGCTACTTTTAGTAATGAAGCCAGCTTTATTTGATTATTTCTAATTAAACGAACAAGCCAATGACCAAGTCTTAGTAATGAATTAAGTCACTAATATTTGTGGGCTAAACACTTCCTCAAGCTTGTTAAGTAGGTCAAGGTCATTGATGATTGACCTCTGTGACCTCTACAGGTGGATGAGCTGCCCTTCCTGTTGTCCAAGGCCGGAGAGCTAGAGCGACTAAAGGCGACCATCAGTGACCTCAGCGTGTTCCAGAGGCTGTGTCAGGAAGAAGACCGCAAGTTTGAGCTCATCAAGTCCTGGCAAATAGTACGTCATAATAATTCAGTAATTTACATTAACTCATCAAGACCTGGCAGATAGTAGGTCATAATAATTCAGTAATTTACACTAACTCATCAAGACCTGGCAGATGGTATGCCATGAGATAGAACTGAGTAATTCACATTACACCTGTTTCTTTACTGTCATTAGCTAGGTGACTATAACCTGGTAAAGGAGGAATACTTCAAGAAGCTCTCAGAAATCCCGGAGTCTGAGCGGGGCACTGAGAACTACTCCAATCTCCTGGATAAGCTCGGCGGGTTCTTTGTGGACCTTGGGCTGTATGAGGCTGCCAGGTACAAATAGTTCTAAGTTAAGAAATATGTCTACTAAATTTCTGCTTCATGAATCTTTGAAAACCTATTTTCTGCATTTAAAAGATAACCTTTAAAAAAAATTTATGTAAATACAGTAAAACACAGGTACAGAATAATAAACTTATTACAACTTTATTTTAACAGTGATGTCAATTTATTTCAGTAATTTTGAATTGTATTATTAACACATTGAATATAGGAATTACATGTACATGCATAATGAATCAAAATTGCTTGCCCCTGCTGCTTTGTAAACATGTTTAACTGTTTGTGACCCATAATGATTAAGCTAGCCTTGTCCGTATGTGACATTGTAGAACTGTGTATGAGATGTTGGTTGCTGATCTAGAGGCTCGGTACAAGGAGAGCAACACCACTGTAGTCTACAACGCCTTCGCTCATAACTGGAAATACAGAATACAGCATCATCAGGTCCTCAATGTAAGTATCTAATAAAGCATTCCTCAGGTCCTCAATGTAAGTATCTAATAAAACATTCCTCAGGTCCTTAATGTAGGTATCCAATCCCTAGTTTAGGAATTACAGTACTCAGAACTTATTGAAGTACTCAGAATACTCAGAAGTACAATGCTCAGAAAAGTGTGGTCTTATTATGGTCAGTCCAAGACCACCTTCCTCTCTGAGAAATCTAAATTTATTTTTACAAATGTATTGTTAAATTGTCATCATATTGGTCAAAATTTTGTTCTCGGTGAATTTATAAGCCCATGTGCCTCATATACAACTTAATATGTAAACCAATTTTTGATTGGCTGATTTTTGTTGTAGCATCATCAGAAGCTTATTCTGATCTGTGAGAAACTGATAAATACAATCTACATGTAACATATAAACTATGCTTGCTTTAATCTGTGAGAAGCTGATATATATAAACAATTATCTAAACTCTATTTTGATTGGTTCATTCGTAGGCTCTGCAGAAGCTTGGTTTGATCTGTGAGAAACTAATGGAACTGGATGCCAGTGAGTACTATTACAAGGACGCCACCACCAGACAGAACAGAGTGGTCACCCCCTCACAGAAATTACAGGTAGATATACCTACACAGCAAATAATTGTGATGATGAATAATTGCACAGTAAATGTTTTAGAGCTTCCCCCACCCTAAACACTGTGTTAAGAGATTTGGAAAAATCACATCAAATTTGGAAATATCACATTCTGTGATAGTAAATAGGGGAGTTTTCCTTTTTAAGATTACAGCTTATTTGCACTGCATTAAAAGAGAACTCTTTGAGTGATTCAGCAGAAACATGTTTGGGTTTAATTTGTAATGAATAATACCGGTACTCAAACATTAGACTGTTCTTCATGAAGCAATAATGATATCTGGCATTAACCATTAACAATGTTTTTTTCAGTTATGTAAGAGTCTGTTGGGGTTAGCCAGTGTCATGAATCTGAAGAACAACATGCCCCAGTCCAGGAAACTCCTGATCCGGGCCCTGGAGCTGGCCACTGAAGTCCTGGGGATGCAGCATCACTTTGTGGCAACCATATTGAACAAGGTAAAGCTTAGCAACCATATTGAAAAAGGTCAAACCCAGCAACCCTATTGAACAAGGTAAAAAAAGGTATAACCATACAGAACAGAGTTAAATCTAACAGCCATATTGAACGAACATGTTGAATCCAGAGGTGTGTTCAGCAGAGAGATTGCTCGCGAGTGCTCGCCAAAATTTGATGTTGCAGGTATAGGTATAGGGAATTTTGGAGAGCGAGCGAGGGGGAGTGCTCACTCTGTTGAACACGCCTCTGGGTTTGGTCTCACCTGACTCTTGACTCTGTAATTTTTGATAGGTTGTGGTTCTTATTCAAGTTGTGTTTTCTGTCCAAGATTGTGTAATAATGTATTACCTCTCTGTTATTACATTTGCTCTTTGACAAAATTGCCTAGAGGATGTTATATCACTGGATATACTTGTACAGACATTGAATTCAAGTCATTTATTCAGACAAATATGTAAAGATTTATATTTTGTAAATTCTTACAAAAAAAACCAAACTAATGTACCAAAAACCTCTTTATAAATGCTTAATACAATAGGTTTAAAGAAATCAATTCACATGCATGATTTTACAGCTTGGAGTGTTGGGGTACACACAAAGTCGTGTGGACGAAGCCATGGCTTACTATCTACAGGACCTGAAACTGACCCGCAGTGAGGTGGGGGTCATTCACCCCCGCGTCGCCCGCATCCTGGGCTCCATTGGGATGGTGTACGATGACAAGAATGACAAGTTGGCGGGTGAGCTGTATGAGAGCAGCCTTGCCATGTTGCTGGACACATACGGATCAGCTCATGTTGATGTGGCCACTGCTAGGTAGGTACCCTGGTATAAGCCTAATTCAAATACACCTTTCGGTGCAAAGTTACCCTAGTATTTTTTTCAAATACACCACTCAATGTGAGGTTGATCTATCTCAATATACCAATGACTGCTAGGATAGCTTAACTCATAAACTGTACTTTAGATCTTAGACAAGCTGAGTTTTTAAGGTTAATCTGCACGTTGATGTGAAATCTGAAATGTACATTGAATGATGTTTTGTGTGATTAATTCATGTATTCTAAACATTAGATTAGACCAAAATAAAGTAATTGAATACTTTATTAATTTTGCATAATGTATTTTCCCATTTAAATAAGCAAAAGTGATTTCTGTGCAGTATTGTATTTGAAAAGTTTAACTACAGAAAAAAATGACACATATACCCTATGTTAATATGAACATCATAAACTCAATATCAAGTCGCAAAGTCCAAATTTAGAGGGTCTAAGATTATTATTTAACTTGAGAGATGGTTTTTATATCTATGTTTTACAATCATGTGATTTAACTCTGGTTGTAACACCTCATCAATCTGACTAAAGCACAGATTCTGCAATAGCGTAGTAGAGGTCAGATTGACACCTCATTTGATTGGCTAAACTATTTAATTTATTTTCATATATTTTAAAAAATATATACACTGTACATGTAGTTTCATTTGTTACAGTGTTGAGAGCACTAACTTCTCAACAATATTCCTAATACCAATGTTTATTTATATTTCCTAGATATAACCTCGGAACCTTTTATTTTGCCACCAACTACTTCGCTAAAGCCAAGTTCCAGTTTCAGGAGGCCTATGATGTCTACAAGGCCTTTCTCTCTGAGGATCATCCTGACACACAGGCAGCCAAAAAGGCCCTAGAGGCAGTGCCTTAACAAATTGTGAACAGACAGACGGGCTCTCATGTCCCTGCCTTACACAGGAACAAAAAACAAACACCTGTCTCAGATGTAATAAAAAAGGGTGTTGATGGAAAATGTCAAATTTCAATTGGTTGAAAGTTTCAGGAAAACAGTTTTGTTTATTTATTTACAGTATTGACTGTATTGTTGTTGCAAAACCTTTTTTTTATTATTTTATTTTACATATTAATATTGTCCATACTGTGATATTAACCTTTTTGTGGCAAATTTCATATAACCCTTGTCTTTACATTGTATATAATACCAAATTCACCATTTTTTGTGGCAAAAACGTCCTTAATTATTGTCCTTGTTGTAATTACAGTATATAGTTTAGATAAGTATTTCTAGTTGAGAAGATTTACTATAGAAAAAAAACATGTTTGCTTTAGAAGATGTTGACTAGGCTGGAATATACTACCCATAGACTACCATAGTCCTCTGTGTATCTGATCTGGGGGAAGTTTGTAGGCATGTCTTTTTAATGCTATGTTAACTTTTTTTTATTCAGTTTTTTCAGTGTTTGGAGGTTTTGTGTTGAGTTAAATCAAGTTTGAGATAGGATTTTTAGAACTGTATACCAAAGATGTAGTTGTATTGAAATAAGGTTTTTAGATATTATTCAAGGAATTAGGTATAGATGTATGAAAATGTTTGTATAGCACACAATCAACTTGCTCAGAAGGCTGTGAATGACTAGAGGTCATGCATAAATACTCAGATTTCTCAAATTGTTTTTTTCCCCACTTTATAGCTTTGGTTTTCAAGTACAATTGTTAGTTTTTATTCCTTTCGCATTTTTTTAAGGATATAGGAACCAACTGGTTTGTCTGTCCACTTCTTATGTTACAGTAGTAAATGATCTTGTTTTTATGATTGCTCATTTGTTGTCTGTTAAACTGTTTCTTGACCCTCAATCAAGGTCATTAGGTCATGGTCACACACCCTAATTCAGTTTGGATTTTCTCTGTTCATAACTTATCAATTTACACAGAATTTCATGTTTTGGGGGTTGGAGGGAGGTCACTTTAAATCTGAGGGTATATCAGGAAAACTATTCTCAGTCATTTGTTGAATATCACTATTGACTGTATCAAACTTTGTGGTTCATGATTTTGTTGCAAAGAAACATCAAGTTTATACTTGGCACAAAAGATGCTCATAAACTTGAGCATTAGGAAAAATTGGGGTTCCTGTAACTTTTTACATTTAATAATTATATACAACATAATTTAAGTAATGTTAGTTGGCCGAATCTGTATTGGGACATGAATATCTGTGTTTCAGACAACTGTGGTTTATTTAACTTTGTACATATATATTTCTTGTTACAGTAAAACTCGGTTATAGCGAAGTCCTAGGGACCAATGGATTTACTTTGTTATATCCGTAAATCGTTAAATCTGTATAACGAATTCATAATGATAACTATATGACTTCACTATCTACATGTTTTCTTTCGCCAGACTACAATTTTTACTAATTGAGACTTAGAATGAAAATACATTGTTTTGATACCTTTCAAATTTTTTTTTGAAAATTACCTTTCAAATGTAAATTGAAGAATTTATGTGGAAATAAATTCATTCAAACTATTACGTTAAATGGTAGTGCAAACTTTTTAAATTCGCTATATCCATAAATTCATTATATCCGAATACGTTATAACCATAAATTTTCACAAAGATTTGTTAAGAATTTTACTGGGGACTCAAAAAAACTTCTCGATATCCGAGATTTCGCTAGTTCGTACTAAACAAATTTTACTGTATATGATATGTGTTTCGTTAATAATAATTTTTTTTTTACTCTGTCTCACAAATTGTGAACTGTAATGTATATTTCCACAATTTGTATTTTTTTTTTTACATAAATAACTGTTTGCGGGATTTTTTGACAATCATTTGCTGTGTATCATTTTTCCTGTGATATATACAAAGAATTTAACAGTATTTATCTCATATACAGGGTGTTAATTTATCTTTTTTTATATTTCTTTTTTCATTGATGTGTGTGTGTTGTTTCTATTTTGTGGTCATCTGAGTCATTTATTGTGACTGTTAAGGCCTGTGAGCCTCTTGTATACATGCATACAGACAGTTGCTTTATCATAAGATTATTTCATTTTATAAAAGTGCTTAGGAATGTATTGAAGGTTACTCATTTGGCATAGATCAAAATTGTTTATAGTTGTAAGATGCAAGTGATATTAAACTTCTTAAAGCTTTGTTAATCCTGCTAACAGCATTAAATTTATATAATACTATTTACCTATTGATCGCAATACTCCGTCCTGTAATGCTGTAAATGTCTGTGATTTCATATATTAAACGTACAAAATCCAAGATTGTGTTGTTTCTTCATTTTTTGATATAGTTCACAGAAATTTATGCTATGGAGAGCTAGAGAGACCCATGTGCTATATTGCTCACCAAACCATCGAAGTCCAACCCTTACAAGTTTCATAAGACCTTTACTATATCTAATATAATCCAATGTATAAAAAATCCCCCCAAACAATACTTGCCTTTAGCACTATCAGTTAAAACCTTAAAATATTTTCTCTTGCGTTTCTTTACATCAAAAAATTAAATCATGTATTTTCTTCAGAATTCTACTTGTGACCTCTCTTTGACCCCAGGAAATAGGATATAAATGAATTTGAAGATCATTAGCTAAGTCATCACTTATCCACCATGCATCAAGATATTAAATCAACTTGATAAAAATATTCAGTATACATGTACTTTGTTTTCATATAAATTCTTCTTTTCTGTAGAATAATTGTATTTGTTAATTGGACTCCCGCTTTCCGTCTGTGGCCTCGAACGAACGTCTACTTGATCCTTGTTTAAGGAAGCTTAAAATGTTTTGATGCTACTAGTTTATCTGGCTTTAACAAAAACGAGTTTTAAAATCTTCATTTCTTCCAACCCATCTCCGCGTTCGGCGAACGATAACGCCGACCGATTAAAGACATCGAACATTATCGGAAAACTTCATCAGAACCTTCAGTACATGTACAGGTGAGCTAATAAAAAACAATAACTCGTATTTCATTCTGATTTTTATTTCATTATACATGTAGATGAGGCACCTTTTTGATGATTTTTCCACGATTTTATATTAAACGACATAATGAATTTTATTTCTGCCATTTTGAGAGTTAATCTGGAGAGAATCAAATTCTAAATAAAGCATTGGCGTGTCCAAAAATGTTCATGATTTTAGTGTCTAAGGCACAGTCGTCTATAACAAATCAATCTGATTAAAATCAGATCCTTGATCCACTCCTTGTTTTCTTTATTGTCGCTACAATAGAAAAACAAGGAGCGGATCAAGGATCTGATGTTAATCAGATTGATAACAAATATAACTTAAGTTTGTCAATAAAGGCATTATTTCCGATTTATCATTAAAGAGAACGGTAATTAATTTTGGACATGCTGAAATTCAGAGTTTGTAAAGTAAGCTTACTAGTATATTCTTAAATCTTTAATATTTTTATTACAGGAATGAAAAATTGTAGTCTTGGTCTGAAATATTGTGCATCCTTGTTTATCAAATGATACCCTGTAAAATGAAGTTGAACTTTCTGTAAAATATACATACGGTGTAGATACATAGTATTCCATCGGCGGAAACCAATGGCCAGTCTCGCATACGTACATGAGAGACTGGCCGAGGGTTTCCGACGATATGTTCAAGAAATGCCATACATGATAAACCCACTCCAGTCAATTTTCAATCGAGTTTGCAATTGATACTTACAAAGACCAAGTCCTGAAAGTTAGACCATAAATATGCCCAGTTTGCAAGATGGCCACATAACGATTGTTTATATTAATAGGCTAGCTAACGCAATTGTGTTATTAGAGTGTTGTAATGATAATGTAGTCTGAAAAATTAAGAATTGTGATGGTAGTAAATGAATTAATTTCCTGTGTAAATTGTTAACGATAAATTTAAATATTCTAATTGAAAACAGATCTGGTATAAAAATAACATATTAAAAATAAATATTTCAACAAAAAAACAAACAATATCACAGACAAAGAAATTAATACTAATTAGTTAGCCTATGTTTCATTTAATCATCGTGTATTTGCATATATGTATATGTGTGTATATATGCATATATTTTATGCAGACATTTCCGCCATTAACTATCTGCATACTCATCAGATATTTCTTCTAAGTCGTCACGTAGTTGCCGTCTTTGATCTAGCAAACGACGCAACTCCGTGGCAACGTAACTCAGTCTTCGTCCCAAATCACGCACTTCCTCTAGCTGCTCTTGTCGTCTGCGCTCACGAGTTTCCTGAAATTCTGTCAGACCTCGACGTCCTCTTTCCAGCTCGGTCGAAAATGACGTCATCAAGGTGTCAAGACGATCTCTGCTCTCCCTCAGTCTCTGCCTGACATTAGTGTACCCTGGATTGGTGGGGTTTGGGTTTGGGTTTGTTCGAACCCCTCTAGACACGGTAGTGGTTGTTCTCGGCTGTTGCGGGGGTTGCGGGACGGTATTTGTTGCTCTAGATCGATCGATACGATTTTCGTTCGTTGTAGAGCGCAGCGGAAGCATCCTTCCTTCTTGTGCTGACGAGGTCTGTGAATTATTGTTGATAATACTGGGTAGAGTTGGCACCCGTCGCACTGCTTGTCCTGTAGGACGGGGCGTGGTCGGTGGGTGGGGGGTCCGTGGCGTCGTAATGGCGGACGTGCTGCTTTGTTGCGGCGATGCGCTGGCCGTGCCGTTGGCGGGGTCACGTGCGGTCTGAGTTCCCGCCAGACGGCTCCTGGTCAAACGATTTGAAGTGGACGGGGGACGCAGGGACAACCTCGTGCCTGATTCGTGGCTGCCACTATCTAACCGCGGCAAATCATCCTCTTGTTCTGCCATTTCACTGTACATACTCCGATAGTGTTCATCGAATCTACTCCTAAACGGAAGTCCAGTTCGTGTGTATGTGGTATGCCTGTGTTTTGGCAGTAATTTTAAAGGTCCTTTCCATTTACACGATTCTAAATGACATTTAACCCTAAGATTTCCAACTTTTACTTCCAGTTCCTGGTCCCGGATGTAGTAGCCGTCTGTCCGACAAACCGGACACTTCCGGTGGTTTGCGTGCGGTCCGGAAGTAGACCACACAAAGATACACGTATAGCAGTATTTGTGTCTGTTGCTGCATCTCCTTGGGTCCCGCAGAATTTGATAACTGAAAAAAAACCAACAATTCTAGATAAAATAAGAAATACTTCATGAAATGTTTCGGGTAAAATGCGACAAGTGGAAAAGTCAAATAAAATGTACAACAAACGAATGGCCAAACATTATGTACACCTAAAAAAAAAATATCTTAAAGCAAATGTTTCTGAGAAAAACAGACTGTATACGTAAAGATGTGTGTGTAGAGAGAGAGAGAGAGAGAGAGAGAGAGAGAGAGAGAGAGAGAGAGAGAGAGAGAGAGAGAGAGAGAGGAGAGAGAGAGAGAGAGAGAGAGAGAGAGAGAGAGAGAGAGAGAGAGAGAGAGAGAGAGAGAGAGGTTTTACTATTTGGACAGCATGTAAATGAAAACCCCCACTGGCCAGACGGTCTTATGCATATATTATGCATGCATTCCATATGCACGCAAGGCTAGTATCAAATTCTATAAGTATATATATATATATAGAGAGAGAGAGAGAGAGAGAGAGAGAGAGAGAGAGGGAGAGAGAGAGAGAGAGAGAGAGAGAGGGGGGGTTACTATATGGACAGCACATAAATGAAAAAACCCCCACTGGCCAGACGGTTTTGTGCATTCATTATGCATGCATTCCATATGTACGCGAGGGTAGTATCAAATTCTGTACGTATATCTAGCTATAGCTGAATCTACTAGTATATATAGATATTCTATTTTTGTGTACAAAATATTTGCGTTTCTGCGAATCAAGTATTTTATTTTAAATACTAAAGAAAAAAACCAACGCATTTTACCGGTATAACCACCAAGTTACTTTGTAGCCTACAATTTAAAGTCACGTTGTTGTGTATGTACTTTTATTTCTAGACCACTGATTGAGGAGATTAAACATTTTAAATCCTGAGTCTTTTTGAACCGGGTATTGATACACATGTGTTATGATGTACAGACGGCCTTTATCCTGTATATAGTGTGTAAGAATAGCCATGCATGAATGAAAGTAGGATAGCATGCAGTCTATTAATATAGCGATTTCAGGATTTGAATACTAACCACAATGACATCGATCTCATCTATTTTAATCCTATCTAACTTGTTGACTAAATATAATTACGGCTCATTTTTCCTATATAAATTAAATTATATTAATGCAGTACCAATTAAATACAAGCCCTAAAATTTGTGAAATGATATTAGGAAGCTCTATATATTCTATTTGATCATTTTGTAACGTCTTTTTAAAAGGACTGCTTCATAACTCATTAAACGATCGAATTTATCCATTAAACCTCATACACTTTTTTCTTTATAGTGAAAATACTCTACCGGTACGTAGGTCTACGGAATGTAGTAGATTTAACCATTTGGATCAATAAACCATGCAGTATGCAGAAAACTATGGATCCCCTGAAAATGTTCAGATCTGAACAACACACAATGCTATATTAGCCTACTTATTACCATATCGAGCATTCGAACTCCTCTTTTTGCTCTGGGGTCAAGCTCAGAAACAGGTCCTCGCTGTACCCCCCGGGCTTCACGTCCACTTTGGGGGCGGCCAGGTCAATCATGGCCTCCAGCAGATTCAGTAACGGCCGAACGTTCAGATCCGACATTTTGATTTCTCTCTTATTCCTTTGTAATTTTAAAAATCACAGACACCTCAGAAATATAATGATTACTTGTCTCTTGAAGCTTGTCGTGAATCGACCATTATAATCGATTTTTTAACAGCACTGGTGTCTTTCCGTGAACCTCGCATTCTCATTTTAACAGTTATGTGTAAGTCCTAATGAAGGATCCTTTGTACTGAGAATACTTCGTCTTCAATGAGAATCCGCCGGAACCTGGAAATGCTGTCCTGGACTTCTGCCAGAGTTCTATAGCGTCGTTCGTTACCAGCCAGCGACACATTTAAAACTACGGTGAACTGACCCGGATAAAATCCAATACTTCAGAGCGAGTGAACACTCAACGGTGTAATCCACAATGAAAATTCTATTTTGTGTCAATTTTAACCGACCAATTTGCGTCTCATTTTTATAGAAGATATAATGATAATGGTCTACCAAAAAATTATTGCACTGATCTATAGTGTGTGTGTGTGTGTGTGTGTGTGTGTGTGTGTGTGTGTGGGAGGGGGGGGGGGGGTGTTCAATGTGTGGATCCAGAGGGACGGGGTGTCAAGGGGGTCCAGACCTCCCCCCCCTCCACCTGGAAAACTCAAAATACAGTCCTTTGACCCCCGAAATAAAAATCATTCCTCCGTCACCAATATTTCAACTCGGTCCTCAAATCAAATTTTCAAAAGAAATGTACGTACATTTGAGGTCAAAACTCAGACTTGAGGCTGAATATTGACTTGAGGAAACTTGATGACGGTGGGGCCAGGTCTGAACAAAATTCGGATGGACGTCCCAGGTTGTCCATCCGAATTTTTTTTTTCAGATCAGAGCTACAAACCTGCATGCAGCTACCCCCCCCCCCCCCCCCCCCCCCGGTGAATTTTTTTATCCGTCCATGTGTCCAAATGCCTCTGGCAAATTCAGAATTACTAGTTTTCAAATTCACTTAGTACTTAAATGTGAAACTTAAATTTACTGCGAATCTTCTTTCAACCTACCCCACCCCCACTTCAGGGGGAAATTTCTGAAGATGTGTTGATTGAAAATGTATGCAATATCTTCTTTTTCAAAAGAACTCCTTAAATCTTTTTCAACGTTTCAAACCACGATTTGGAGTCCATGCACAAGTAGCTATATTATCTCCGAGTAACTCGAATATTCAGCAAGATGGGAGAGGATCGTACATTTTGGCAATAGTTAGTGGAGACATGATGAATGTTTCAATACTGGAATAGATAGAAGTAAACCTTAAAATATAATTCGAGTCAGTAGCGTTCATAAGACAAAAAGGCAATTGCCTAAAAATAATTTTGATTAAGCAAATTGTAGAAATTGTATGTTATCTAAAACAGTCATCTTCCCAAGTCGATGGTTTCTGATTTACCCGTCTCCTGACAAACTTCCATTCATCTTCTTCTCCAGGGGACAATGGTGCACCAGAAACACTATTGGCTTAGAAACATATGAAAGAAAAAAGTCAATTTACTTTTCTCAATAAATCAATAACATTAACTAATAAAGTTGAACTGAATCGGTTCTCTTATTTTAGCGATATAAGAATACTTTCTATTACAGATAGATGTACATGGATATGGTACATGTGGTATATGAATGTATATAAAACAATTAAATCAAAATTCAATAACATTTTTTTGCGCCCTTTATTTTATTATATTTTATTCGGTCCTTGCCATGGCATGGAGATTGAAATCTTTTAATTCAACAGTGTCTAGTCTGTTTCAATGGTGTATTAGGTGAAACTTAATTGTGTAACTACACATGTAGCCTATAGATGTTGTTCATGATGTATAGCTGTCGACTTAGACAGATCCGTTCATGTACGCATATGGGTTTGCATGTACATGTATTTCAACATGAAATCAAACTGAAAATTATATAGTAAATAGACTAACATATTTTCTCTAAACACAAATAACTAATTTGTTTAAATAAATAGTTAGGTAGTGACAATGTACTATTTTAGAGTTCCCTTTGCACCACCTCCCCCAGTAGGAGGGGTAACCCTGACAAAGTACAAATAAAATCATAATTGGGAATACGCCGAAATGTGACTGAAACCAGTCTTAAGTTAACTTGGCATATAGTAAAGGCTAAAAAGGGAGGGCGTGCATGGTGATAAAAAAAAACTAACTTTCGAAAAAACTATTATGAGGGGAAACGCTCTATAGAAATGTAGCATACATAAAGAGCAATATGTAAAAGACAGGATTTTTTTTTTCATTTTTATACATTAGTTATATAATGTCTATATATTTATTATATAATAGATATGTTTATTATTCAATTTGGCATTGTTTTGGCAATAATTCCAAAACTTATTTCACATCTTTTTAGCACGGTTTTATTTCCGGAATTATTTATTCCGTGTCCGGTTTTGTTTTGTGCGATATTCCTAATTACGACACCTAGCGGAGGAATATTGCTGCTGCTGCTGGAATGTTTGGGCACCTGCATTTTTTGTGTGCTGTCTGTCAGGTAAAGTATCATCTATTGTCTATAGTTATTGCAGATATAGAGAAATTGTTACTGAATCATGATATCCAATGTAAATTAAACTATTGGTATCTGGTACACCGAAACAGTCGTTCGACCAGTCAGGTGGAGTTCAAGTTCAGACCCCTATGAAACTTGAACTTCAAATTCCATAGGAGTCTGTAGTTGTATTATAAAGAAATAAAGTCTGGTAATTGTAAATTAGGTAGATGTGTTAAAAATTCTTATGAAAAAAGAATTGTGGGATCATGCAAAAGTATATGATATTGTAAAGTACAGACTACATTACATTTTCATCTCTTACAAAACCACATGATTTCGAAATTTTATCAAGCATAGCTTATGGCATGGAGGCAATCAAATGGTTTCTATTGACCTAATTGATAAAGTTCTAACACCCATTATAAAAATATAATGTAATAATATAGCCTATGGAATTTTTTTATTTACATAAATATATGAAATTTTGCACCATAGCCAACTATACATGAATATTCATGCAGAAGAACGTTTTTGTCTTATTAATTTTTTTTATGATCAATATTTGATATACATTACAGTTTATATATATTCCTGAGCGACAATCACTTGGACTCGGTAGGCTTCCTTCTTTAATTAGAATCACATAGCATTCATTTGAAAATTAATGTATTAAAAGTTGTTTTTATAAGATTTTTATTTTTAAAAAAGTGTGAATTCACGTACATGTACTATACTCTGTTCCAATATATCCTTGATTCACATTTTGCTGAATTACTCAATATTTATAAATAACGCAGGGTTCAAACAATATTCGTCCAAAAGTATAAAAAAAAATTCCAAGATTTCTCCTTTCAAACACCCCCTCTAGCTTGTTATTGTCTTCAGGGATTTTGCATTGCAACAAACATGAAAGTACCCAATTTAATTCAGTTGGATTATTCACTCAAACCATTTATTATAAGATGGTACATGAGGTACAATATTGTATACTTGCGTTAAATAGTTATGTCAAGGGTCTAATTATACACAACATAATTATAATGATATAAGTGTCAAAAAGATTTACAGTCAAGTCGTACAAAGACCAACTCGTATACAGGTCAACTCGTATACAAAAATTCCCCTATAAAAAACCTAAAGTCAACTCGTATGCAAAAAATTCCCTTATACAAAATCGAAAGTCAGCTCATATACAAGAATCTTAAGTATGCCATTACAAAATGTTGTATACAAAAAATGAAAGTCAGCTCGTATACAAGGTATTTTTTAGTCATTATCTACATATTAAAGACAGATTAACATTAGCCTATTTACAGAAATATACATGTATACTTTTATAGACAAATTATCTACTGTAAATATGTTTGTAATATTTATTATTATATTTAATATTTGACAAAAATTAATTATTTGATTATGTTTTTAGCAGCAATCATATAGAGCTTCATAAACATGACATAAAGGCAGAAAGTTGGAGATATTTTTTTTCAAACAATCTAATTAAGAGTAGGTATCTTAATTAGCCTTTGAGAGGTCATCGGTTTGGAGAACCAAGAAATGCCGCGCTAATTGTTTTAACATTTAATGTTGTGATGTGTAAAAATAATTACAGAATAATAATAATTGGATTGGCAAAACTAAATGTCGTTAAAATCTTTGTGTAATTTCACATTGTTACTGAGTTTAATGATAAATAAATGCACACTAACTTATGTATCAAATAAATATTTTGTTATTATATAGAATTGATAAATATCGTTTTTTATTTCATGTATACGAGTTGACTTTCATTTTCTGTATACAACATTTTTAATTGTATGCATGAGATTCTTGTATACGAGCTAACTTTTGTTTTTTTATACTGGAATTTTTGTATACGAGTTGACCTGTATACAAGTTGGTCTTTGTACGACTTGACTGGACTCCGTCAAAAAGCATTAGTAAAAAAAAAAAAGATGAATACAGAGTTTAATACATAAAAAAAAATAAATACTAAAATAAGTCAGCAGACTTGCTCCTGGATTTTCAAAATAAAAGTGCTAAGTTTTTTGGAATCCAATGTTTTTAATATATTATTGTCAACAGTTCCCTATATTTTATCGTGCTTGGTTTGTGACAACACCTGGTAGGCAGAAATTGTTTTTGTAAAGTTGAAAGGGATTTGCACTTAAGAATAAAGTGCAAATCCCTTTCAATTCCATACCATCTACCAGTTTCAGTTGGGAAATGGGGATTTGATGTTCTGAATTGTGGTTTCCATATATTTTTCGTAAGAATGTTTAAGTATTTATCAAATCCAAAGTTTTGTTTATAAATTTTATATATTTTACCCTTTGATGAATTATTTATATCATTTGCCCATTTTGGAATACTTTACTGGTCATGTAATCTTTGTTTGATGGCAGCAGAAACCTTGATGATAACATTGAAATATTGTGCAGAAAGGCCTGTTTAGTGTCTATTCCTTATGATGATATGCATGTACTGGTAGTTTCTCTTACAGTGACTATAACTATGAAATTCATTACATGCTGTGTACTACTTACAATGTACTAAATGTATTTGTGTTTACGATCATGCAGATGATAAGGCATTGAAACATATGAAACACAGGGAATGGATATGTTAGTTGTGAATGCGTAATCCTAACAGTATGCAGATGAGCATTCTAGATCAAGTTTTCCCAGGTGGCTATGTAAACAAGAGCCTGGGCATAATGGAAATATCCTATAAACAATAAATATTAATGATTTCCTTTACAGTGCTTCATGTTCCCCACAATGAAGGAATAAATAATAATATTAAATGGTCATATCAACCTTAATTTTTTGCATCACAATATAGTATATAATATAGTTTAAAGAGTTTTTCAGTTGTGATTTTGGTCATTGCGACGTTCGTTACAAGATTGTTAAGTGTTGATAGTATCCCTTCCCTACCCGCCCTATACACTGTACTGCATAATTTACATGTGTTTATATGTTTATGTTATATGATTACGGTATGTAAAAGTTTAGTTTTGTCATATATGTAATGCAACTAAATGCAATCTTGTAACGCACCTAACCTACTTTAATTCGTTGTTGTTTATTAAATTAGACAAAAAAAGATTTATTTTCAGAGGGGTGAAACGAGGGAGAAAATAAACATCCTTCCTCACGATAATTTTTTTGGTACTCCTTATTGTACTGGGGAGACATATAGCATGAGGCTTATTAAGCTCTCTAAACCAAATTGTCAACCCCCCACCCCCGAGTTAATTTTCTAAGGTCTTCCATGTTGAGCTGTTTTGTGCCTGTTGATCATGGCTCCTTATTTATCTGTGTATTTGCCTGATTGATTGATCTGCCGATCTTGTTGATGCCTTTTAATACAATGGCCACAAGGAAAGGCCCCGGCAGCTTTCAGAGCTTCATTGATTAATAGATCTGCTGCTAAACTAGGGATGTTGAGGTATTGATCCCACTTACTGTTGATCTCTTTACTGAAAAAACAAAAGCAAGCTCCACAGGGTTCTGTTTCAGTGCATACAGTGTAATGATTTTGGAGAGTTTTTGGATATGAATTGCTGGATTACTTTTCACTCTTACCAGTATGTATTGAACTTAATGTATTGTAGCTAATTGTCATTGTTTATGTATTGTATGGATAACAGGATTGGTCAACATGCCATGTCATGGCAGGACTCGTGGATAATTGTTTTGTCAATAGGTTTCATTTGTTTAACATTCACTGAGAGAGAGAGAGAGAGAGAGAGAGAGAGAGAGAGAGAGAGAGAGAGAGAGAGAGAGAGAGAGAGAGAGAGAGAGAGAGAGAGAGAGCTAATGCTTTACTTTTCTGGTAGTACGTTGTATATACAATTAAATGGATCAAGGAAGGACTACTGACTGAAAAAATTTGTTTTGAAAAATTCTACTACTGGTATTGCACTACCAAGAAGTCGGGTGACTTTACTGTTACGATGCAGCACCTCAGCTTCTCAGTGGAATAGCATTAATTTTATGATTATACATGAATATTTAAAGAAGACAGCCTCAGTTTTGAAGTTAGAGTACAAGCTTAAGTACACTGTAAGTGCTTGTGCTTTTATTTATCTTTTGGGACCAAGTGCTAGCCAATGGGTGACTGCTGTTATGTACTTTGTTCACTTCTTGACTGTCAGATGGATCCAGAACCTGAATAATGTGTGAACAAAAATGCAATACACATCGATCACTGGCTGTATAATTATGTATTTAGGGAGAGTTCTTTTAAGCATCATTGATATTGAAGTGTGATGAGATACTTTTCACCTATTAATTTCTCACTTGGGAGATTTCATGACTATTATACAATACAGTAATTGATACAAGTTTATGCAAGAAGGAGAAAAAAAATAGGTAATATTCACATCTCAAAGATTGGTAAACATTTTTCTGATGTACAGTACTAGTATACAGTACTTGATATTGTTGGCTAGTACATACTAGGTACAACTGCTGTATATTCCTCACCTGTTACGCAAGGGAACCATGTGTTTCACATACTTCTGCATATTAATACTGAGTATACATACTGTGAAATGACACAGATAAGCAGCAGGTCTCTATTACTGCTGTAACATATTGATTGTAACCTTAATTCTCCCGCTGGCCACTCCATGATTGACTAGAAATTATGTGTTAATTTTACTGAATCCTCAGATTGTAAGTTTTAGTGATAAAAGAAATCCAGCAGTGTGCCAGTACTGTGGAACAACCTTAAGGATGTCATGTGAACCTATCATTATCTTTGAAGTAGAGTATCTCAAAGGAAAGGAAAAGTGAACTTATCTTTATATTATGTTTTTTTCTCAGAGGATATGGATAATGAATCGATCATAGAGGTTTTATTTTATTGCTCTGTGAGTCAGGCATATTGATACCCGTAATTCTCTGTAATATTAATGTTTTCAATTACAGTTAATATTATTGTTTAATTGTACTAGAGGGACTGATACATGATATGGTTTGATTGATATAAGGATGCTGTACAACACATGATGTGGTTTAATTTGATATATTTACATGTTTCAGTGTCTTTGCCTGTGATAACACTACGTATTGATTTTGTACTATACAGCTCAATAAATTCAAATGACGTATAATTGGGGCGCCAGCAGGGTTTGCTTATTTATATTTAAATATTTAATCGTACAATAGCTGAAAATTATATAAATATAAGTAATAAGGAATCATTCTTTGAATATTATGAGGTGATAATTTCGGTCGCGGCGTGATCAAATCTATCATAAAGCCCGACCGAAATTATCACCTCATAATACTCAAAGAATGATTCTTTATTCCTTAAATAACAGCATTATTGTAGGACACATATGAATCAATGTACTTATATGTTATAATGGTGTTATTGAAGGAAGCATGATGTGGTTTATAAATTACTTATATAATTAATGGTATTGTTGTATGATGTAGTTTATATATTACTTACCGGTATATAATGGCATTGTTGTAGGACACATGTGGTTTATATATTACTTATATAACTGCATGGTTGTAGGACACATGTGGTTTATATATTACTTATATAACAGCGTTGTTGTAGGACACATGTGGTTTATATATACTTATATAACTGCATTGTTGTAGGACACATGATGTGAAGTGTACTCTCCACTAAGGAGACTTTAGGACGGGGAATTCCCAGGGAACAGCATGGAGCCCCGCCCAGCCACACTCTATCCCCTGATTCTCCTGATATCGTGCACCCTAGCAGCCGACATTGGAGCTATTGACAGTAAACTATGAATTTCTAACAAATATTTACCTGTCTGTCTGTCTGTCTGTCTGTGTGTATGTGTTAGTGTCTTGTAGTATTAATAATCTGTTATGTGTCAAATCATCTCATTGTGTGCTTCATACTATATTGCTACAGTGTTTCTTGGAAAAACTTTCTTCATCTTTATTTGCTAGGATACATTCATATAAAATCTCTGAGATAAAACAAACTAAACTATTATTCCGTTTAAAAATTCTCTAGACGGAGAACCTCGTGGGTATTGCAATTTTTCATTTACATTGTATTATAGAAACATGAAATCCCACTTAAATTCAGAGTAAACTAGAGTAATGGACTGAGACAGCAGTAGGAGTGCACAGAGTCAAAACTCCTTATCTCATTATTTAACAATAGATGGATGCCAGAAACTCTTTCCTTTCACCAAGTTGAAATGCCAGGACTTCATTATCAGATTATAATTATGATATTCATAGACTTTTGATTTTCATTTCTCTCTCCTTACATCTTATTTTGAAAGAATTTTCTTTCACAGTCAGTGTTTTGATTTGTGTGTTGTAAGAAAACTAAGTTTTGATTTTTTTGTCAAATTGAGTTCATATGATTTGATGTTGTAATTTGCATGACCTTTTTATTTTGTAGTTTTGTTTCTAAGCTTCAGTTTTTCCTGCAGTTTGATTTCAGTAAGTCTCTTTTTTCTGCATTACTACATTTATTTATATCGATATGTTTATAATAATAAGCAAGCTGGAATTCCCAGCCAACACTTTGTTGTTATAATATTCTATAGTATCAGTAATTTTTTTTTAGCAGCGGCGCATTAATACAACCTCACAAAGCATGAAATTTACACTCATCATTTATGAAGCTGAATTATTCTGTATCTGGTTTAAATGTAAAATACATCTGTGTATGAATTAATTGATTAGTGTATGACTCATTTAGCCTTCAATTAAGTTGCTTTTATATTTAGACAAAGTTTATTTGTGTAAATGGGTACAAGGGGAATAGATTGAGGTGCAAGAATAATTTTTTGGTGTATATGAAATTATTCATTACCTACATGACCAATTTAAATAGATTTTGCCTAAAGTTCCTTTGGGTTTAAGGCATTCTATTTTATACTGGTAATTAAACTATTTTTAGGAGCAGTACCTGTAATATGATAGCCCAAAAAACCCGTCAAAGAGCTATTTTGTGTTGTGTGACATTTAGGTGTAAATACCATGTAAAAACCCACAAAGAACCCTAGGGTAATAGAATGCATCAACAAAAATGTAAATACAAAAATCAATACATGTATAACAAAGTTGCAGAAAGACACTCAGCTATATGTTGATTGTAACTTATTCCTGACTGGGAAATGTTCCTATATATAAAAGAGCATGGTAAAAACTGAAGGAGTGATGGCAGACACAATAGCTTCCCTCTGATCTCAAATGTTCAAGATCATTAGCAAATATCTTCTCAAACATATTTTTAATTAAGAAAAAACTTCACCTTCTCTACATAAGACTCAGTTCAGTGAGCATTTAGTCTAGTCTAAACAATATTAAATTTTATTCAGTAATTGGTATCATACATGTATATTACAGCAACAATGCATAAAGATTGAGAAACAAGCCAAAAGGCTAATATTAATCTCGCTCTTGTCATTTTACATGTATACATGATATTGCATTGAAACCTAGTCAGGTGCTTGTGTCAGAGTTGAACACAGGTAAGCAATGTTGTCTATGGGCCTCTCATTATTTTGGGATCCATTGAAAAAAAAATTAAAACCTACATATTTATCTCGAATCTTCTTTAGAGATGTATCAATGCATACCCAGTATAAGTTTCTATAGAAAATCTGTTGTTGTCCTTACTTCAGACTTTGGCTGATACACGACCCCGATTTATTATTGAAGGTCCAGATGTACTTATAGTACTACTCTCAAGTTTATGACTGATCTGGTACTAGAATTATGCATATTTATTGCTTGGCAATTCCTTTAGGCCAACAAGGAGAGAAGGCAAGAAACTAGATACTACCAAAGGACCACTCATATTGATTTCAAGATACACAAGAATAAATAAGTATAATATAAGTATGGTCACGTAAAGGTTGCGGGAGACAATAGAGTACAATTACTTATAGTTGATATAGCCAGGGACTAGCCCCATCACTTCTAAAACACCAGAAACATTTCTGCATGTAAGACATGATAATCTTTTTTAAAGACAGAAATTAAGGCTGACTACATTCTAAACTTTTTCTATACATTTATTAATATTATAGATTATCAGTGGTATACCCAACAGAACCATTTTTTATGTTTACAAACTCACAACAAATATTCAAACCATACAATGTAATAAGAACCATATTGGAAATTGCTTGCTTTCTGCCTGTTTATCCATAATATTGGAGAGGCAGAGAGTTTTAGTATACCTTTTGGGACTTAACATGATTCTAAAGCTCAATTTCTTTGTAAAGGAAAAGACCTTATTATTGATTTATGGTGTCAAGGACAGCAGTTGTAGAATCTGAATAGGAATGGCAATATCTCTGGACAGTAAGAGAAGTACCTAATGGACTGTAGTCACACAATGGAACTACTGCAGGGAAATCAGGAATGTCATACTGCTATTAAATAAAGGGTCAAAAAGTACAGCTTGCCATGATTTCTTATTTATGGTTACACACGACATGTTCATCTTCTAAGTAAAAACATCAGCACCTACTTTGTAAGTAGTCTATAACCTGTGAAAGGTTATAGACTAAATACAAAAATCAGAAATACCATACTGCTCATGAATTCAGGGTTAAATGAGATTTGTAGACCAATTGCCAGTAGTTGATATGATCACAAGGTCTCATGATGCTTTTAATTTTTTTTTTAACGTAAATTTTGGTACTTTTTGGAATTTTTATCATACTTGTATAATGATATAGTACCATTAATTAATTTTAATTTACTTGCTTATGATAACATTATTTACCGCACTTTGCATCCCTATGATCGCATGCTTTCCATTTAAAGTAATTCACTTAGCATGTATCATTTATAACTTCTTCTTGAATATTAATCATTCATTAGTAAGACTGATGGTAATAAAGCATCAAATAGAATGCATAAATTCATGTAATTTATGCAATAAATATTGTCCTATTTCAGTAGACATGTATATTGCTGGTTTGCAAATGACAAGAATTACATTTTTTCTTCAACAAATGAAGACGGTACCCCCATCCTAACATTTCTCTGGTGACTTTCAGTGTACATGGACTCCTATGGGACCTGCCAGCAGTCTTCTTTCTTTGAGGTCCATGACGAGGGGTACCTGGTTCATGCTAAGGGCAGTGGCCAAGCCTACCAGACCATGAGGTGCTCCCTAAGGTTCCGAGCCACGCTGGGCCAGCAGCTGTGTGTCAAATTCAACAGCTTTGTCATCGATGACTGTAGTGTTCACTTCAAGGTGTTCCAAGAAAGCCAGCCAATAAATTTTGCTAGGCAGCCAAAAGATGAATGTCTGTTTGTAAGTGTTCATGGGATAGGTTTAAAAAAGATATACGGTACAAGGGGGCAAGTATGTATTATGTAAAAGATTTCAAGAGTTTACAAATATGGGTTTACAAAATATTCATCGAACATGTATATGTCTCTCCTGTGTAGTGGTGTATGCTGGAGAATGAGTTTTTGATGTTGAATTGACAAGATTAAAATTTACTATTTTCAACATTAAGTAATTTTAACATGGTGTAAATTTAGTAAAACATGCAATGTTTGATTTGGTATTTCATATTTTTTATAAGAAGAATGTGGTCCACTTAAAATAAGGGTAAACAGTTGCAAAGGAAGGGAGAAAGTCTGGAAAACTCAAAACAGTGGGTTTTGACAGTTTATAACAAGACTAAACAAGTCAACATCTTGTTTGATCAAAATAACCCACATGTTAATGTAAAAGATCAAATGATGTAATATAAAGTATTCAATGTATAATGAAGGGATATTGAACAATTTTGAATCATTTTACATGACTGACAACATAAAAGAAGCTGGTCATTTTGCACCTAAAACTTTTTAGAGGAGTTATCTTCCCTTGATGAAAAGAATAAAAATATAATTTTGCTAAAATATCTGTGGTATATGATTTATTTTATTTCATATTTTAATAAAAGGAAAGTTTATGCATACATTCACCACAATATTTGTATGAATTTCAAGTTCCTTTTTAAATATCTTTATAAAACATGTGTTGCCCATAGACTTCAATGTAAAATTCAAGGTTCAATAAATTGGACAATAATCAAAATTTTGAAAATTCCTTTGGTGGAGTATTTTTATTTGATAACAACTTCAAAATGATATCATGCTCAAGAATATCGGACCATCCTTTCATTCGGTACAAAATGTGGTCATTATACATTGAGGGGAAAAGGGGGAAACCTGTTGAACATTGGTATCAAAAGTATCAAAAGTAAAAGCTAGTTAAACTTTTGGATCAAAATTCAAGGCAACAGTTGTAGCTACACTTGATATTCTGTTGGAAATTTTATTTGAATATCTAATTCATAAAGTGTATGAAACATGGATTTTTGTCTTGCAGGGACACTACAGTTGCCAAGACTCGCCTCAGATCGTGTGTAGCACGGACCGTTATCTTACACTCCAGCTGTACAAGGAGCGGATAGATGCCCAGGGCTACAGTCTACTGCTGCAGGTGGTCCCTAAAACTATGAAGAGTAGGTGTCTCTTGTTCTTTTGTTATATGATTTACATTACAACAACACATTGCCACTATTGTGCTGATACACCGACTATATCAACCTGAAATGTGATGGCATATATTGTGCTACTTCTTTTATTTTTATTCTCTTTCCTTTTGCATCTGTTTTAAGGATAAGCATTGATATTGGTGCCATTATAAGATAATATTATTAATTAAAGAAATCTTGGCTGCTATAAATCTTTCTCCTGTTGCATCTATTTTAATGATTAGCATTGACACAGGTGCCTTTTCAGATGAGATCATTATGTCGCTGTGGATGATTGTGGGAGTAATTCTGGGTGTGGTGATTGTCATTGTGGTGTTAGCGGTGGTCATTGTCCTCTGCTGCAGGAAGGACAAGCACCATGGGAGGGTGTTCAAAAAAAAGAACAGCAAGCCTCGCTCTGGTGCTCAAGGGAGACTACTGGAGACCGGGCCAGAGCCCTCAGGTGAGTGTGTGGACACAATGGGACATCCATCATTTCACAGAGGTGTTTTTGTAGAAGCTTTTATAAGATTTGGAAAATTTTAATGTTTTTTTTTTTAAGGTAAGGTTTGTTGTTGCAGGGAGATAACTCACAGATTTTCGTTGTGATGTAACACCAGCTACCCTTTATTTTAGCTAGGATGTCGAAATTTATATGACGTCATAATTGATTTCAGGGATTTTTTAATTTCGCGGGTTTTTGAAGTTTCATTGAAAATATAACAGGACACAAGCATTTAATCAATTTCCACAAAAATGAAGTCCGCATCATATGGTTTTAAATAGTGTTTTAGAAACATCAGATTACACTGATTTCCTGAAATCGGTGAACTTGAAAAGGTTTCAAATTAGATGTTTTCGTTTACATAATAGTAGTCCAAAAGACTTTTATTGCATTTTATTCTATTTTTAGATAGTTCATTAGAAATTTATAAAAATGTATCATGATATAAATAGTAACATTATTTTCGAACATTTTAAGCATAAATAACCCCCATAATAGTCACACATAAAATATAGATATTTTCACAAAATTATTTACATTTCATCAACATGAAAATTTGAAATCATGAACTTTGACCTTTTTTAGTTACAAAACGGGACCGGCAAAATCATTTGAATTTCATGAGTAAAAAGTCTTTAGTATAGTGAACAAAATGGTATGTAACTTTGGTACAATTCCTAAAAAATGCAAGCCGTAAACCTTACCTTAAGGTTACAATTCAAGAATAGGTTATTTAACTGATCCTGAATCTGATGCAGCTTCATGCTGATGAAATATTTCACTTAAATGACGAAAGTTTCATTTAATATTTTTAGAATTATTAAGATGTAGTATTAAATGCAAGTGATATACAATGTTGTATTCATTGGTACAGAAGCTGATATACAATGTTGTATTCATTGTTACAGAAGCCGATATACAATGGTGTATTTATTGTTACAGAAGCTAATATAGAATATCAACTTCATTATTATTTTAGCTGATATACAAAGTCATATTCATTGTTACAGAAGCTGATATACAATGTTTTGTTTAACAGCTCCTCCCATGGACCCTGATGTGGAGATGCATCACCATATACTGAATAGCTATGGACAGTTTCCCAACGAGCCCCCTCCACCCTACCAACCCAAACCTGAGCCCGTCTAGCCAGGACAAAGGGGGAAACATTTGCCGGGTCAAGGGGGATAACTCATGCCAGGACAGGGAGATAACTCATCTACTCAAAACAGGGATGCAGCAGTTTTATTTTTATAATGGCCTCAAAACATTAACATTTTGTGAAATGACATTTGTATAGAGCAGATATTTCACTGAGGAAGCCATATTTTGTCACCTTTACCAAAAGATTTTTGTCTCAATATGAATCATGTCATTATATTGCTCTATATGATGAACAACATCTTTTATATTTGATTTTTGGGGTTCTGCGATTTTACACATCAGTTCATTTCATATATGGATGTGCCATGAAGATAATGCAATGAATATTAAGATTTACTTAGTTTTATACGATTATTTTTCTGAGAGATTTTTGAGTGATTTGATTTAGACAATGGACTCATTTGTTATCATCTCGTTGAATGCCATTCCTATGTTGATGCTACAGATGCTGTAAATGAGTGTATAGCGGTAGTTACAATGGGAGTGCTCAGACTAGGCTTGTACTAATTAAAAAAATTATATTCATAGAGGACACACAACATTGATACTTTTGTTTTGCGATTATTATTTGCAATGGTAAAATTCATTAATAATAATAGTCTTTTTAATATGCTTTACATGAATTTACAAATATTCAATGAATTTAAAGTGGAATTTGTTTGTTTGTTTAAATATAGTGTGACCAGAATTTAGATACATACCATTATTGTTATTATAAGAAATAGATGTGTATCAACTATAGTAGAAATTCGGTCCCAGATTCATGTCTCTCCAAAGGGTGATTTTTTATTATGTAACTGTTCATAAGTTAAAATGTGCAATGGATACATAATGATAAAATATATGGGTATTCAATGATGAAAAAACTAGCTAGTATATTTGTCTGATAGTTCTCTTGAACAGAAGTTAATATACCAGATAGATTGATATAACTCATGAATGTCACCAAACAAACAAACAATTTTAGTATGTTTGTATACCATGTGTTATAATAACTTGCTCTAGGTTCATAGAAACACAACAATATAATTTTTTTTTTGTGAGCTGCAAGCTTTAGAAGTCATCATTAAATTTTCAGAACGCAAAAAGTTAAAATTTTTATTCACACTAGAGCAAAGTTGTGTCTATAACATTGATTCATGGTAAGATGTTTTGGATAGAGAGCAGAGACAAAGTCAGATGCTGCCTGATAAATTGTGTGTATATAATCTATTTATTTGATATAGTTGTTGTATTCTCATAGATTTAAAGCATGTTGTTAGTGGCAGATTTTTATTTTATGTTACTTTTTGAAGCCTAGAGTTTATTGTCCAAGCTGTTTTGTGATGTAGAAATAATCAAAAGAAATTGATTGTCATTTATTTATTATTTATTTGTAATTACCAGATACATGTAGATATAGTGCAATATATTTGTTCATTATTCAAAACTGCACAGATTTTATAAGAATTTTCAAGGGGTAACTGAAACTGCAAATAGGTTACCGATGGAGTGCTGAAACTGTTATATAAAGATGATTTATTTAGCTGTATAAAATCTGTAGACAACTTTAAAGCATTGAAGCTTTTGATTAATATTTATGAACATGTAAGTACCAATACTAACGATTGTTTTATTAGATTAATTTGTAAGTTTATGAGCTGATTTTTAGCCGGGTTATTTAATTCTATATGTTGACTTATCACAGTTTACAGGGAACACTATATTCAGTATATTGTCAACTAATTTTTATTTGTGACTACTTTATTTTGGGTTTACCCGTTGATAAACTGGCTGTGGGAACTACAATTGAACTTCAATTTCTCCAACACTGAAATCTCAAATACAATGGATATGTTGAAGTGATTTGCAAGTCCCAACCACTTATTTTTTAAGTATTTGACCCTCGATATCTCGAATACTCGGATATCTCGAAGTTTTTAAAAGACCCATCTAGTTTGAGATAACAAAGTTTGACTGTATTTTTCATGACCAAGCCCATGTTTGTAGTTTTAGACAATTGTAAGGGACATTTAATATCTTGTTCTAGGCAAGATATTAGCAACAATGAGGCTCTCAAGATTCTTGCAAAATTTTTCACACGAATGAAATAAATAAAAGTTGGTTTATGTACAGTATTTCATATTCATTGGTGACAAACTACATTAATGCACACCGACCTGTCTCATTTATACATGTATGTTTATGTGTATTTCAGAAGTTCACAAAATTGGCATATCATTCTGTTGCAAAAGACATACATGTATTTTTATTTGTGCAGATCCAAATTTGACATTGTAATCTGATTTCTATTGTATAGAGCTATGTATACACATGACGCAATTGGCCTGTGACTAACATTGATGTACATGTATACATGTAAAAACTTATTTGCTTAGCCTGACTGCAGGCTAGTCTTACATTATGAAGCTTTAGTTTGGAAATATGATACATGCCTAGATGTGATCACGTGTTGATTAACTTTTGAGTTTATATAAGGATTATATAAGGATTATCTGTGCTTCAAAGTGCTCTTAATGTTTACATAAAACAGTGAGCCATGTTTTGTTCGTGTTTTGCATTGTATTTGCATCCACAGATATTTCTTAGAAAAGTTCAATTGCTTCATAGTACTGAAAAGACATCAAGTCTGTCAAACTTGAAAGACCTGGTTAATATATATTGGATAAATCAATAAGTCAACAACATCACCTGAACAGATATTCGCTACTTATTAAGAGTTTATGCTTTTACTTATTTTATACGAATAATTAACAATAGATGCCGGTATGAAAAAGTAAAATGCTTTCATGATAAATTAACTGCGATCATTGCAGAAAGAATTATATAGCCTATGTATTCTTTCTTCAATGATCGCAGTTAATTTATAATATATATATATATATATATATATATATATATATATATATATATATATATTTATTAGTTATTTATATCTTGTATGAAACATGAAAAGTAATTCTATTGGGTTTAAGAAAATTGTCTCTGATCATGATAAGGATGGGTCAGGTCTGAAAATTCAATTCTGCCAGATCTTTTCCTTGTTAATAATGAAGGTAACTTCTACAATTGGAATATGCGAAGTTCAATCAATTCACTGTATTTTGTTACAGTCTTTACATTGTATCAGTAAACATTGTGAACAAATGCCAACGTGCAATGGCCAATTACTATGAATGTTATTCTTGCACAAAAATGCTAGCAATAACGAGAGACAGGAAGAGAGATCAGTGCTGTCCCTAATCTGATTTGATTTCCTCCTTTTTCTTCCTTTGCCGATCACATTTCTTTGTGATATAGTTTTCCATACACACATTACAATAAATGACTTGTAATTTTTTTTTATCACTGAAAAATCAACCTCTGTCACACCTGTACTCAACGCCTGTGTTGGAGTTCCAGCCAATATACTAAATACACAACGTAGATCAACTACAGCAAAAATCATATTGTTGAGTCAGACATTTATTCATTAGAACATAAATAGGTGATAATAGTATATTCAAAGAAACCATTGGCTAAAATAAAATAAAAAATAAACACATTTTCCAGTATGCACTCAAAAAAACTAATAAAAAATCAATGTGATAAAAATCGAAACAAAACAGTTTAAAACTCAAATACAAATTATATATACAATTTGATCATCAGCTCGCCTGAACAACAGTTCCTTGTATCATTTAATAAAAGTTTTTAAACATTTTCCCTATATATTTCCATGTTAAACTTTGAACCCTTCTTGGGGCCTCAGTAATAGTCCGTCCATCACGATTTTAATAATTTAGAATCTACATCATCTTAGGATGCTTGTATAGTAATCTCACAAATTGTAGCATTGTAGTTATCGAGAAAAGATTTTAAACTATTTTCCCTAAATATTTCTATGTGAAACTTTGAACCCCTCTTGGGGCCTGTATTGGTACGCGGGTCACTATTTCATCAATTTAGAATCTACATTATCTGTGGATGCTTGCATAGTAATATCACAAATTGGAGCATTGTAGTTCTTTAGAACAAGATTTTTAAACATTTTCCCTACATATAACTATGTTAAACTTTGAACCCCTCTTGGGGCCCCAGTATTGGTCCGGCAGTCACGATTTTAGCAATGTAGAATCTTTACTATATATACAAGCTTTTTTGTTAATATTGGCATTTCTTGTGCAGTGGTTCATAAGATTTTTTAAGACATGTACCCTATTTTCACAATTATCTCCCTTTTTTAAAGGGATTTGCCCTTTATTTTAACAATTTAGAATCTCCTTCTCATACGGATGCTTTGTACCAATATTGGCTAAATTTGGCCAAGTGGTTCTAGAGAATAAGTCAAAAATATGAAAAGTTTACAGACAGACGGACAACAGACAACAGGTGATCAGAAAAGCTCACTTAAACCTTCAGTTCAGGTGAGCTAAAAACAAAGCTTGTTCTTAAAATACAATTCTTAAAATACAATCTAAAACAAAGATGCATAAAAAAGAAATCTGCAAGAACCTTACTTGCTATAATGCAAAATAATTTATGAATCTTCCAATTATTGAATGCAACATGTAAATGTTAACAGTATGTGTCATTTACTGATTTATACAGACCTTGAGATGTGCTACTACGCCTTCAAAATGAAGCATACCGTTCCATGCAAAAAACGAAGGGTACCATTCACAAATCAAACCATATGGTTCAAGAAATGTAACATACCATTCTTGAAACAAACTGTACCATGCAAAAAGCGTGCAAAGATAATTTATGCAAGCCTTGCCCAAAAACAATCATAGAAGCATACCACACTGTAAAAAGAGTCCAACTTCCATAAACATGTACATATTCAGATCTACATACTGGCAGTCCTTTCTTATTGAAATCCCTATACTGTAAGTGTTTAAGGGTAGAAATTATATGAGAATTTTCAAAATAATTTTCATCCCATTGCAAGAAATCACTTTACATCATAGAGTCTATTAATGGTGTTTTCACATACTTTTCATAGACAGAATCAATTTACAGATTCTCAATGCAAATACATGTAGATGTACTGTAAATGTATTACATTTGGCTGTGTATTCTTTTTAGTGTCTTTCGTGGAAAGCCCCTTCTGCTAAATTAAGTACATCGCTAAATGCCATTCCTATAAGTACAATGTATAAGAATAGGCACATGCATTCAGAAATATGCTAATTCAAATCCACACAAACCTGTTGAAAAATAATTTTCCACCAAATATTGTACACGCTTAACATAATATGTTTACAGTAATTAACATATATTACATGTACATTTTGGACCCAAACATCTGAAATAGAAGAGGAGGAAGGACCACAACTACTTTACTAGGCTCGATCTCGGGACCCTTCAGTTTAAAAATCAATGCTCTACCGACTGAGCTAAAGGGTTAACCCACTAGCTAGTGCTAGTAGGAGCGTGGCAGTACTGAGCTTTTATATACACACAGTTACACATCAATAGGCTCCTCCAATCCACTAGTGGTACCAGTGTACCTAATTTGATGTCTGTCTAGCAAATGATTCTTAAGCTATTGAATAAACAACACTTGGTCCACCAACAGAATGACCAACATAGGCAAAACAGTTTTTTTTTAAATAGGGCATGAAAATTACTAGTGTACATGTATGAACAACACTTTCACATTGTTTTAAAGCTTGTATTTCACATTGTTGAAAAGGAATTCTGTATCTATCTAAGAGTCTTTCAAGTACTTGTACACTTCAATTCTTCCAGATTCACCCCCCACATAGACATGTTTATCATGCACACACAAAGCAAATGGATCAATAAACTTAAACTGTTCAGGAGTCAGCATTTGTGTTAGAAGAATTCCGTCTTGGTCCAGGAGATAAACACTTGAACTGTCATTAATCACCAGTATGTGTCCATAGGCGTCGGTACAGATATCACCGGGCACAAACTCAGTCTGGGAGCAATCGGCTGGGTAGTTAAAACGATGTTTTCCTGATCTATCCACCACCACTACTGCTTCCTTTTCAAAATCTGAAGTGATGATGTCACCATTCATGTTCTCTGTGACATGAACAGGTTTTATGAAAAGTCTCTGTCCCTGGTCGTCTACCTCTATATCTCTGATCTTCTCTCCTATTCTGCTATACCTTGCTAACTTCCAATTTTTGGTTAGGGAATTATTAAGACCCAACAAGATATCTCCATTGATTTGAGAACTGTGCATACACTCAACTTTTTCATGTTCTGACGTGCACATTATGAAAGTAGTAAAATCTTGTGTCTTCTTTTGTATATTATGGCCATTGTTATCTACATACAGTGGGTCTCCATTCTCTGTAACAGTGATAGCTTTGTATTCTTCTACGGCATCATTGACGGTTCGAATGACACTTCCATTAATGTCTACTTGCTTTAGAGTTTTATAGTCGCTCACCCACAGTCGTCCGAATTTCATGTATGCAATTTGTCTGATCAATGTCATACCAGGTACATTAATTTTGGATGTAAGAACAGCAGAACTGAGCAATAGCTGCCTTGGTGAATATCCTATGAAAATATAAATAAAAGAACATTAAAGCTGAACATCGCTCGTAAATAGGCACCGTCCCACTGGTATATAAACCCTTCAATTTCGTTACACCCGATTGCACACCTGAAACTTGTGGCTATGTGTAGTATTCCTTTCGCAGTCTTTGGATTTTATGCATTTATTTCTTATTCTATATGCATATTCTGTTTGTAAATAATGTATTGACCTGTTTATTTGTTGTTAGCATTCTCCTGGCTTGATAAAAGTGCGTAAAAGATAATTTCATCGTGACCGAGTAAAACAGCGAGGCACAATGTACGTCCACACAGGTGAGACCTCCACAGTGAAATACTTTAAACTGTTAAGAGGTCTGCGGCTTATATAGGGTTTGTAGGGATAGTGGTGATGAAAGAGAAATATGGCGGACAGTGCCTGCTTACGAGCGGTATTCAGCTTTAAACTTCAAAAATGAACAAGAGGCCCAGGGGCCACATCGCTCACAAGAGCAACAAACGCCATAAAAAAACTGCTGATATAATCAGCTTTATGGTATCAAATACAAAATATCTTGACAATTAAGTAAAGAAGATCTTGTTTTAAAAGATTTTTTTTAATTTTCTCTACATATTCTTAAGTGAAACATCAAGCCCCTTTTGTTGTTTCAGTTTTTGAGAAGAAGTTTTGAAAGATTTTTCTCTATTTAATCCTATGTAAAAATTCAACCCCCCTCCCGCCATTGTGGCCGGGCCCAAACCAAGGGATCATGATTTGAACAAACTGGAGTGTAGCTTCCAAGGATGAGCTAAAAATTTTCAATAATTCTAATTATCTCTCATTGAAAGAGAGCAAGGCCCTTCATTTTAACAAACTTGAATCCACTTCACCTAAGGATGCTTTGTGCCAAGTTTGGTTAAAACTGGAGAAGAAGTGTGAAAAGTTTACAGACTGACAGACAAATGCTGGACAAAAAGTAATCAGATTAGCTTACAAGAGCTTTCAGCTGATCAGTAATATATTCTCACCATGTCACATGATACAGACAAATATTAAGAAAATTAAAATATTAGCATGTCCAAAAACAATTGTAGTCTGACAATATTCTTTTATCATTAACATTGTACTACATTATAAAAATTTATAGAATGGTTTTCAGACGGTCACATGCCAAGGCAAGACAACTTCAAGTTTGTCTAGCTTTGTTTCCTTAACCTTGACTTCAGGTTGTGGCCCCTCCCCCTTTATTTTGGACATGCTACATAGTGTGGCAGCACATAAAAATACACGAACTAGAAGTATCCAATTTTAAAATTAAACTTAAGACTTTCTCTCTCATATTCATTGGTGTTTTCATCTGCCAGTCTTTGGATGCCAGATCTTATAAAGATATTAAAGGCTTTTTAGTTTTGTTGAGAAGATTTTTAAAACAGCCCGCCCTATTTTTCCTTCTTTCTTAATTATCTCCCCTTTGAAGAAGACCTGGCTCATTGAATAAAACTAAAATCCCTTCATTCAAGAATGCTTTGTGCCAAGTTTGGTTAAAATTAGCCAATTGGTTCTAGAAAAGACGATGAAAATGTGAAAAGTTTATGACAACAAAGATGCCAACAACAGACAATGGACAAATTTTGATCAGAAAAGCTCCTTTGAGCCTTTTGCTTAGGTGTGAGCTAAAAATCACTTTTTTGAAAATTTTGTTTGTTTTTAAAAATTTTATCACCCTCCCTTGTAGGTTTTGTATTTTGAAGGTGATGTTAAATGTAGATTCTGAATTAACTTTGGACAACCCTTATACGTACCTTGAACATTCTTCTCCAGTTTTGATAATCTTCCTAAATGTTAAAACATGATAATTAGGAACAAAAAAAAAGGGTTTATATTTTTTGGAAGATGCAAATGGATTTTTTTTTACTAATTACACATACCACACCAGATGGGTGGTGTTCCAGCAAATTTTTTAAAATGTTGATTCTTAACAACATAGTATGTTAAATGAAAAATATAATATCATATCATTATATATGAAATCTTTAAAATGACTATTCATTTTAAATAATATCATATGATTCAATAGCATAATGATT
The DNA here is from genome assembly GCA_033439105.1 of Magallana nippona. Classification (NCBI taxonomy): domain Eukaryota; kingdom Metazoa; phylum Mollusca; class Bivalvia; order Ostreida; family Ostreidae; genus Magallana; species Magallana nippona. The sequence continues at coordinate 5,669,493 of CM065921.1, forward strand.
CAATAGCATATTATAAAATATAATATGATATAAAAGTGCATTACATAAAACAATAACATATTACATGTACAGTGTAAGACAATGTATCATGATATAATATCATTTAAATTCATTGGATATAATATCGCACCATATTGAAAATTTAACAAAATATTATATCGTAATTATGATACAATATGAAAAGGTATAATGTAATAATAATAATGTATTATTTCTATTATTCTACATCATACATATATGTACATCATATTAAATAACACAATACACCGATATGATACACTTTTGATCATAGCATATTTTCAGTTGATCATAACATATATTCAGAATATTGGTATTAATTATACAGTTGACCCCGCTTAATATAATAGTTATTATTTAAGGAAAAATTATTATATTAACCGGACTATAATAATAACCGAACCCAGCTAAATTCAATGTGTACAAGTATGATATGTGCCTATCCACGTTATGTATTATTACTATTTATTTCTAGACAATGTGTTTTCCACAATAATTGGCGATTTCTTGTAAAACTTTACTTGTTCTGTTTCAAAGAATTTAATTTCATTGATAAAATTAACTATTACTAGCTGGGAAAATTGCAAGATCCACCAATATTCATTTTGTTTTCTTCCTGTACTTCCGGTTTTGACTAACTCTAATAAGGCATTCATGAGACAATTCATTTTTAATAACTTCTTTCAATTATCAAATGAAATAAACCTCAAAGCTAGGCAGAACTTTCTAATTTTCTTTGATTTATTTAGCTTATTCTTCCTATAAAATAAAGGCATATTTAAAAAAAACTTTGTCATTACTTTACTGCAGAACAAATCGTCAAATAGAACAACATACATTTCTATATAATGCTAAGCCATATAAAATATCTCATTAGTTATAAATGATTTTATGAAGTAAGAGGCATTCATTTACTCAAAATGTAAAGAACTTCAATATACAGCGATGTCAGGTATCCAACCCACATGCAGTGAGGCGTGACTAATCCTGTCAGGCCAGCACTGTTGGTGAATTTCAAAGTGATTTGGGAAGTCAGAGTGTTTATACAAGCTACTCACGAGGGGCTAGCTCGTGTAATAGGTGTGAAACTCAATTGACAGGCGTGATCTTTCTATTATATTAAGCAGGGTGCACTATATTATTATAATAACCGATGTAAAATACAATGATTTATTAAGAAATGGTCTTGTGTTTTAAAAAACTATTATATTAACCGAACTATCATTTTATACGGGTATTATATTAAGCGGGGTCCTCTGTATCATCATATATCCACAAATTGACAGTGTTTATATAATTTACAGGAGAAAATATTTTTCACTAATGTTTTACATGCATGGATAACATGTGTTCAACACTTTTTTAACAACAATTTATCTTTTGTGAAAAATTGGGTTCTTTTCTTTCAGATATTGTTTACTGTTTAAGTAATGATTATATTACAGACTGATTCAGCTTGTATATCATTGCAGAAACAATGAGAAAGAGACTAATAAATCAACAATTACAAAGAAAACATCGAAATTAAGGGGCCATATATTTAAAAAATCATCACATCTCTTTAAGTGTTACCAGATTTGCCAAAAAAAAATAAATAAAAATTAATTATATCTAAGTTTTAAATAAATCGTTACTGAGAGAATTACTCTACATATTTTTATCTTTATTAGAAGTGAATAGTACAAATTAATTTCATAAACCATGAATTGGGTAAACAAATACACTGACAAGTATGTGGCATTAAAATTAAGACATCTTACCAACTTGTTCCTCCATGATCTTTTCAAGTTGACTCATTCTCCCTAAAAATAAAATTAAACCAAAAACTTATATAATGTTAACTGTAATGCACACAATGAAGAAACATATCTTTCTAAATTTGGATAAAAATCAAAGGCCGGAACGGCCACAAAGGCGTCGAGCTGACATTTTTTTCTTTTATATAGAATGATACCGATAATTTGAATTTCTGTACTAATAGTCATATCAAATGATATTAGACTTAGAATAGAAAGTATATGAATTATGTTTTCTGCTGCTTTAAAAACAAAAATCAGTATATTTTCTTATAAAATAGGTAGTGGTGCTTTTTTAATACAATAACTCATCATAATTGCAAAAATCGAAGAAATTCCAAAGTTCAAAAATAATTTGTTTCTTTCTGCTTCAAACAGTCTTTGAACAACTTTCACAGGTTCATAATTTGAATACATTAACAGTGTGTCCCTAATTATAATAATAAAACATACATTTATTTATTTCAATTCCCGTTTGAAACAAGATTTCCTATGGTATGGTTGTTTACAAACAAATCCACAACACGTGCTATCTAAAATGCTCGACCAAACTAACTGCATTATCGAGTTTATTTTTTGCAACGAAATTACTAGATACGTTTATCGCTTACATTTATTTTGGAGACCGTGCCAGATAACAAATAAATTTACATCTAAAATGTTATTTCTATCGGGCACTGTCTCCAATTAAAATGTAAGCGATAAACTAAAATAATATCTAGTGAATCTTTACACTTAGGCCTGATTGTATTCATCCGCCATTTCTTGATTAAGCAAATTTATTCTTATGCAATGAGTTGTCAATCACCAGGGAGGCAAAGTTGGGTTTTTTGTACACAATTTAGTTGAATAAATGGAAAAAAATCTTGTAATACGTTTAATACTTTTAGGAACTTATTTCTTAATAATGCGCATTTAAAAGGCGGTGCAGCGCGTGAATTTTGGACGATTGCCAATCCAGACGATCGCTAGAAGGCTGCCGAGCATTAGCTCGACGCCTTAATAAAAATAGATTTGTTGATAAATATTTATCAAATATGTAAATAATAATGATGACTTGTCCACCAAATTTTGCAATTCTTGCACAAAAAACCCAACACAGTTTGTTTTTCTATTACATGTACTGTGAAATCATTAATATTTATGGAGGCTCAGTTTTTGTGGATTTACCCATAAATAAACATCACCACAAATGAAGTTCATTATTCAAGTATTTTTAAAATTAGCCTACTGGTTTTATAATAAGCTAAAAATGGGAAAATATATTTTGCAGGATGGATTGACAGACCGATGGGCAAATGAATTGTGGTGGACAACAGGTGATCAGAAAAGCTCACTTTATATTTCAGTTCTAATAAACATGTAATTAATACAAAAACATAATACACATGTAGTAAACATATAAATAACAATGAACTCATGTCAACTTTAAGAGATATGCAAAAGAAAATGAAACAAGAAGCCCACAGGCCTTGACGGTCACCTGAGTACCAAAGCCCTTAGATGGACATGTCAGGGAGTCTCTGTTTACATTTTAAGCCTAAACCCTAATCTGAGACTCCTCTGAATGTTACCCTGCTTTTATTATTTGATGCTTGAAAAACATTCATTCATGAAAATGGGGGGGGGGGGGGGGGGGGGGGGGGGGGGGTCGGAGGAATCTCAGATTATCTATATCTAGCTCCAGGGGGCCAAAAATTGTAAACATTGTAAACTTTTGGTAATAAGAGACCTGCAGGCCTTTAATGGTCAATCTTTTATAATATTCAGTTTCATTTATAATGCACACAAAATGCATACAGCTTATTTCTACAAGTAAACGCAGAGGATATCAAAGTAGATTTCCTAATATAGAACACATATTTAATTCAAAATTGCCAGGTGACAATTTACCATGTTGTTTTCAAGATGAAGTTAAAATTGTTAATGAATGACACACATCAATTACCCTATATAAAAATACATGTTCATTAGATCTATATTTATCACCCCCCCCCCCCCCCCCCCCACCCAAATAAAAAGCCTTATCTTCTGCCCTATGGCCTGGGGAATGAATTTCACAATTTAACATCAGGACATTATGAACATAACAATACATGACTTTATCTCCAATGACTGTGATAGTATAAAAGAAAATATTAAATCAATACATTTTCACTATGTGGCCATATTGGCCCCGCCCTTGGGTCTAGTTAACCCCTGTCCCAGAGACCATGAGTTTCACAATTTAGGTAGAGGCCTTCGTGGACATCATAATCATGCATTTAGTTTTTCTTAAAAGTACATGGGAGTAAAGAATAAGATTTTTAAAGATTTAATACATTTTCACTATGTGGCCATATTGGCCCTGCCCCAGGGTCTAGTGAACCCCTGTCCCAGGGACCATGAATTTCGCAATTTAAGTAGAGGACTTCATGGACATCATAACCATGCATTTAGATTTTTCCTCACATGTGTGGGAGTAGAGAAGAAGATTTTTGAAAATTTGGCATTTTTTGGCATATTTGACCCCACCTATGAGGCCCCAGGAATGATAAGGTCATAAATTTCATTGTTCAGATTCCTCTTACCATACAGATGTTTCAAACAAAAAAATAATAACAATTGGCCTTGCAGTTTCAAGAAGAAGTTAAAATTGTTTACACAAGACTGATGACGCACGGCAACGGATGAAGACCAATTGCAATAGGTCACCTTAGTGACTCAGGTGACCTTAAAAGCTTAATAATTAATCTTAACTTTAAAGAATTACATGTACTCATAATATTCTTATCATTATTAGAAGTGAATGGTTTGAATCAAATACAAGTATGCAAGTGGAATTCAGATATCTCACCATGCTGTTCTTTAATGATATTTTCAAGCTGGGTCATTCTCCCTAAAGAATTACAAAAAATACTTAATGTAAACTATTATGCAAAACATTTTTCAGATATATAAATAATACAAGTAATTACAGTAAACAAGAGGCCCAACAGCCAAATTACTCACCTGAGAAACAATAGCTTTAACTACGATCAAATTGGCTTTATAGTATAAAATATATGGACAATTTAGTAGTTCATCTTGTTTAAAAAGATTTTCCAATTTTTCTCCATATAATCTTATCTTATCATTAAGACCGTTGCAACTTTTGTTTTTGAAAAAAATTGGTCTGGGAAACTATAGTCTGTCTGAGGTTACTGTTTCCGTCACTTTTTGGCGAGTTTTTACAAATACACATACCTATCAAAGAAGTACAATTGAAATCTACATAAGGGGAAAAATCCAAGATTTATTAATTGACACTTCATCTATTTTTATCAGGAGAAATTAACATGAACGAAAACAAATTTCTTTCAGAGATTTATAACAGGAATGTTTACATCTTTTCTCCAATCAGAAATACTCAGGACAACTCGCACAACTTTTCAACGTTATCATCCGGGTATTTTCACGTCGTTTGCAATGCAAAATCCCCATAGACTTTCAATTTTTGGTTGGGTATTGAAACCTGAAGCAATAGAGGGTGCATTTCAACACAGAAAATCTGGACTTTTTTCATTCTAGTGGACGAACGAAATTTGAGCACCAAGGTATTTATGATTATTGCAATATTGAGCAAAATGTGGTGGAAACAGAAACTTGGGACAGAGTGTAGAAATTGTTTATGGCCCACGTGAACTTCAATTTTCTGTGAAGAATTAGAACTCTCTCTTCTCTCTCTCCTCTCACTCTCTCTCTCCTGATTTAATACATGTTCCCTTACCTTCATCTTGGTTTCCTTCAGAAAAATCCAGATTTTTTCTTTTTTCTCCTAAATAGAAATGGATAAGTGTTACTGATTACCGTAAAGTCTTGTGTATTACACACACTTTATTTCAGCCAAAATTGGATCAAAAATGGGGAGTGCATGTTATACATAGGAAAAAATTTTTATCCCATTTTTTCAGGCCAATGAGTCTTAATACCGCGGGAGTATGACTGCCGATATCGTGTGTTATGCAAGTTATATGAGTGTAAACTAAACTTTCTTAGTCAGAAATACCTAATTCTTTATTTTATTTCCATGTATTAAAATATTTATCCACTCTGACCACTGTTCCTTGCATTAAACAAGTTCTCGCCAGTGTATTCACCATTACGTAACCAGACACCTGTTGACTCGTCGCATGGTTAATGTTTGTTGAACAATTTCCGGTGAAGCATGCACCTGTCTCGTGTCGGTCTTCACAATATTTTGCGTGTGCAGGAAGATTAGCAATAATTATGATTTGATATAACTTATTTAATTAGTGTCCCGTTTTGCAGTTAAACGTTATTGCTTTACATAGACACTGTTAAAAATAAATCGATCACTTGTACGACTTGATAATGACGACATACGACATACAAACATTTCTTCACAATGTTTATTTAACAATAATCAAATAATTGGACTAATCAATCAAATCATTTTTTTTTGGTTTAGAGCCGCATACGTTACTACTTTTAAGCACTTTGAATACATTATCAAAACATGCACATCGATGGCTTTTTAAAAATCTCAAAATTCCTTCGTTTCTTGGGTGCGTATCATACAAAAGAACAGCGTTTCTTTCAGCATTTTTCACCCAACTTTAGGGGTGCGTATTATAAACAGGTTGTGCTATACAGAGTCTTTACGGTAATAGTTTTTTGTTTTCCTATTAATATGACAATGCACACTGACATATGAAAATGTGATAACATTTTTTAATGGTATTGAGAAGGGAGGGAACTCAACTGCCTCAAATGTTAAAAGCTTGAAATCTGGAAAAATGAAGAATCAAACAAGATAATTCATTTGAATTTAATTAATTCTACAATTATTTAGAATTCAAATATATCTTACCTCTCTGTTCTTCCACATTTTTTTCAAGTTGGTTTATTCTCTCTGAGGAATAACACAAACAATTATTATTAACTATTACAATGCAAACAATGCACACAAATTCTCTAAAACTTGAGGGGGAACATAAGCTTATTATGATAATTATTTTCAGATATGTAAATAATTTATATCTAACAAAATTTGTTATATACTACAATATTTACATTTTCAACTGTCTTTGTCTGTGATAACATTACAAATCAATTTTGTAGTCTATAGCCCAATAATTTCATAAATTTAAAGATGAGAGACACAAAATGGGCGTGTCTTATAGCATAACTGAGAAACGGTATTGGCTGCGATGCGTAGTTATACATAGCATATGCGACATGGAAAAATAGTTCTTTTAAAGTGTTGTTTTTAAAGTGTAGAAATTGGAAATAATATAAATATAAGTAATAAGGAATCATTCTTTGAATATTATGAGGTGATAATTTCGGTCGGAGTGTGGTCAAATCTATCATAAAGCGCTTCGGGCTTTTTTGGATTTGACCACGCCCCGACCGAAATTATCACCTCATAATACTCAAAGAATGATTCCTTATTCCTTAAGTAAACCACGCTTATAACGAAGTGCCAGGGACAGGCGATTTTGCTTCGTTATAAGTGTAATTCATTATATCCGTCAGTTTTACAACATGTATAAAAGTCACGGGGAATGAAAATCACTTCGCTGTAAGCGTTAATTCATTATAAGCCTGTTCGCTATAAGCGTGTTTTACTGTAGTATGTAATGAAATTCAGTAGGCCAATAATTACAGGTATTCTTAATGGATACAAAGCTACATTATACACTATAAACTAATCTTATAATATTTGTTTTTCAAAAACATCAAATTACATGTTATTGTTGTAAAACTAAAGCGATACAATTTGAAAAATTAAGTTAGTAAAAGCATTAAAGAGGAACATGTGAAAACAACTTAAAAAAAGCTCAAGGACCTTATTACTCACTTGAGAAACCATGCCTAAATAAGACCATAACAGTCAAATGCCTTTATGTTGGCTCAACACACCCATGTATATTTGATAGATCTATAATTAAAAGTATCTTTTCTGAAATATGATTTCATAATTAAAAGAGAGAGATACAGTCTATATCATTTTACCCGGTATATGAAATTTATTGTATTTTTTTTTTTTTAGGAAAAATTGTTTTGGCTACAAACAAGAAATAGAGCTGAATTGTAGACCAGGTCTCAATTAATGCATAATATAATTATCTGAATAATGCATACAAGAATTTTGTTAATTCTTATTACCATATATATGCCAATAAAACATTACGCAAAACTAGAGGGATCCTAAGATCATCACCTTCTACAAGAACAAAGTAGAGAGAAACAACTATAACAACTTCATAGGCATTTCTCTTCTAAGCATCATCAGCAAAATATTTGCTCGAGTTTTCCTGACCAGACTGCCGAAGCTGGATGAGTGTGTATATCCAAAATCATAGTGCACCTTCCGATCAGAAAGGTAAATGATAGACATGATTTTCTCTCTACGACACCTCCAGGAGAAATTCAGAGAGCAGCAGATGCACTTTAAATCTCCTTCATTGACCTTACAAAAGTATTTGATCTGGTCAGCAGGGAGGGACTCTTTATTCTCAAAAAGATTGGCTGCTGACCAAAACTACAGAGCTTGGTTGTATCCTTCCACATGGACATGAAAGGGACAGTGCAGTTCAACAGTAGTTCTACTATACCATTCAGCATCAAGCAAGGTTGTGTCCTTGCCCCAACGCTGTTTGGGAACTTCTTTGCCCTGCTTTTGGCACTCACTGGAAGAAATTACCTATGCACCCTATTGGATGGCAATCTGTTCAATCTCTCTTGCAAAAACCAAGGTCTGTAAAATGCTTCCAAGGAAGATGCTATTTGCTGAAGATGCAGTAGTTGCCACACACACCAAGGAAGAACTACAGTCGGTAATGAATTTTTTTTTTAAAGGCCTGCAGTGTTTTTGGGTTAGCAATCAAAGAAGGAAAACAAATTGTTATAAGCCAGGATACTGCCACACCACCTGTCATCACTGTTGATGAGTACCAACTGGAAGTCATCCACCAGTTTACTTTTCTGGGCTCCATCACTGACAACCTCTCCCTGGATGGTGAGCTCGGTAAGAGGATTGGTAAGGCAGCCTCAACTCTTCCCCGACTGTCACATAGAGTTTGGACAAACCCAAGACTGAAAACAAAAACAAAGATGGCAGTGTACAACTCCTGCCACATCAGCATCCTACTGTATGATAGTGAAACTTGGATCGCAAGTAGAAGACTCAACAGTCAACGCCTTTCATCTGACATATTCTGGGCATTTCCTGGCAGGACAAAATGACCGACACTTAAGTCCTGTCTTGGGCAGACCTTTCTAGCATGTATACCATGCTAAGACAATTCAAACTATACTGACTTGGGCCGTGTGCCGCATGGAAGACAGGGGAACATTCCCTGAGGACATTTTGTTAGAGAGCTGACATCTGGGAAACGATACACTGGTCGCCCCAGCTACAATACAAAAATGTATAGAAAAAAACAACATAAAAGCCCTTGACATTGACACACAATCTTGGGAAGACCTCACAGCAGATCGATCAAGGTGGAGTGCCACCCTGACTAAGCAGATCGTCAGGGGAAAAGAAGTTAGACCTGCAGCAAAAGATAGATGGGCACACAGGAAAGAGTGCCACAACTCTGAAAGATCAGGGACCACAGGTATGATGCATGCAGCAAAGAATATCTCTCCTGGATTTGTCTCTTCAACCATAAACGAATGATGCTATTTCAGCCATATAAAGACAAATTAGGATACATAATCCATGGTCGTTACAACTGAGAGAGGCCTACACATACATGCCAACTTTTGAAAATCTTCATGGGGGATTTTTCGCAAACGACATTTTTCATGTCTACAAATTCGCAACATTTAGTCGTAAAAATATAATTTGTCTTTTTTTGTATGTTATAAGAATTTATTCAATATATCCAAACAAGCTAACAAATATAAAACAAAAAGGTTTATTCTTTAAGTTAACAACAAATGTAAAACTTTCAACAAGTGTGCTTAAAATTCAGGTCTATGGTAAAAGAATCTGCAGCCAGGGAACATGCTCTCTTTCTTTAGACAATGGCCTACAAAAATTATGATACATATATATTATTAAATGCAGTGTTTATCATAATGTTAATGTTATTATAGAAATGTTATACAATACACTTAAAAATTTATTGTACTAACCTTCATCTTGGTCCACATTTTTTCCAATGCCAAAAGTCTGATTGAGCTGAAGCGTGGATGCATTTACATGTATGCCATTCGCTGTAGCCACCATGATTAACGCTAGAAATCGTTTAATAATAGTTACGCTGAGCTTAATTTAATTCCTTAAACAGTTTACAGACTAACAAATTTTAAAGGAATTTTTAATCATAGTAAAGTGAAAATGTTTTTAAACACCATCACTCGGATTTACAAGCGATCGGTGCTGTCAGTTGCTTCATTCGTTCTTTATCTATAAAACAATTAACTTCGATCGCCTAGGTCGTTCTCTGTGTGTACAATACATGCCGATTAATTACTATCAACACACGCTCCTTGTTAACTCTAATTAACCTCCCAACACATGTTGACACATCCCAAATCACGACATGTGCCACAGGTAAACAGTAATGGCGACCCTAAATCCCGATATCTGATTGGCTGGCAAAAAAAAAGCCGCGCGAGATATAAAATTCATGTCGGAAATCGGGGTATCTTGTCGTTATATTTACGAAATTAGGATTTCTGTACAATTCACAAATCCCGATCGGGAAATCGTGATCGATGCTTCAAATCGGGAAAATCCCGACTAAATCAGGAATGTTGGCATGTATGGGCCTACACTATGCTGAGAAATATACTTTTTGAGGCATTCAGATGATTTTAATATTCAATGCAGCACAGACAGCAAAATATTCCAAGACAATTTGGACTGAAATTGTTCACTTTAAGTTTTCATTTAAGGTGAGATTAAAACAGACTATTGTCCAGGATCATGAAAGATTTAAGGTTAAATTTCAATGATTCGTCAAAAATACATAAGATCATGGTTTAACATTTGAAATATTGTAGATAACATCAAGATAGGGGAACACTCCTTAATTGCATTTAAGATTTTTTATGCATATTCTTATAAAACTAAAATGGCATAAACAAATTCTGACAATTAAGCTTCATGATCCTGTGGTCTGATCACAATTCATCTTAAAAGAATACAATTTGTTTATGCAATTGCATCCTATTAATACCTAACACTAATATTACCTTCTTTTAGGCGGATCTGAACTGAAAAAAAAAGACAAACAACAGTCATTTAAGTTTAATGATGAAGTTCGAGAAATACAGAGCATCAAGAGGTCCATTATGCCTCAGTATGATACATAAATTACCTTGTATATCTTGACAGGAAGATGTTATGCTTTCAATTTTTTCTGAAAAAGACAAGTTATCCTTTAATTACATTACTTACATTGATAAATAATCAGAGAAAGCAAAGAAAATTACAAAAATGGCAATGTACATGTATATAAAACATTTTTGGAGTTGAAGTTATTTAAAAACAAGAGGACCAAAGGCCAAATCGCTCACCTGAGCAACAAAACCCATAACTCTGATTAGTGGTGAAATGATTGTCGCCTATAATCGATTAGCCCTAAAAAAAATATTGTGTAAACCCTACCTAACCTACAAAAATGCCCCGATCCTACCATTTTTAGATGTCTGTTTCATTCCGACTGTGATTTTCATATTATTTCCATTAAAAACCCGAAACAAACAAACATTCTTAGGATTTTATATTTGTATTTGTGCCCTCATGCAGAAAAAAAAATATGATAAAATAAAAAAAAAAATCCCTACCTACCTAACCTAATTTTTTCATCAGTGTTACCCTAAACACACAATTTTTTTTTAGGCTTTATCTATTGTTCTGAGACCCACAATGCTATTATTCGATTTCAAAAGAAAAGTCGCCGACAACGCTGAAAAAAAAAAATAAATTGAAAAAATCTGGATTTTAGTTAGTTTTGGTTCAGATTTTATTTTCCGCATGTCAAACCCAATCTATAAACAAGAAAAACAAAATAGCGATAGTTGAACTCGTGAATGGTTACAGTTACAACATTTAGACAAATAAAGGACATTGGGTTATTTATTTATCCTCAGAAGTTACAATGTCAAATATCTGGGAGTTTTATTATATTCTACACATTAAAAAGAAACCCTCTAATGAAAATCAAGTTAGATAGCAAGTTACAAACTGTGTAAAAACTGCACATGTCTGAAAAAATACTATAATATTTCAATATTCAAATACATTCACAGATTTTTTTAGTTGTCAAGCTTTTTATTATTTCAAGTAAATCATTTTAGAAAAAAATAATTGCAGAAAATTATAGGATATAGAAAATTAGTTCCCTAAACGCCCGTAGTTTTAGGAACCACATAGAGAGTGTTGGTGGTGATGTGAAAAGTAATTTCATTAGATTCCAAAACATTTCCTTTTTTGGAGACATAATAAACTAAATTTCATTACTTGAAATTCAGATTTATTTAACTGTAATCAAAGGAAGCAAAAAATTCATAGGTTAGTAATTGTAACTGTGTTATATTTACAACAAGCCATGCACTTTTAACAATTTAAATGATAATTTCGATTATAATCGATTATTAATCGATTATACATGTCCTATTATTTCCGATAATCGGTTATGGTTTTTGTTCGATTGCCCATCACTAACTCTGATCAAATCAGCATTACAATATCAAATTCAAAATATATTAACAAATAAGTAAAGTAGATTTTGCACAAAGAGTTAAAAAAATCTGTCAATTTTTATCTACATATATTTATGGTAAATACCAAGCCCCGTTTGTTGTTTTGGTATTTGTGAGAAGATTTTTCTCTAATCCTATTTAAAAATCCCCCTTTCATGGCCCCACTTTTCTCCAGGGAATCATGGTTTGATCAAACTTTAAACTGCACAACCAGTGCTTTCACACAAGTTTCAGCTTTTTTGGCTGAATGCTTTTCCAATAGAAGATTTAAAAAAAAAAAAATTTCTACATCTTCCAATCTATAAATTTGACATCCCCTTATTATGGCCTCCCCCCCCCCCCCCCCCCCCCCCCCCCCCCTGGGGACCATGATTTGAACAAACTTGAATCTACACTACATGAGGATGCTTCCAAACAAATTTGGGCTTTCCCTGGCCAAATGGTTTTTGAGAAGATTTTTGAAAAATACCAACAAATTTTTAATAATTCTATATCATCTCCCCTTTAAAAAGGGTGTGGCCCTTCATTTGAGCAAACTTGAATCCCCTTCACCTAGTTTGGTTGAAATTGGGCCCAATAGTTCTGGAGAAGAAGATGAAATTGTGAAAAGTTTACGACGACATCGACGATAGACACAGACAAATCTTGATCAGAAAAGCTCACTTGAGCCTTGCCTCAGGTGAGCTAAAAAAGTAAATTTAAATGGACTATCTTAATGTTTTTTTTTTATTTTGTATGTTTTCGAAAACCGAAAGTACCAAGTTATCTTTTCTTGGGCGAAGAGATTGAACGTCTGCAGCAGACAGCAGTTTTAATGGGATAAAAACTCTTTTTACCGAGTTTATTAGGAATATTTCAATACGAACGTGATTTTTGATAACATTTGCAACATTGCCTAGGAGGATTTGCATAACTTTGTCAAGTAAGTTGTTTTTTGACATTGTTTACAAATCGTGTCCTACCTTCGATTCTTCCCTTGTGTATTATTTATATATATGTCATAGAGAGCAGAGTAGGTAAGATGCCCCTGTGCAAAATGTGAAGAAATGATTCCTATTAAGTGGATACTAGAAACTCATGGTAAAGAAAATCCGAGAATGTTATAATTGTAATAAGTTATATTACATGTAGCAAGTTTACACAACAAATCTAGCACAGCAAGAAGGTGCTTTCATAACTAATGTAAGCAATGGTGACAAGGAAGTTAAGGGGCCACTATTAGACTACAGATGTGTAATGTTTTCTTACCTTTTTTAACTTTCAGTTCATCTACAGAAATAAAGAAAAGATTTAATAACAAAAGTTAAACTGATTGTAAATCACAGTTTACTTCCATTCTGAAAGATTGCACACCTAAAAGTCATGATCAACATGTAGTATTCCTGTGTTATCTTGATTCTGCATTTATAATGTTGATTTACATGCATTGTAAACTCTACACTGAGCTGAGAAAATGATATCAATTTGTTATAAACCTAAATGCAACCTATTGAAATTATGAGAATATTCTATAATGATTATTTTCATTGAAGAACAATAGAAAAGCAAGAAATATATTGTACATATAAAATTGTACAATCTTGCACTTGTATAAATAAATTCCAATAAAAAGTTATCGTTCTTTATTTCAAACCCTAGCTGAAATTCTGAGGTTTAAACAATGTGAAAAGTTTATAGTATAGTGATAGACCGACAGATGAACCCCAGAAGAACTTGAGGTGACTACCTATAGGCGAGTAAAAACATTTTCATAATAAGACGTTCATACCATCGGTTCTTTTCCCTTGCATTTTCAAGATCTTCTATTCTCTCTGTACAAAAATAGTCACATGGTAAAGTTCATGTTTTTGGTATGCAGATTCTAAAATTGGTCACATAATAATTCTGTATATATTAAAGATATCAACTGAACAGTTTAATAATAAAAATTCTACTCAATATAATTCTAAAAAGATAGGCCTACAAAATAATATTGCATATTTTACATCGATAAATTAATGGATTTAGAAAGTCTTTCATAAATTAAAAAATAATGGTGTTAATGGTGCAAACAGAACCAAATATCAGAGTTCGGTCATTCGGATTTAAAATACTGTATACATATTCATAAACAATTGTAGTTCTATCACAAGTTTATAGAGCTTATAAAGCCATTCTTTTTATATGTACATGTATGGTGCATCGCGTGTGTTTTTGTTCCTCACCCGCAATAGTAACTATGTGATCAGGGCTATAAGTTAGCATTTCTTATCCATAAAGAAGTTAAATTGGATTGCGGTTGGTCTTGTAATGTCAGATTCTCTAGCATAAACAAAAGATCAGATCACAATGGTACTCTTGTAGAAGAACAACATTCAAACTACATTGTATTTAGAAAACTAATATGTTCATGACACTCACCTCCGATTTATTAGCCTTCTTAAAAAAATTAGATACCTATTAAAATAAAGCAAAAGTATTTGGGAGCTAGATTTAAAATGTTACCTTGAGAATCTGTTACTGTGTCTGCAAAGGAAGAACAAAATATTACATGTCAGAGAAGAGGCCTACATCACTCACCTGAGCAACATTGTCCAACTTTGACCCAAGTAACTAATTACATTTTAATGTTAAAGACAATATCAAAACATTCTAAAGGCATATGCATATCATACAAAGGGGTCAGTAAAAACTTGAAAAAATGTAAAAATGAGAAAATTCTCATACTTTATCTTGTTTGTTTTCAGATAAATTTATCCAAAAAAATAGCCATATCACCAGTAAATGTGAAGAGCTTGCACCACAGTCATATTTAAGTGATATGCAAAAGTTTTAAATTTACTGGCCATTTGGATCTGGAAAAAACAATTAATTCCACCCTATTCTCATTATTTCCAAATCATCTCTAGACTATTTGTAAGGTGGCCTGCCTTTTCATGTAAACAACAGGAGGCCAACAGGCCTCAACGGTCACCTGAGTACCATAGTCTATACACAGACCTCTCACAGGAATCTCATATATGCATTTAATTAAGTTTCATTCTGGAGTAAAAAAAATCAAAATATTGTAATGACGATCACCTCTCTTGCCTGAAATCTTTCAAAAAGGACTATGAAACCTATAATTTTGGCGAAAAACTTTAATATCATAATAGAGTGCATGACCTGATATTGAAAAGGTGCAAGACTCTGATTGGAAATAATTTTCCCATATTTGTTAAATTTCAAGATAGGTTAATGTGCATGTTTTACAACCTCTCATCCCCCATCCCCAGGGGCCAGACAGACACTCTCCCCATTTAAATGGGGCAATTATCTTAAGTTCCTTCCCCTTCACATATTCCAGCTTTTCAATATTCAACAATTGTTGCTGCATCACAATCTGGCATTTATACCAAATCATTTTACATGTATCGCTTAACAATGATTTGGCTAGCCAATTATTACTTTATTATACAAGTCTATTTGTTTATTTAGAAAGTTCAAAAACTGTTTTGGCTGTTTAGTTTTAAATAATAAAAATACTTGACTTATAACTCTTTTAATCATACAACTTCTTAATTACATAATTTTTAATGATTAATTACTAGATATGAACAAGCTAGGGAAGAAAACTCCATTATGAACAAACAAGGTAAGATAACTCTATTAACTGTTACAATCCCCCCCCCCCCCCCCCTTTTTTAACTCTTTCCAAGACACCGGTATAAGAATTAACAATAGCAATGAAAATTAGAGGGGGGTTCAATATATCGCGGCCATAATATTTTGAACCCCTCCCCCCCCCCCCCCCCCCCCCCCCCCCCCCCCAATAGCAATGAAAATTAGAGGGGGGTTCAAAATATTGCGGCCAAAATATTTTGAACCCCCTCTCCAAAGGGAATTGGAAATAGATAGGGGGTTCAATATATCGCCGCCATAAATTTTAAACACCCTCTCCAGTATCACTGAAAATTAGAGGGGGGGGGGGGGGGGGGGTTTCAAAATATTGTAGCCGTAATATTTTGAACCCCCTCTCCAATGGGAATTGGAAATAGGAAGGGGGGATCAAAAATCGTGGCCATAATATTTTGAACCCCCCTCTCCAATGGGAATTGGAAATAAGTAGGAGGTTCAATATTTTGCGGCCATAATATTTTGAACCCCCTCTCCAAAGGGAATTGGAAATAGGTAGGGGGTTCAATATATCTCGGCCATAATATTTTGAATCCCCTCTCCAATAGCACTGAAAATTAGAGGGGGCTTCTAAATATAGCAGCCATAATATTTTGAATCCCCTCTCCAATAGCAATAAAAATTAGAGAAGAGTTCAATATATCGGGGCCATAATATATTGAACCCCTTCTCCAAAGGGAATTGGAAATAGGTAGGGGGTTCAATATATCGCGGCCATAATATTTTGCACCCCCTCTCCAATAGCACTGAAAATTAGAGGGGGGTTCAAAATATCGCAGCCATAATATTTTGAACCCCCTCTCCAATAGCAATAAAAATCAGAGGGGGGGGGGGTGGGGGGGGGGGGTTCAATATATCGCAGCCATAATATTTTGAACCCGGGGTTCAATATTTTATAGGGGGTTCAATATTTCGCAGCGATATATTGAACCTGGGTTCATAATATCGCATAATATATTGAACCCAGGTTCAATATTTTGCGGTATCAAAATATTATATGACACCGGTATATGAATTAACACTATGTGACCATATTGGCCCCACCCTTGAGTCAAAACCCATACTCCAAGGGACATGAAATTTACAATTTTGGTAGAGGGCTTCCTGGTCTACATAATTATGATTTCAGTTTTTCTTACAGATGCAGGGGAGTAGAGAAGAATTTTAAACATTATATGCATTAACACTATAGGGCCAAATTGGCCCGCCATAGGGCCTGAACCCCTAAGCCAGGGGCCATGAATGTCACAATTTAGGTTGAGGAGTTCATGGAATCATAACCATGCATTCAGTTTTTTCCACACATTTGCAGAATTTTTGAAATCAGCCGGTCCCACCGGCAAAACCGGTAAATATTTCAAATGTCCGGTAATTTTTCTTATTTTAATCCGTCAGAGTGACCGGAATTATAAAACGACTACTTCAAGACTTTAATATCTTTACAAGTAGGATTTAAATATTTGCAAACATCTTCAATTTTGATTTAACAAAGCCATTCACAATTGACCAACTCGAAGTTTTCACACATTGTAAGGTTAAGGCTAATTAACGAAATAATGTTATATGCGATACTTAAGATAAGGTCCCTGAATGCCATTAACCGACAGCTAGGATTTCCAATTTATTGTACAGTGACGAACTATGTTTAAATTTTAATAATAACAAATTTAAAACCCGATTTTTGGGGGTATATTTCTATCCTTTTTTATATTTCGTCATTTAGTGCGACCGTATTCCGTAAGCAACATGGCTCTTGCCCACCACGAGAAGCAGTCGCCAGTTAAGTTTGACTTTCATATAAACTTAGACGGAGTTTGAAATATTTGTTAAACATTTTCAAGAAAAATAGAAACCCGAGTAACTTGATGAAACATTCTGCGCATCAAGCATTGACCGGTTTCAATATCTATTAATAAGGCCATTATGAAACCTATGCTTACGTTTTCAATGCAAAGAAATTAAAAGTAGGCCTAAGAGGCCTAAAGAGTGGAGATTTTATCTACTTTTAAATTTTCTCTACTTTTAAATATAAATTTTTCCAATTTTTGTTTTATTGTGTTTTGCTTATTTATTTGAAGTTCAAATATGGACCTGTGAATATTTGTTCAGACCAGTAAATTTTTTGAAATCACCAGTCCATTTGACCAGTGAATTTTTTTTATTTCAAAAACACTGTAAGATTTAATAGATTTTCACTATATGGCTATATTAAATTGGCCCCACCCTAGGGCCTGAACCCCTGTCGCAGGGGTCATGAATTTCACAATTTAGGAAGAAGACTTCATGGACATTATAACCATGCATTTAGTTTTAACAAATATTTATTGGAGTAAAGAAGAAGATTTTCTACGATTTAATACATTTTACTATATGGCCATATTGGCCCTGACCTAGGGTCTGAACCCCTGACCCAGGGGCCATGAATTTCACAATTTTGGTAAAGAGCTTCATGGACATCATATCCATGCACACAGTTTTTTCCTCACATGTGTGGGAGTAGAGGAGAAGATATTTGAAAATTTTGCCTTTTTTGCATATTTGGCACCGCCTATGATGCCCCGGGGGTAGTAGAGCCATGAATTTCACAATTTTGATTCCTCTTACCATAAGGCTGCTTCACACTAAAAATGGTATTAACAATTGGCCGTGTAGTTTTCAAGAAGTTAAATATGTAAAATTGACGGACAAAGACCAATGGCAATAGGTCACCTGAGTGACTCAGGTGACTAAACACATGTATTAAGCTCTTCATCGAAAGGATGTTGAATGCAAGTTTGGCTGAAAATGGTTTGGTGTTTCTTTATGATGCAATTCAACATGAAAAAGTTAACAATACCAAAGATCCCAAAAACAAATGTTGGACAAATTTAGATCAGAAAAGCTCACTTTAGCCTTTGGCCCAGGTGAGCTAATAAAGAAAACAATTTCAATTATCTAACCATGTATGGTTCACTTCTATTACATTGTACATTTTCCCACCTTGTAATTTTTTAAACTCCTTCTGATACATTTCCACTCGAATAGGATTTAGATCACAAATTAATAATACTTCTATATTCCGTTTATATAAATCTCCACCAATCAACTGTTTCTCGATTTCAACTACAGAATCTCTCAGTTCATTCCAATGACTTTGAAACTCCACATCATCCACCTTCCCATTTGTTGAGTGTGCTATTATACGGTTTCTTTGGATTCGTACTATTTCTATGCAGGCTGCAATGCTGCTGTCCCCTTTTAGTGGATGAAAACCCCAACCCTTTTTATGTGGAGGAATACTGCAAATATTCCGTAAGATAATATAGAGAACTGAAATATCCAAGTCTTTTGCAGCCAGTGATGCTCCTCCAGAGGCTGGATAGACCAGTTTCTTTTGATCAGCATTCATGATTCTTTCCAACTTTGTTTTAATTTTTATCCAGCATTGACCTGAGGTCAGTAGGACCTATATAGTGACTTAGAACATCTCTGAATAGTTCACTACAAATCGTCAAAATCAGTTGACATAAACGGGAGAAATTATCCATAGCTTTTTGTGGACTTGAAATATGGAGATGTTGATGGTCCTGAATATCTCCCATCTTTTAAGATCTGTAGAACTGAAATATAAAATTTACAATTAATTAAATTGCCATGATTCAATTCTGATAAACAAGAAATTAAACAGTAAAGAAATGGAAAATTTTAAGACCTGAAAAGCTGACTTTGACAAGTTAATTTCAAAATAACATCCAAGTATATTTACAGCATCACCAAATCTGTACATATTCCAAACAGGTCAAATGACTGTATTGCTTCTGTACATAACAAAATACATGTATTAACTCAGATATTGTGGCAAGTCTTGCAAAAAAATTAGATTTCTAATGAGTGTGCATGGTTTCTTTATGCCTTTTTAAATTCTTTTTGTACAAATTTTGAAGGCTGTGCAATCTGCATGCCTCGATTGGACAGCAACCGACTTTCTTAATTACCCACGTAGCAGTTGAGGAGCGATCGAAAATAATATGGCGACCAAATACCATTACGGAAAAGAAATAAGTACCTCGATAATATAAGACAGGTACTTTTTTAAATATATATATAAGGTATTCAAGTATCATACAAGGCACGTAGCATCAAGGTGGGCAGCCCCATCCCCCCCTTCTTCGGACAATGTAAAAACTTAATGGGTATTAACAGAAATAATATTTAAAAAATAATAATTTAAGGTAATACGTACCCCCCCCCCCCCCCCCCTTGGAATAGGATTTTGACCATTTTGGCTTGGTTTGTTTGTTTGTTTGGGTTTTTTTTTTGGCTTGCAAGTGCCCGGTTTGGGTTTTTTTTTTTGGCTTGCAAGTGCCCGGTTTGGGTTTTTTTTTTTGGCTTGCAAGTGCCCGGTGGCCCTCCAGCGCCAATTTCAAAAACGGTGCTAGACTGTTAGCCTACGTGCCTGATACATATTATGGCAAAAGCATTAGATTCTTTTACATGATGCGCTCGATCGTCCAAATGGAATGATAGTTTTTCAAATAAGATATACAGCATAACATACGGTATACTAACTGCCTTACGTCCAAGCCCCAAAATTTGGCGGAAGTTTGTATTTCTCACCTATTGATGGTGTAGCGCGAACCCGATCGTAGTTTTGCAAGACGTACCCCCTTTACCATATTATTTTAACCGACTCCTTTGTTTGACAGCAAGTACCGAGCACATAGCAGGATTATGAATATTGGCGAAGAGGGGGTTGGGGTATTTTTTTGTTTGGTTTATTTTATATTTTTATGTCAACCACCCACTTTCAAACGATGCTTCCTGCCTGAGTCCATGAGTGAAAAAATATATGACTGTATACTTTGACCCAATAGAAAATTAAA